>JAZKJV010001177.1:0-286708 GCA_037367405.1 Ottelia alismoides | reverse complement strand
TGATTGAGAGTTTTTGGTGAAGAGAGCTTGTAGGGTTATCTTGGCGCCCATTATTACTAAGATCTTGTTGAGTGTGATTGCTAGTTGATTTGGAGACCGAAGATACCCTTGAAAGTCAAAATTTTCCTTTGGTTTATGTAATGAAAGAGATTGGTGACCAAGCTTCGAGGATTTAAGTTACTCCGGATGCAGACAGTGGGTGTCCTTTTTGTGTTTCTTACTCAGAGGAGGTGTAGTACCTCTTCTTGTGCGACTAGTTGAAAGAGGTATGGCCTCCCTGGCGAATGCACAGTTCATATCCACGAGGGAACAGCTGAGGCTGATTGCCACTTTGTGGCTGCTTGGCTTGCTCGTATTAGGGTGATCTTTCGAGAGAAAGGCTTTATGTTGGAAATGTTTTCCACCATGCTAATAATAATCTTCTCTTGGCTTTTGTATCCTAAGTTTATACTATGATTAATATATGGGATGAGCACTGATGTGGGTGCGTCCCCATTTTAGCGTTAAAAATTCATCCAACCTCCTGGTAATAAACATATGTGATTAGGTTCCATAAATGTAAACTACACGTAAAGCTGAATATAACCCAAAATATACCTACATCTCATATCATAATATTGTAGACAGTTTGGTAAAGGATCTCGGTTCAAACCTACCCCTTCACGTTTTTTCTGAACTGAATTTCTGACATTGGGTGATGCATGGTCTCTTAGGTCTATGCCAATCATTATTGTTTGGATGGCAGGATTTAGTTTTATCAACATTGCCTTGATGGTCAAAACATTTACCTTGGATCTCTACGTATGAAGTCTATTGGGTCGGATAAGCGTGTGAATAGATCATGCTGGACTGCCTCGAATTATTGGGCTCGATTGACAGCCCCAGTTGCTCCACATGTAATGTTTAACATTAATGTAACTCAATCGGAGTCCATTAGATGGCTGAAGTTCTTTTGACTTTTCCTTTTTTATCAGGATGGTTTAATCTGTAAAGCTCCTGTTCAGTTGAATTGGCAGTTTTCAAATTCTTCGTCTAATAGTTTTGTTTGGTCGGCCTAAAACCTAACTTGCTTGGTTCCACTGGCTTTTACTCGGACGTGCTTTTGCTAACCAAATCAGTTTATCTGATAAATCTACCTCAATTTGTGGGGTCAAATTGTGAAGTCTGGCTTGCTGGACAACAATAGCAACTAAGAAGTTTTATATTTCACCTGGGTTCAATTACTATTTGCATCTTCGTGTTGCCAACGGGTCACTGAGAAGTTTAATTTTCGTCACGCAGTTTGCGATCCAAAAAGTCTTCTTTTCATCTACGGCATGCAGCTGGATTTCAGTGACGCACTCATCGGCGGGGGTTTTTCCTTCCAGAACCCGAATGCAACTAAAACCTGTGGCTGTGGTAAATCGTTTGCTGCTGAAGGTGGTGAACTTGATGTTCAAAGTTGCACTTCTGGAAACTAGTACCACTATCAAGGAAAAATCTCCCGTCACTTGTAAAGAAGCTAGTCCTCCTTAGCTTGTTGTTTCATGTTTTGATTAGAAGCAAGTAATACAAAAGTGGGTGTATATTTGTATAAGAGGAAATTGTATAACATGTTTTAAAGTAGACTTTTTCTACTGAATGTTTATAAAACTGATATGCAGCAGCGTAGATTTTTGCTTTCTCCTTCTGCTGTTCTTTTGCTTTAGATACAAAGAGGTTGGAATTATCCTTTCGTTGGAGAGCTTAGTTTATTACGGGTAGAAGGGAATTAAATTTTTTGGGTTCTACCCCTTTTTACTTGCAGTATTACTTATACCTCTTCTTTCTTGCAATATCAATTGTACCCTGACCTTATTGCATGTTTATTACTGTGCCCTTATGTTAGATGCCGTTCAACTACCTCTTAAACGGACATTTTTATTAGTTGTGCCCCTTGTGTTAGATGCCGTCGAACGGACATTAACAAACTTAGGATAAAAAGGTAACTTTCTTTGCACCTGCTTCTTCCTCCTCATCAGAGTCCCCCGGTCCAAAGACACCACTTCGCGTCAAGGGTTCTTGCCCTTCGACGCTCCCATCGCCACTGTCGACCCCTTTCGCCATCCTCGGCGAGGTCGCCAATCATGCTATCTCTGAGGGCACCAAGCCAACCCCATGCGAGAAAACCGAGCGGATCCTCTGCTGTGCAGCTCCCGGGCACCATCATTGTTGGAACCGCCTCGCATCTTCATCTTCAACCAGAGAACCTCCGGCAGCGTGCCACCTGAGCCAAGATTCGACATTCACCTCGCATCTTCTTCACCTTTGTTTTTTCAAAGTGGGATCTTTTCACTTCGAAAAAATCTCATAGATTATCAATTCAAGTTAAGCGAATAACTTCTGTCCAAAATACTTCATTCCAATAACAACTAGCCCAATGACATTAATGATCTTGCAAAAGCTAAGATGAGCACACATGTATAAAATCCTTGTTTTTTTTATGTTTCAGTTTGCCTTTCGATGGAAATATATTTGTATTGAAGATATTCATATCTTTATTTTTTCTAATTATGGAGAGAAAAAATATGGATTTTTACACCTATAATCATGAGTAATTTCTCAATTACAACCATAACCCTGTGTAATCGTGAATTACGTCCAGGACCCTGAATAAGTGTGACGTCTTACACTCATAACCCTTCGTTAGTTTAGTTCATTAATTCAACCAGATGGTTGAGTTAATCTAATCAATCCACGATCCGATCGCTGTGATTAAAAAAAAACTCCCTCCGCTTCCACCAGCTCCCTCCAACACCAGCACCTCCTCCATCTATCCTCCCTCCGTTACTCCTGCCGCCACCACCCTCTCTTCAGCCTTCGAGCTTGTAGGTCGGGGTGGAGGGTTCTTGCTGGCAAAAGAATTTGCTGGAGTCGGACCGGTAGAGGCTTACTGGAGGAGTTTGCGGCAGGGAGGCGACGACCAGGGAGGGGGTGGGGCTTTGGGCGACTAGGGGGCGGCTACCAGGGAGGGTTGGATGGGGATGCGAGGGGCCTCGGGTGGGGCTTTGGGCGACCAGGAGACTGGATGGGGATGCGGGGGAGGGGGCGCTTTGCAGTAGGGTGGCGTTTGCGGTAGGGATGCAACGACCAGGGAGGGGGTGGGGCTTTGGGCGGTTAAGGGGCGTCGATCGGCTGGGGGAGGGGGGGGGGAGCTTTGGCAGGAGGGGCGATGATGGGTTTGTGGCAGGGACACGACGAGGGAGGGGGTAGGGGGTTCGGGGCGTTGGGCGACCCCCCACCGGGGTTGTACTTTGGCAGGAGGGGTGGCGATGGGTTTACGGCAGGGACACGACGAGGGGTTCGGGGTGTTGGGCGACTGGGGAGGGGGGGTTGCTTTTGCTTGATGGGTGGGCGATCCGGCGTCAGGGTGGCAGTGAGGCAATGGGGTTCGGACGTCGGGGCGGCAGGGAGACGACCGAGGGTGCTAGGTGCGTTGGGCTGCTGGAAGTGGAGGGGGAGGTCGACGGGGGAGGATGTCGTCTGTTGGCCGGAGGTGGGGGCGACGGGAGAGCCGAAGAAGGGAAGGGGAGGTGAGTGCTAGAGAAGGTGGTGGTCGGAGGGGGAGGAGAAGGTGGATGTTGGAGGGGAGAATCGACTCATTTGTAAATAATAAAATTTAAAGGGTAGAAATTGTAAAATATTTGACGGATGCCATTATAGTTAACGGGAAATTAGATGGAAGTTAATACATGGGTTATGGGTGTAAGAGTTAAGTACTATTGAGGGTTATGGACGTAATTCATAATTACACGGGGTTATGATTGTAATTGCAAAATTACTCAGGGTTATGAGTGTAAAAATTCCAAAATAATAACTTTATATTCATTTCATCATAAATGGATTTGTTTCCCTATTTGTCTCTTTGTATTTGGTAGGTTCGAATGTTTGTTGTTTTAGTTGTATTCTTGTCTTCTAAGTTAATATCTTAGAACCGAAGGTTATCATATAACAACTTGTTTTGACTTCTAAATAATTGGGATGAAGCCGCCTCCTTCCTTTCCGCCCTCGTGCAAAGGCAGCAGCCGGGGAGGAGTAGTAGCAAAGCCTTTGGAGTCGAGGTGCGCCATTAGACGGGGCCCTATCTCACGAGTGAATGAAGCGACGGGAAATACATAATAGGACAAGAATCCAATACATAAGAAGCAAATGTGACACTAGTCTACTTGGTGATTCTAGGAAAGGAAGGTTTGACCTTTGAAGAATTGTCACAAGTGAAAGCGAAATCTTTGTGGCTCCAAACATCGAGTGTGGATCATCGGGTTGAGTACAAAGCATGTTTCAATTGCTAGATTTGAGTATAATTGATAAAGTACTCAAGCAAAGCAAACCTTCGTGAGCTTCTAACTTCCCGTCCTATAGTCTAGTTAGTCAAAAAAGCGAATGGTGGGTGGAACTTAAGTCTTAACTCGACCTAAGGTCTGAACTTAGCTATCGGTGCAAAGCGAGATACACTTTCGTTTATTTCTTGTTTTTATTTATATTTTGTTTTTGCTTGACTTGTTCTCTAAACACTGTATGTTGAAATCTAATGTGCTTTCAAATTTTTTACTGTCAAAAAAGATTTCGTTTTGATAGGAAAGGTCATGTATTAAATATACGTCTAATTGCTAAATATTTCTCATAAGTAAAGTTTAAAATTATAAAAAATTAGGACTATGATATGTTATCTACCATGAATATTTTGTTAAATGCTACAGGTTTTTGTTCGTGTTGATATGCCTTGAATCCTAACCATCTGACCCAGGTTGAAGAACTGCATATGCATCCCCCTGCCGTACCATACCCCAACAAGACGGGGGTCTCGTTGCCCGGTCAGCGAGCCTGGGGAGAGGGGGGGGGGGTCTAGGAGGGGAGCAGATGCGCCCCCCCTGCGGGGGTGTGGGGGCATCGCCCCCGACGAAAATTTTATGGAGTGGTTCTATTTGTATTCGAGTATTTGGATCCTTCTATTTTTAGGGATCCGTCTGTATGGGAGTGCTATATAAACTCCTCAGGGTTAGGGTTTTACTAGTATCCTATGTATTCATTCTTTTCTCCACATAGTGAAACCGATCGCCACCGCCCAAGGACGTAGCCCAGTTATGGGTGAACCTTGTAAATCCGTGTGTTTGTGTTCTTGCTTGTTTGATCGTGTTTGTGCGTGCTTGCTTCCGCGATTCGCAACAAACCGATCGCCGCCGCTCAAGGACGTAGCCCAGTTACGGGTGAACCTTGTAAATCCGTGTGTTTGCATTCTTGCTTGTTTGATCGTGTTTGTACGTGCTTGCTTCCGCGATTCGCAACAGTTCGTATGACAAATATGTCGCTACTTGTCATAAGTTTCTAATAACGCCTACGATAAATATGTTATTATGTGCAATACATAGTCTAATAATTTGAGTCATAAAACTTTAAATATGTTTTGAAGGTTGCTGTTACATGTCATAAGATTATTGATAAGTGCCATAAATATGTTCTATCTGTAGAAGATCATTGTTAAACGTCATGGAGATATTAGCATGTGAAGTGATAAATTTAAGTGTCATGGTTTATAAACGTTGGTCCCATGGCTTGTATCGAGATATTTTATTAATCCATACCTCAAAAGATGCATTCAATAAGAAAATAATTTTTATACTTGTGCCCCTCCACTTTCTGCACATATACTTGCTCTCCCGCCTTTTTTGCAATAACACGTGTGTTACTATATTTTTACAAAATTCACAATGATGTCCTGTAATTTTGTGATTTTTAGAATATAAAAGAATAACTGTTATTGCGAAAAAAGTTAGGTGCATACGTGTATCCTTAGAAACTCGGAAGAGCACGAATGCCAACATCTTTAATAAATTATTTTTTTGCGAGAACAATAATTTTTGAAGAGGGCAATATAGCAACTAGATGCATCCATGAACAATATTCACAGCATGATTTGGCAATAATTTGGCATGCAAAGCAGTTAAAACGTAATTTTTCAAAGAAAAATGTCATGCAAGTTGCATGGAGGAAATCAATTTGTGTTTTGATGCATGGTACAAATTGGCGACTCAATTTCTATTCACAGTCTAATTTGTAACGTCGTGTCATAAATTGTAAGGTTTTTTATCACTTGTGCCCTTATGAATTTATGCAACATCAATTATGCCCATCCCTTTGATGTAATATCAATGGTCCCCCTTGTCATCTTACAAATTTCACAATTCCGCCCTTTGTAATATCAATTATTCCCCTATCATACCTTAACGGAAGGGCAGAGCTGTGAATTTTCTAAGAAGTCAGGAGCACAATTGATATTACAAAAAAAGGAGGGGCATAACTGATATTGCAGAAGTTAAGAAGGGCACAAGTGAGGGAAGAATTGCTATATTTATGTCATCATGGCATATTTTTATGTTCACATAACTTCATGCCATAAATATGTAACATCTAACTATTATAAATTTGTTGCGCTTGATGAATCTCCATTTCATCACCTTTATTTTTTCATTTTGACCTTTAAACCCTAGCTAAATACATGTAAATATCATTATTTTGCATAAATTAACATTCATTATTTATTGTATAAATATTGTATAAAATACATGATTTAAGACAAAATAAAAGAATAAAGAAAAGAAAAGAAAAGAAAAAGAAATAAAATGACAAAGGTATTTTATGACCCTAAACCCCAAGACCTATGCATCTTGATGACTGGGTCGACAAGGAACAAAGTAGGGGAGATAAGGGTCGAAAACACAATAAAAATCTCAATTATTTATTCTTCAACAAGTCTCATTTGGGACCTATTTTATTCTCTATTATTTATACCTCAAATATAGAAACTTTGTACATTAAAGTTCTAGATAATAATATATAGAAAAATATAAAATTTAGTTTACACAAAAATAATATAAATTCTACATTTTATACTCAAAATAAAAAGCTAAACCTAAACTTCTCATACACAAATCTTCTCCGTATGAACTCAAATGTACCAAAATCACTTTACTTGTATATAACTTTTAATAAGTTATTCAATGAAGGTGGTTTCATTCAATTTGAGTTAAGATGTAAAAGTTAGGTTTTGGACCCCTATTGTACAATATACCCGAATAAAATATTCATTTTATTTATTCTTTACAATTTTTTATAATAGTATTTTTTTATAATTTTGTAAATATTATTTAAAATATATGTACATATTTAGAATAGAACAAACCTATTAAAAATACATTAAAATAAAATAAGTATACAAAATACATAGATGAATATACAATACTTGTACATATATAATATACACCCCTATTTATTTAAGTGTAAATATTACATCATAAAAATAAAATAAAAATATAATTTTGTATATTCAAATAAGTTATAAATATATAAATTAAGGAAATAAATTAATAAAAATGAAAAATACAAAATAAAAATACTCAAAATATAGATGAATATACCTATAATAAACTCTAAAAAGTTTGTAATAAAATACCTAATAAAAATAAATAAAAATCATATTAGAATACTAAAGAAAATAATAAACATTTTTTTATTTTATAACTTCAAATTTAATTAATTCATTTACTATTTATTATTGATTTTACAATAATTTTGAATCTTCCTTTTTGGATTGGCCCACGTGGACCAACCAGAGTGGATCAAGAGTTGAGCCCGATCAACACTTCTCCTCAAGCCTAAGTATGTTAGAGTCGAGTTGACCCCCCCCCCCCCCCCCCCCGTTTCTCCCTTTTTCCCGATCGATACAATCATCGGTTCGTGATAATTCCTTCTCTACTTTTCTTCCTAGATCTTAGTTCCATTACACCGGTGTGATTTTTCAATCAAAGGAACATTGCATTGAGCCAGCGACCTCGATATTTATCGCATGCCCGTCACTTGTAAAAAAACTCTGCCCATGCTTCTCGCCAGTTCCATGGCTTGAGCGAGGTGACAGCTCGCTTGCCTCGCTCTTTGGTGCGTGGAAGAGTGACGCAGAGCAAGGTTCCGCCATCTCCGACGCTCCGCAACCTTGAGGTACCTATCTCGCGACCAATGCTGCTCGAGGTCAATTTTTCTTGCATTTTAGGCCGATTTTAGTTTCTGTTTTTATTTCATGCAACTAGGTCTACGTTTAATCGTTACCTAGAGCTTAAAAACCCACATTCGTAGTTCCCTATCTTCTAGGTCGTCGAACCTTCCTTGACCTCTGTAGACTGCTCCAGCGGTCCGCAGAACGTTTTGCACCTTCCAGCATACAGAGGGGATCTCCAGGGATCTTTTGGACCATTTTGCAGCAGCTAGAAACGCTGGAGGAGGGAGAGTTCGTCGGAAGAAGCTCGCCCAAGCAGAGCTTCTTCCCTGTTCTTCCACTGCCCTCCTCCTCCATTGGATCAAGGCCAGGTGCCCAGGTCACCAGTTGTCGTTGGATCTTGCCACCACTCCACCATCAGGCCAGGAGTGGGATCTAAACGGGAGCATTGATCGTCGAAGCGACATCGATCGTTGACAGGCCACCACGTGGATAAGTGAGAATCGTCCAGCCATCTGATCACGCCTACTAGGGGTAAATTGTAGTTCTTAAGCCTTTTTATCTTTTAAAATTAGTTCTGTAATTTGTAGTTTTAGTTTACAAATTTATGGAGAAATTGCAAGGAACCCTTGTTATTTGTTTATATTGCACTTGAACCCTGTCCAGCTCATCTCATGTGTCGTCCCACGTGGGGAATTTTGCGTGGATAACCTTGAGATTTTTTGTATTTCTGTTTAGTCGTAAATATATTAATATTAGTGTATATATTTTGGGTAATTTCCACTATAGTCGTTGCATTTAATTTTAATTGCAAAAATATCCTTTCTAGTACAACAATTTTGTGCTTGTTTTCTGTTTATTAAAAATATCATCCGTGATCCAAAAATTATAAAAAATTAGGGTTAAGTGCCTGCTAGCATACACATCCACGTCATATTTTTATTTTTATTTTATTTTAAGTATTTTAACTATTTATTAAAATCAAAAGTGCACGTTTTATCCCAGTTTGAATTAAAAATGATCAAAAAATATAAAACCTTTTTGAAAAATTCCCAGAAATCATATTTATTTATTTTAGTATATTGTATCTTCAGACCAAAAATCTCTAAAAATAGTAAAAAAGCTTATTTTATGTAATCCTTATTTTGGGATATTTTTGACTTAAAAACCTAAAAATTAGCAAAAATCTCTAAAAAATCAAAAAAAAAAATAAATGAAAAATGTTTAAAACACAAAACATTTTATTTTGTAATTTTTATTTTTTTCAGTTGTACTTATAATTCTATTACCTTATATTGTATATATAGTTATATATATTCATGTATTAGTTATTTAAAAAAAAGGGAATTAAAAATCAGAAAATATAAGAAGAAAATAAAAATTATAAAATTAAAAACAATTAAAAAAATATAAAAACATAACTTCATAAAAAATATAAAATTAAAAACTCACACAAAAATACAAATAATTAGAGAATAAGAAAGAACAAATTTTGCATTAATTTGCACAATCTACCGTTGGCTCCATGTGTTCAACACTCTATACATACTTGCATCTATACACTCATTTGTAGAGTTATAATAAATTTTAACTCGATAATTTTTATTTACATTGATATATTTTATTTGTGGGTTAATTGTTGATTTTAGCGGTTTCTTGAGTGGTAAACTCAACGACTGTTGATCCGCCTTGTGGATTGACATGACCCTCTAGAAATTCATCTTTTTAGTGCTAGTGTATAATATGTCATATTTATGCAATCTATACATGACCTGCAACACAAGAAATTACAAAAAAAAAGGATAAGAAGAAATATGCAATAGTGTCTTGTATTACATGATTTTCTTACACCATATTGAAAATTGTATGTCACAACACTCTCAAAAGGATATACATAAGCTTAAAAAAGAGAGTGGATTGCATAAAAAACCTTAACTATACACACAATTTAAATATTGTACTCAAACTTTAAAAAGTAATAATGTGGAACTCTATCTTTAAAACTTGTTTCAACTAGTTTTGAACTTTTGCGATTTAAGCTAGAATGATAATACAACCAACTTAATTCTTTCAGTTCCAGATTACACTAAAATAAGACATTTTTATACCACAAATCTTAAAAATTTTGTCAATCACATTCTCGACTCTGATAACATCATAATTATTTTTTGAATCCCACAAACTTACTCCGTCTTTCATCACAAACCTTACTGTCAGAATTTACTTTATTTGAGTCAACTACTTGACTTAATCTTGAGTCAATCTAATCATAAGTGGAACTTCCACCTTCTCCCTTCCGCCTCGCCTCCCCGCCATTGTCCTTACTGGCAACCTTGCCTCCTCCACCTTCTCTACATCTCGTCCCTCAAGGTTATCTCCCTCCGCCACAACTAGCTCACTAGAGCCATCCCCAACCTCGGCCACTACCATCCCTCTCGCCATTCCTCGCCACAAACACCAGAAAGACAACGATCATTATCACAAACACTGCCGCCCCCAAACTAAGCAACAACATCACCATGAACAGCCTGAGGACAAAAACCATAAAGCTACCACTTCTTTATGCTGAGTTGTTTTCGAAGCTTTGCTTAAGCTTCTCCACCTATCATCGGTGGATCAGAGGGAGGACTACGCTCCTCCTTCCAGTTACCATAACCACCTCCCAGAGTATATCCTCTTCATCTTCTCGCATGTTGTTTGCGATTGAGTTCCTAGTTCTTCTCCAATCCCTCAAGCACATCGAAGAAGAACCTATCCCCTTCCTACGTGTCCCCTTCCTACGTGATTGAGTCAAGAGCCCATCTCTTCCTTCCAAGACTGCTGAGGAGCACCTCCACCGATAGTCCCAGCTAGTGCTCATTGGACCTCAACCGAAGCCATCGTAGGCCCTCTCCTGGAGCAGCCCATGTCGTGCTAACCAGGAAGACAAAGGTATAAAGTTCAAGGTTTTCTATTATTAGATTATTTTAAAATGATTATATATACTTTTAATGGGTGATGAACATGAGGGAAGAATGTAGAAGAATATGTCACTTTGATTGTCAAAGGAGCAGATGTGGTAAGTCATTTGTAGTGCTTACAATACAATGCCAATTTGTGAAGCTTCTTAAGGAAACTTTACCTCATAGAAAACAACTCTCTTGCATAGCTTGACAACAATGAACCTTTTTTGACCAACGAAAATCTTGCATGCTATAAATCCCCCTTGCACGTACAAATGGCACGGAACTTGCCACCAATCAAATTCAAGAATGCTGGAGTTTGCAAGTTCCACTATGAAAGAGTTTTTGTTTGTAGCGAGTGAATCTTGATAACAAATTTAGTTTTTGAAAATCAACATCCTATTAGTACAAGTTTTCATATTGGCTGTTACGTCACTGAGGGAAAGTTGCACCTTTTTTATGGGTAAACTCCCGACATAAGGGGACTTTCACTCAACCTTTAAAGGAATATATTGAATTGAGCTTCTAGTTAAGGGAGGATAAAGCACTTCCGACAAGGGGATGGTAGCAATGTGGCAAGAAAAGAAAGAAAATAACAAAGACAAATAGAAAAGAGAAAGATGCCGCACACGACGGGATTCATCACCTAGGTTAACAGTGAACAAAACTCGAGAGCACGCTCTCGAGAAACAAGCCAATATCAGATGAGAAAAAGAAAAGAAAAAAGTCACCACCAAGATCATGAAGTTCCCGTCACGTAGCTCATACTCCGATACTCCGATTGAACACTCTAAATGGCCAGATCTTCCAAAGGAGACCGATCGGAGTTCCACCAGAAGATGCACAAAATCTGGGTCGGATGGCTTCCAGGGAGCATAACAACGCCCCAATGGTCGGGACGAGCTAAAAAGGCAGAGGCGAAGAAGATCCCACTTCATTGACTCGCCGCGTCACAAGGGAGCAGGGACGAGGACGGAGGGGCAGAGGTGTCTGCTCATTGATGGTGGAGGCGATGATGAACATGGGGCAGGCATGGACATAACTCATTTATAATAACAGTAATAACACATACAGCAGACCTGATCGCCACTGAAAACACATATTTCTTTGAATTTTTTGATGATGGCCGCAGTCTCAAACCAATAATCGACGAACCACCTACTACCTGTGAGTTTTGGTTGGATCGAGTTACTTAAATCACACACCCTGAATTCTGCACTAGAGAAGCCATCAACACTGGAAATCAGTAAAGGATATATTATTATCACATTACATTGAACACGATAGCGTTGCTGAGTCGGTACAGTTCTTAATGAAAAAAATGATGACCACTATGCACCAGAGCCTCGAACCTACCTTGGCATTCCCAAAACAACACAGCAAGATGGGCAGGTTCCAGACCACGGCAATCGCAGCTATCGCATCCATCACCTCAAAAACATCTCGGTACTGAACTGATCTGACCAGCAGCTGTCTTACACATTCAGGATTGACACATCCGAAACTTATTCATACAGTATTTCCTTCATCGCAAACCCAAAGTAGTTGTCGAAGTGATTTGGTGGCTCGGTGATGAAGCACGATATTACATCCCGAAGTGTCACGACACCGACAACTTCTTGTTCCGCACCCTCGACCACGTAGATCCTGTGACCTCCACTAGAGGCCAGGCTCTCTACGACAGTCCCAAGGCAGGCATCGGGCGAGCATGTCACAGGTGGGGTTATGGGAAGGTCTCCATTTTCGGGACCCAAGGACGCTACTGTTTGCATGAAATCCAGCACTTTGAGCTGCCTGAAAGAGAGGAAATATGTTAGGGAGAAATGCGATTTCAATTACCTTTTGACCAAATTCCAACCAGCTTCCAGTTTTCAGTGGGGTGTCAGTTACAATTAATTACGTTAACAGACAATGAGACTTGTTTGAGGGGAAAAAAATAGAATTGCATTATGAAAGGTCGTAGGATTCTCTTATATAGGAGAGGAATCTATTGGGAAAATTACAGAAAGAAGAAAAAGGGAATAGAAAATGAGAAAACAATGATAAAGATAACTCATATCTCAACATTCCCCCTCAAGCTGGAGGGTAGATATCAATCAGACTCAGCTTAGAACATCTCTCACAAGGTCCTCTTGCTAGGGTCTTTGTAAGTACATCTATTGTTTGGTCTCCAGAGTTGACATGCATAGTGGTGATAATACCCTTCTGTATCATGTCATGAGTGTAGTGACAATCCACCTCTATGTGCTTCGTCCTCTCATTAACGGCTGGGTTGTTGGCAATGAAAAGAGCAACTTGATTACCACATTGAAGGTGCATGGGAAGAGGCACCTCTATAGTCAGGTCAATAAGGACAGATCTGACCCACATCATCTCTGTACTAGCCTGTGCCATGGCCCTGTATTCCGACTCAGCACTTGATTTGGCAACCACAATCTGCTTCTTACTTTTCCATGAAACAAGAGAATTCCCTATGAACACAACGAAGACTGATGTAGATTTTCTATCCTTTGGACACCCAGCATAATATGCATCTGCACATGCTGTAACTGAGAGAGATGCGCCTCTGCTAAAGAAAAGTCCAGTACCGGGTGAAGTCTTCAGGTATCTCAGAATCATATGGGATGCATCCATATGTGCATGTCTGGGCTGCTCCATAAACTGATTCACTTTGCTCATGGCAAATGATATGTCGGGCCTGGTAATAGTTACATATAATAGCTTGCCAACAAGCTATCTGTACCTCCTCATGTCGACCTCATCAGTATCATCATCATAAAGCTTCATGCCCGGGTAAAGAGTAGTGCCAGGTCTGCAATCTGTCATACATGTCTCTGAAAGAAGATCTATGACGTACTTCCTCTGTCATCACAAGACCTCGCTGGTTCCTGGCAAACTTTAGTCCAAGGAAGTAACGTAAATGTCCAAGGTCCTTGGTCACCCTGAATGCCTTGTTCATCATCCCCTGTAACAATGATGTCATCAACATAAACAAGAATGACAGTAGTACCTCTCTGGGTCCTCTGTACGAACAAGGAGTGATCGGCAGTCGATCTCACAAACCCTTGCTGCTCTATCAAGTCTGAGAGCTTCTGGAACCATACTCTTGGACTCTGCTTAAGGCCATAGATAGCCTTGTGTAGCATGCGAACCTTCTGACACTCCCCCTCAGCAGCAAACCTAGGTGGTTGTTGCATGTAGACCACTTCCTGTAGATCAATATAGAGGAAGGCATTCTTCACATCAAGTTGATAAAGGGGCCAATCTCATGTCACAACAATAGAAAGTAGAATATGTAGAGTAGAATGTCTGGCAACTGGAGAGAAAGTATCCTGATAGCCCACCCCATATGTCTGGGTGAACGCTCGTGCCACAAGTCTCGCTTTATAGCAATCCACGTTGTCATCCGCACGGTGTTTCACAAACACCCATTTGCATCCCACAACAGATGCATCACTGGAGCAGAAACAAGACTCCACATGTCACGTGACTGTAGCGCAACCATTTCCTTGTCCATGGCTAACCTCCACTAACTATCCTTGAGAGCCTCCTGATATGTCCGTGGTATCTGCACGGCTGACAGTGTCAAAGTAAACATCCTGAAATCCTCTGACAACCTGCTCAAAGAAACCTGGGCTGCAAGTGGATAAGTAGAACCACGTTTCTGCTTTCGTAGAGAAATTGACATGTCAAGATCATCTGCCAAGTCTGGAGCCTGTAAGCTTCCCTCTGGAGAGGGCACCTGCTCATCCTGTCTAGAATCCTACTGCACAGTGCCACAGACAACTCAGTAGTGCCATCAGTAGAAATAATATGCACATTACATACCTGAGGCGTATTGGATGATGGGCAAGGCCTGTGAGCAGAGGGAAAAGAGCGAGACCTGCGAGTAAAAACACGTGGCAAAAACTGAACCAAAGGAGCAGGTGGTGGAGGTGGAGGTAGTGGAGGAGGACCGACAGTAGGAGGTGGAGACATGTATATCTCATCATCAGAGTCAGATGGAGCAAGTTCGTCACCTGTAGGAGAAAATACATGATAGACTCAAAGACAGTAACGTCAGCACTAATAAAGTACTTCCGTCTTAGCAGATCAAAGCAATGATACCCCTTTTGGGTACGGGAGTAGCCGACAAATACACACTTGACAACTCTAGGAGAGAGCTTGTCACGACCTGGAGAGATATCATGAACGAAGACAACAGATCCAAACACACGAGGTGTAAGAGAGAAAAGATCCTTCTCGGGAAATGCAATCGAGAAAGGAATCTTTTCTCCTAACAGAGACGAGGGCATACGGTTCACCAAATAGCAAGCAGTAAGGACAACATCACCCCAATAAGCATGAGGAGAATGCATCTATATCAACAAGATTCTGGTCACATCAAGTAAGTGACGGTGTTTGCGCTCAGCAACACCATTTTGCTGTGAAGTATAGGCACATGAGGTCTGGTGAACAATGCCATGAGATCTAAGGAACTCAGAAAGCTGTAAGGTGCAGTATTCCAAAGCATTATCAGAACAGAGATATTTGACATTGGTAGAAAAAATACTCTTATCTCATTACTAAAATACTTGATAACAGATCCAACCTCAGACTTATTATTTGAATAAAGACTCAAGAAAGTCTAGAAAAATCATCGACAACAACAAGATAAAAACGGTGTCCCTAGTGATCAGGAACACAACTCGGACCCAAAATGTCTAAATGAAGGAGCTCAAATAACTGAGAACTGCTCCGACTCTGACGGGATGGAAAAGAGGAACGGTGATACTTTCCAAGCTGGCATGCCTCACACTGAAAGGAGGATCTCGTAGAAATCTGAGGGAGGACATGACATAGCTTCTGCAGAGGAAGGTGTTCAAACCTAAGGTGCCACAGATATGGAGAGACAGGTTCAGTAGGTATAGTAGAAACACTAGCATGAGGAGGTTGGATCAGTCTGTAGAGTCTCCGCTGCTCATGGCCATTTTCAATCACCCTGCTCGTGAGTATGTCTTGAAACACAAGAAACAAAGGGTCAAAGATGGCACGACAATGCAGATCCTTAGTGATCTGACTAATAGAAAGTAAATTCATCTGAAAGACAGGAGCATATAACATTCTTAAGATGCATGGATGGTGTCAAATGCACCTCCCCCTATCCTGTCACAAGTACGTGGTCGCCATTAGCAATGACAACCCATCTGCCAGATGGTATATCCTGCATGACCTCAGTTGCGCTCTGTCGCCACACAAGTGATGATAAGCACCAGAATCCATGATCCACTTTGTCATGTCTGTATCCGTACTAACAGTAAAAGCATAGGTGATACATGAGGAGCTCGAAGAGACTCTGGCTGTTGTTGCTGTATCTGTAGTGGTGGTATCAGCAGTACGAGTCATGATCTCTCGAATACAAGAGACAATATCATCCAAGCGAGGATCGACCTGGGGAGCTGAAGTCTCTGAAGACACAATCTGCTCTGCTACTCGACCTGAAACAGGATCTCCATGCTTCTGATAGCATGTATCCTCTGCATGTCCAGGCTTGCGACAGTAGGTGCAAGGACCACGCTGGCATCCACCACCTCTGTCGCGAGAGGTGCACCCTCTAAACTGGATAGCCCCCCCGGCCTCGAGAAGCGGTCATCACTGAAGAGGGCGAGACGTGGTTGTCGAAGTGATGATGATCCGTCTGAGACGGCTATAGACCCCCTCTATGGGAGGTATGGTAGCTCCAGTAAGAAGCTGAGTACGTGCAGCATCTTACTCTATATCAAGTCCAGCCATGAAAACTTCAACCATCGTGGAGTTCTTATATGTCTTCTGTTTCCCAATAGATGTCATAATGGGCATGTAGCTATGAACCTTCTCAAACATGCCATGAAGCGAAGAGTAGTAAACATGCAGAGGGCAGCCATTCTGCTAGGTATTGTAGATATCAAACTGTAGTGAAGGATCTTGGCCTCATTCTTCGTCTGAATTTAGGTGGATGCCAAAGTGTCCCACATTGCCTTGGTGGTGGGCTGAGTCAGAATATCATTGCTATTTTTGTAGTGAGAGTCCCACAAAGCCAAACACGCGCATACACGTCATCTTGCTTCCAAGAAATATTTGCCCCAGTCTTATCCGTTGGCTCTAGATTTGTCAGGATGTACTCCTTATTGTTGCACTGCATGAGGGTGAGAAACTGCATGGACCACAACTCATAGTCGGTCCCATCCATCTTAGCGATGGGAGCCAGACCCTTGAAGGCTCCGGACGAGAATATGTCACCCTTGTTCTCTGACATGATGAGAAGACGACCAAATAACGGAACTCGACTGGGGATTGGTTGACATGATGAGAAGATCGAAATAAACGAGTCTACACGATCATACGAAGGATTGGTTGTACATGTAGACTCATACAACCATCCTTACCAATCCTCGCTCGCTAGGCTCGGAAAACGTGAATAATGTGTCTGAAAAAAATTTCCGGTCAAAATCAGACTGCAGAACGACTCACAGATATGTTAGGAGGCACAAGGAAGGGCTGACGACGATCTGGACAATCAAGGTGACTGCCTAAGAGAGACGAGACGACGCCCGAGGTCCATCCCAGGGGTCTGGGACCGTATGTAGCGGCCCTGGGGGGCCTATGCGGATGCCCCTAGAGCTGGGGGGTCGTACTAGGGCCCTCGACAACAGCCCAGAGTTCGCACAGTGGGTAAACTGGGCGTTGGGTGCCTAGGCGGCAGGAGGGCCTACGTGCTGGGGGGCCTGGGCGACGTCAGGAGGGGTACGAGATGTCTGGGCGATGCCGAGAAGGGGCGGCGGTGGCCTGGCATGCGCTGGAAGGTGGGAGCGGGGCGGGCGGGTAGGGCTAGGGTTAGGGTGGGATACAGGAACTCCGATTTAGGACCGTCGCTCTGATACCATGTTTGAGGGAAAAGAATAGAATTGCATTATGAAAGGCCCTAGGGTTCTCTTATATAGGAGAAGAACCTATTGGGCAAATTACAGAAAGAAGAAAAAGGAAATAGAAAATGAGAAAACAATAATAAAGATAACTTATATCTCAACAAGACTTGCCAATGCAATTCAATTCAAGCTTATTTTTTCAATATTTTTTTTGGTTTTTATCGGTTGTGCCCCTCTGAGATATTGCAATTGCAGTTATGCCCCTCCTTTGTTGGGAATATCAGTTGTGCCCTTGACTTCTTGTCATTCTATCACTTGTATCTTTCGGGTTAGTTGCCGTTCATCCCCAACGCAAACGGATGTTAACTTCTGGGACACAATGGGAATTAAATTAGAAAAAAGGTCTGAAAAGTTATCCTCTTCCTTCTCCCCCATCTCCCCCCCTCCGCCTAGCTCCTCCCCCTCCCCCTCCGTCGATTGAATACTCTCTCCTCCGTCTATAAGTAGAGACCCATAGGCCCCATTTGACGAATCCACAATTTCTTCTCATTCAAACTTCGAGCTTCCGAGTTTGAAAGGTTTGTGTCCTGACCGTCGAGCAAAAGTGAAGGAGAGGGCGTGATCTCGTCGTCGATGTTCATCGTTGTGATTAAGCTTTCAGGTTCTTCCATCAAGGCTACAAGCCAAACAAGGTCATTAGATCTCGATTCTAATCCAAATCACTTTGAAATTTTGAATATGACCTCAGGCTCCAGAGATTCAAGTTTAATTTCTCATAATGGCTTTGATTTTGAAACGATTGCATCTACATTTGTCCAGTTTCATTTGATTTCTTGAGTAATCTCTAGTACTTCTGTTATGCATTGTTTTCCTATGTTTGTCGGATTGCCCAACCTTTTCGTCCCTTGTTTCTGGCACAATCCACCCCCCCTCAGCAGAAGCTTCACCCTCTCCAATGGCACCACCCCGCTCTTCACCACCGCTGCTCTCCCCATCACGAAATCCACTGCCATCCTCTTAGAATACAACGCTTACCAACATCTCTCCCCTCCATTGCCCCCTTCCCGCTGGAGAGCGAGAGAGGGCCCTTGATGCCAATGTCATTCCTCGTCAAGAAGCTGAAGGTGTCGACGGAGGATGAGTCAGAGGAGGACGGGTTGGAGGATTTTTTGAACGATTATGCCCCTCTTAACCTCACCATGGTTTGAAAAAGCCATGGTTAAGTTCAACTCATTGACGGTTAAAGTGACAGACGAGCACGAGTGATAAAATGACAAGAAGTCAGGGGCAAAACCAAGGTTCAAAAAAACGAAAGGCGGAACAGGGCGTTTTCCCTGGAAGCGAGGCGAGGCATAGCTTCGAAGCGATCGATGCGTAAGCCTCAGTTTATATAGCAAAATAATTATAAAATATACAATAAATATATTTATTGGTGAAATAATATAATCTGATAAACATATAGTATATAACAATGTAATATATGATGATATTACTAAGATAAGAACATGAAAAAAGGATATGTCAATGCCATAAACATTTCTACAAAATTTCTACCCAATCAAAAGGAAATCATTGGCTATAACTATCGCTAAATTTTTTTATCTAAAAGGGATTGGCTATAGTTGTCATTATATATATATATCCAAGTTGTTGATATGAATCATATGATTTGAATCCTAACTATATGTTCTACTATATGTCCTAACTATATGAGTATTCGATATGTTTAAGGATGTAATAGTAAGAGTTCACTGAAATAATTTGGCATGTTAATGGTAAATATGAATATGAAAGAGGTCAAATTTAAGCATATGAATATGAAAGAGGTCATAAGCATTCATCTTGCATAAATATATACTCAACAACAAGGCCTTTATAAACATACGAAAATACGAATAGGAATAAATTTTTCCTTTAAAAAAATACTTGAAAAAGCCCCGCACGTCTCACCTAGCGCCTCGCTCCGCCTCAATGCCTCGCTTCGCCTCGACCGCCTCAGGCATCTGAGGCGCACGCCTCAGCCAGGGGGTCTGAGGTGGTCGCCTCAGGGTGTTTTCTCACCACCCCATTTCTCCTCGAGCGCCTTTGCGCCTCGAGGAGCGTTTTTTAAACTATGAGCACAACTTATATTCCCAAAAAGGGAGGGGCATAACTGAAATTGCAATATCTCAAAGGGGCGACAAAAATCCTATTTTCTATAGACAATGAACTAACATTACAAAAATTCATTTAAATGTATAACAAATGTCTAAAGTAAAGTAAATTAATCAACAAAAACCTACCGAAGCATCATTAGAGATGCACAAGTGCCAAACATGGAAAACTTCACAAGTACAATGTAAAAAAATAAAAATAGAAATCCAGAACCCATAATTATAATTGGTCGGCAATATCTGACATTTATAAAATATTTATTGCAAATCCAATTCATTTTTTAAAAGAACACCAAAAATGGTAGAGGCATGAGCCTTACTCTATTAAATTATAATTATGCTCAAACTCAACAATTCTAGCCACTCCCAAAAATTGTCTTGACATGTTGGACATGCATTAGCAACTGAAAATTCATGAATTAAGAGGAAACAACTCTGATCTGTCTCCCGAAAATTCAGGTGGCAATGCATTTGCGCTAACAGGTTGACATTTTATTTATGTGTGCACCCTCTTTTTTTGCAATGTCATTTGAAGCTACAGAAAAAGGTGCCATTTTCTTTTAGTACATAGCCATAGTACGTACACTAAACGTACCTGAAGCTGGAAAAAAGTTGTGGCTTAAGCAAGAGGAACCGGATATCACGTATGCTCACACTACCAATGAACTTTTTACTAGATCCTTCAATGACCGGAAGACCGCCTATTTTGTTGTCCCTCATGCGCTTGAATGCTTCCAGAATCAGTTCATCACTCTTGACACATATAACCTGAATGAAGTAACCAAAAGCAGGTGATAACACTAATTGTCAAAATAGAGGTCTAGAAAACAAAAAGTTGTTGCTGGATGGATCATAGATCATCGTTCCTAATTGATAATTAGGAAACATTTCTTGACGACAATGATTATCTGAAATAGTAACAGCAATAAGAGCATCAAAACATTGGAATTACCTGATTTGTGTCGGTCAGGATGACCATCCTACTGCATAGACTCGCAGGTCAGACCTATTATTCTATTGAATGAAACCAGTACGCTATATATAGGTGTCATTCACTCACAAGGTTCTCTCATTTGGTGATGCAGGAGTCAGGACTAAACACAAGACTATATATCATACACAGCAGATAGGCCTTCCACAAAACTTAAATAGCCAATAACTCTCAACGCCACTTTCCTTAAAGACGGAGCATACAATTCTTGGATTGTTACAAACTCGAATCTCCTGCTGATTAAGATGTATCTTCAGTTATGGTGATCAGATGGGCTAAATAAGAAGTCTGTAAAGATGATATGATGAGCAGATGAGTAGAACTCACACTGCCTACGTTATGCACCAGCATTATGGCATGCACCAATATTGATCAGAATTACCAACAGATGCAATGAGTTTCTATTTCATAAAATGGTGAAGCCTTCTCCCACTACAAGTAGGGTCGGCTACATGGATTCTTGCTCATATCCATGGTGAAAGATTCGACTATTTTTTACGTTAGTTGACGACTGCCTAACGCAACTCCCACAAGGGGGGATTTGAACCCTCGTATTTTTGGTGGTAGGCACAATGAGTTTCTATTTCATAGAGAAGAATATTCCAACCTGCAACTTGTTTCCTCAAAGGAAGATGGCTCCATCATCTTACAGGAGTCAAACAGAAGTGGTCTTCTCCCATATGATAAAATCGAAAATGAACCTCTTGTATATAAAAACTTAAGAACAAGTTCCTCGTATAGAGGGACGGACCTCGAAATGGTGCTCTCCTATACAAAAACTCAAAACCAGTCTCTTGTATAAAGACATCGAAAAAGATCTTTCATGTAGAAACCTCGAAAAAGGATCATATACACTAAGGACCACGAAGAAAGGAAGATGACGCCAATCAGATTGACAGAAGAAGAAAAGATAAGCCTCACTTATAAACAATATAGAGCAAGCTCTAGCATTAAATGTTCGTGGAAGTGCCCAACCAAGTTCAGAGTAAACAGAAGGGTGTTGAATAATCACATCTTCTTCCTTTGTTCACCATCCTTTGCTTTCTTAATTTTGCCTTTTTCAAATAACTTGTTTTTGGAACTACAAAAAGATCGGAAAAAGAAAAGAAAAAATGCATACGGTCTAATTACTTGATGAGGGGCATCAACACCCTTTTCCTTTGTTTACGATTAGATAATACCTATTCAGCAGAACACAGAAGCACCAGCAGCCTTTGGCTGCTAAAGTCAACATCAAGATGGGGATCCGCTTCAGCAGCAACAAGATGGAGTGGCTACTTCTCAGAAGCAGTTTCAAACACCTGCAAGGAACACCAGAGTACGGAAAAATGATATGATGTTACTTCACATCATCAGCAACAATGGTGCTGCTACTTCCAGCAGGTCAAGACAGCAGCAACATATTGACATGGATCCCCATTTTTTGTGGCAGGAATAGCAATCCGCAACAAAAAGTTTATTCTTGCAGCAGCGGGCTTGTGCAGCAGCAATTTGATGCAGCAGTAGGTTGTTACTGATCCACTAGAGACAGCAGCGAGTGCATACATCTCCTAGAGTGCATTTGGAAGCCGTAGCAACAAAAAAATGATGCCATTGTTAGAGTTATTGCATTTTCTTGTTTATTTTAGTCCTGTAATCCTTCAGATCATTTATGTATTTCCCTCTTTGTCACTCTTTAAGTTTCTCTCGATATAAGAGATCCTATACTCGTGGAATAAATACAACCGTTCATTCTCTTCTCCACATGGTATCTATCAACAGTCCTAGACTAGGGTTCTGACCTAAACACTCCGCCGCCAACTTCGAGTCCTCACCTTCCTCTGACAGCACATGTACAGGTCGTCTCTTCCTCATCCAGGGCCCCGCGTGAGGCCCCTCATCTCTCCCCAACGCCGCCCAAGCCGCTGTCCAGCAACCTGCAGCGCCACCTGCTGCCCCAGCGCCTCCACCAACGCCCCACAGTCTACCGTGGCTCCTTTCCATGGAGCCAACAACTCCTGCCTCGCTTTTAACATCGACTTCAGCATCACTAGGGCCCTCCCACGGACAAGGTTCAAGAAAGCAGTATGCGTATGCGTTCGGACAGGTCACCGAATAGCGATTAAGCGGTATGCGAAGGCATATGCGGGGTATATGTGGTTCTACGAGGTTTTCTAATTTTTTATTTAAAATAAATAAATATCTACAAAAGTAACTACAATTGAACTAAATTTATGAATAAATGTGGTCCAATAGAAGATCTAAGAAAAATAACCTTCAAATATATCTCAAAACGATCTCCACCAAATATCAATAGAAAAGTTAGACATGTCAAAATATGCAAGTATCCGATATAAAATCAAAAATCAACACAAATAACATCAATAATGTACTAAGAATTAAAAAAAGACATGTACAATAATGAAGTTGTATTTTCTATAAAGTTTGACATCATTTCCAAAGAATAATGGATGTTTATGATTCAATTTAGCTTTAAAAAATATATTCGAACATTCATAACCATCCCATGATTCATGCAATTAGGTTTTATAAATGGATATGTTAAACTTTGTGATTTATGTGATTCAATGTAACTTCAACAATTATCGGACTCACTAATACTTAAGCGGTCGCACGACCCAAATATGCGGCCGCACGGCCTACATATGCGTCTCACTTATGCAAGGGCGGATACTGTTGCGCTTGAGGTATGCGGTGCGCTAAGAGGGGCGCATAGGCATATGCGGCCGCATATACGGCTGCACGAACTGCTTTATTGAACACTTCCCATGGACAACCTGATTTGATGTGCGTGAGTTTTAGGGCACTTTTCTGCCCTCATATGCTTACTTTATCAACAACAAGACTTCTTTGACCTCTCTATCTGACCACCATAACATTTTATCTTTTGGGATGATTATAGGATCCTCTTGGATTTACTTAAGAAAAGAACATTCGGAGATCAATAAAATTTTCAGAAATTTCTTTCAATATGTCAAAACTTCTTTATCTACAATATTCAAATTATTTGAACTGACAACACCTTTGAGTTCACCCAACATGACTTGATGTCTTTCTTTGCCTTTCAAGGAATTGTTCATCAAACATCATGCCCATATACCTCTCAGCAAAATGGGGTAGCAGAACAGAAACTTAGACATTTACTTAAAATTGCTAGGTCTCTCCTTACTCATATGAATGTTCCCAAGCACTATTGGAAGGGGGGCATCCTTACTGTTGTTCATCTTATCATCACGGTTCCATCTTCTTTCCTAAAAGGGGACAACCCTTTCTCTTTACTATACCCCACCGAGTCTCCTTTTCCTTTAACACTACGAATTTTTGGGTACATTGCGTTTATACACAACTTTCATGCAAGTGATAAATTGTCAACTAGAGCCATCAAGTGCGTCTTTCTTGGGTACTCCCGTACTCAGAAAGTCTATCGGTGATATGATCGTGTTGGACGTTAGTATTATATTTCCATGGATGTCACTTTCTTTGAGCAGACTAGCTTCTTTACACATTGTGTGTGACATCCCTTTGGATCTCCCACCTTCAACAATTGCCTATACACGCAAGCACACCACTGCACCTCCTTCTATTCCTTTACAAGTCCCTTTTTTGCAGGATGGTATGCCCTCTTCATGTATTTCCACTAAGGTTGCCCCAAATGTACCTGAGAAGAATCCGACATCCCTCCGCAATCAAAAGAGGCAATGTACTTTTCACCTTACGTCACACTTTACTTCTACTTATGGTTTATCTAGTTATGACAAGAAGTTTACAGATGCCTTGAATGCCATTACTATTCCCACAATATCATCATAGTGCAATGCATGGCCAAGGATGACAGCATGCCATGGATGAGGAAATGAATGCCCTCACTTCTCGGGGCACATAGGATCTTGTTCGTACCCCCAAGAGTTAGACTCGTGCTTGCAAATGGGTCTTCACGATCAAACAATCTCCTAATGGGTCCACTGACAGATTGAAAGCCATATTAGTTGTGAAAGGCTTCACAGAAACCTTTGGGGTTGATTATTTTGAGCATTATCTCCGGTTGCCAAAATGGAGTCCATACGCACGATTCATTATGTTGCTGCTATTAAAGCCTAGCCCATTTTCAATTTGATGTGAAGAACAACTTCCTTTATGGTGACCTCGAAGAGGAGGTACATATGATGCAACCATCGGGTTATGCAGTCGAAGGAGAGTGTGTATGCTGACTACGTAAGACTATCTATGGCTTGAAGCAGAGCCCTCGAGCATGGTTTGATAAACTTACCAACGAGATCAACACTCTTCTCTTTCCAAGGATGGCATCAGACTCCTCTGTCTTCGTCAGACGGCGGTCTACCGACGGTGTTATACTTGTTTATGTTGATATAGTTGTCACTGGAGATGACAAAGTTGGCATTTCAGAGACCATGACCTTTCTCCAAAAGGTCTTTGTCACGAAGGATCTTGGCCACCTCCATTACTTGCTTGGCATTAAGGTGATAGAAGGACTCCATCTCTCCCAAAGGAAGTATTGCCTTGACATTCTTACTGGGGTTGTGTGAAACCCTAAAACCCGAGCATGGACTTATCTGCAAAATCCAGCTGCATCTGGGCTTAATTGCAAATCTGCTTTTATTCCAATGTCTGAAAAATTTATTTGCGTAGTCCATTGCGTAGAGCTCGTCGATAGCTTTCCAACGAATCCAAGATTGCAAAAATCCGACTTCGGGAGCCCGAGTTATGGCCATTTTAGCGGAAGGGGGTCCAGGCCATATTCGGACTCGGACCCGGATCCGAGTCCGGGTCCCAACCCATATAGCCAACCCAACCATCGTCTAAAATGCCCTAACTCCTTCCCCTTCGTCCACCAGCCTTCCCTCCTCCATTCCTCCTTCCTCTTCCTCGCCGGAGCATCACCGGAACGCGGGGAATCGACGATCCAAGGCCACAATCACGTAGGGAAGGTCCAAGTCACCCTGTGTGCAGTTCTCGTAGCATCGACCGTGACGTTCTTCATGGGAGGAGATTACGAGGTGTCACATAAACTTGAGGTACGATGTTCCTCCCTCTTGCTGTGGATTCTATGTGATTCTCGGTCCTATGCGTTTGATTATTTAGAGCCCTGAGTATCCTTACAATAGGAACCTTAAGTGATCGTTGCTGCATCTTATACAAACTTAAAAATGACATAGTATCTTTGGATATTTATATGAATCTAAAACATAAGGGATGGATCTAATGCGAATGATAGGTTGGTTAACCGATTGGATCTTGATTCAAAAATCTGATCAATGTCAACGCACCCTATTGGAATGGAGATTTTTTTTTTGTGCTCATTCTTCCTGTGTGCTGCAATACAAATGTATCTGTGGCATTCCGTTTTGTTCGAAAATCTGCAAAAGTAATGGAGCTAATAGATATCGAGACCTATATATATTCACCACGATATGAGTAAATAATATCATTTTGACTAATATGAAAAAGGGATATGTAAGCTTGTGATGTTTAAAATCTTAATACCAATCATACACTAATTATAGAAGTTGCAGAAAACAGAATGCAGTAATTTTTTTTGAGTTACAGAATCTGAAATTGGAGGATATCCTCTGAATCTTAAGCCATTAGCTGCAAAATCATTTGACTAGTTATTCATTCTGATTCCATTTATGTTCGGATCCATCAGCCCTGGAAATCCCCTTAATATATGTCATACGTAATACTCAAAATTGGTTTGTTCATGTGAGCAATGTTTGAGTTGATATCCTGACTAACCACACTTATGACTTCCACATCATTATCGAACTAAGATAAAAAATCAAACTTTGGAAACATGTGAGGGCCACTAGAGTATATTGTTAATTGCTCATGTGTATTAGTGCAAGTCACACAGCAGAAGCCAATGATGTGTCTCTATGCTGCTACATGGTTGTGATGTTGAAGTTGATTCCTATTAACAGAAAATAGATCCATTACGTTTATATAGAACAATTTGTTTGTGTCTTGTATGTAGGGAAGATTGAATAATTGAAGGTAGGAATGGGAGTGCGATGAGTGGAATGGAAATTCTATGTCAGGGTTAATTTTAAGTGTTTGGTGAGAAGTTGTAGAAAATTGTATTGATATTATTATACCCTTCTGCTACACAGTATCATGGGAGACTTGAGATAATCATAGAAAATGCTTGTCTAAATTTCTTGGCCTGTAGCACAAGGAATGTCGGGTATGTTTAATAAGCTCTTAGACAAATCAAGACGAACTCTTTAGTCAAATCAAGCTTTTGTTGGGTTGTGGTGATGTTCAGAAACTAACTTAAGGATCAACACCAAGAAGCTTGTATTATTTATTAGCCTCTAGCTGTCATAGTACTTCTATTCAAAATTTCCAGGAAAAAGGATCAACCGGATTCAAACCTGTAGCTCTGTTAATGGCAAGACTTTATAGACTGACTCAAATGAATTGGATGAAGAGTTATACTTGCGTCATTTACATTCTACGCAAAGAACTATTACATATTTGTTACATATTGGATATTGATCATTATATGGTATGACGGTTAAAAATGTATGTTTCTTGGATCAGAGTAATGCTCAAAACTTGAATAGTATCCTTGTGACAACATTTGAATTAATAAAGTATTTCAGATCTCTCGACAGTTCAGTAGAATTATCTACAAAAAGCATGAATATCATCTCGTGGGTTAGATTTCACGTTGATCGGGTACGTAAAGTTAGGTGCCACCAAGGGAGGGGCATGCACCCTTGGGGCCCCGGGTAGAAGCCTAGATGATCGCGATCCCAACTGCTATTGTAGCTGCGATGGTTGGGGGACATGTTGCTTGGCACACCGAGGTGCTAATCTGACGGTGTTGGCCTCGGCACTTGTGTGCTTTAGCCCAGTGCTCGAGCGCGGGCCAAGTAGTCGTGGTTGATCGGCTAGTGTTTCGCTTGTCACTTAGAGTTAACACTCGTGTACGGGGCAATGTAGGCCACATTGGCTAGTATTCCGAGTGGGAGCGCTAAGAGGGAAGTTCCGGGAAATGTGGTTAATGAAGTTGGTGATGGGACGTGAATCTCCTATGCATAAGGAGGATTGGGCTAGTCGCAAAGATTCACGGGTTGGAATCTAGATTGTGAATCGGAAGTATCAATTGTGAAGTGGAGCTAAGTGGACGCGTTGGGAACTTAGTTAGGATACAGTGTACCCCACCGCATGCCTACGGAGGCACTCCAACCCTAAGGTATTCTTTTTGCCTTGGAGTCCTAGTGTGAGGTCTCACCCAAACCAAGACCACAGACTATCCACGAAGCTTGATCACTCGTATCTATATCTAATAACCATGATAAAAAATGTGATTCTTGTGAGATCTGGTTACCTAGTTTCTTTCTCTTTTGCACACATTTAAAGTATATCCTGCTTGTTGTTGTATAGTTTTATCTAATTCGTATTGGGCAACTTTGCTCATAACGTACCTACGTGTGGATCCGCAGGTCCTCAACAGTGAGCAGTTTGGAGACATCACTTTTAGTGCAGCTTCACTACAATTCTTGTAGCACCGTTGGTAGTAGTTTCTACTGTCTTCTTTACTTGTAGTTCTTTCTCAAAGACATGGCATGTAATGTATAATTGTGGACATCTATATATATGCTTACATGTTTTTTTTGTGGACATGGAAATGGATAGTAGAATGTAATGGAATTAGTGAATGGAAATGCACGTGCTTGTGAACAGGTTGAATGCAATGAGAAATTTTTTTCCCTTGCATGTTGCTATTTTCTCCTGCTTTTGTGAATGTTAAATATTTGAATGTGGAACGTATATGCGTGGATTGGTTTGCTGAGTACCCGGATCCTAGGGGCGTCACAGAATGGTATCAGAGCCGTGGTACTCCATTCCATTTCATGCATATGATTCCTCATTGGTATTCGAATACTGGATAGTGTGAAAGTCTTCTGACCCAACACGAGTCCCCAAGAGAACATCACATTTACATCCATGTCCATATGTCTCTCTTAAATCAAGCAACACATCTAATGGTGGGATCAAGTGCATCTCCACCCTAAGGGTACACCAATTTCTCAATTAAGGGTTGTGTAGGCTACCTCGCCTATGTAGTAGACTCAACAGCACATGACCAGATGATAGAGGATGTTAGAGTTGTGCGAAAGCTTCCTGATGTGTTTCCATATGAATTACCTGGATTACCATCATTACGGGAGATAGAGTTCGAGATCACATTACTCAGTCGATATCTATCCTTCCATACATATTGACACCAACTGAGCTCAAGGATCTCAAAGTACAGTTAGAGGGACTGTTGGAGAAGGGATTCATCCGTCCCAGTACATCACTATGGGGAGCGCCAATCCTATTTGTAAAGAAGAAGGATGGATCCTTGAAGCTATGTATAGACTACAGGAAGTTGAACAAGATAACGGTCAAGAACCGTTACCCACTTCCCAGATAGATGATCTATTTGACCAGTTGAAGGGAGTAGTAGTGCTCTCTAAGATTGACCTGCGGTTGGGATACAATCAGTTGAGGATCAAAGAGGTTGATGTAATGAAGTCTACATTCCGCACTAGATATGGCCACTATGATTCTTGGTGATGTCGTTAGGACTCACGAATGACCCTGTCGCATTCATGGATTTGATGAACCGAATCTTCTGTCTGCATTTGAATAGATTCGTGATCATGTTCATTGATGATGTTCCAGTCTACTCTCATGATGAATACGAGCATGAGTCTCATCTTCGCATCATACTAGAAACGTTCCGGGAGCACAGTTGTATGCTAAATACAACAAGTGTGAGTTTTGACTTTCTGAGGTGATGTTTCTTGGCAACATGGTTTTAGGGGTGGGGGTGTCAGTTGACCCCGCCAAGATAGAGGCAGTGATGTCTTGGGAGCGGCCCAAGATAGTTACAGAGATTTGCAGCTTCCTTGGACTCGTCGGGTACTACAGGAGGTTTGTCAAAGGGTTCTCTCGGTTGGCTTACCCCTCACCCGGATGACGCAGAAGGATGTCGCATTTGTCAGAAGCGACAAATGCGAGTTGAGCTTCCGAACGCTCAAGGAGAGATTGACTTATGCACCCATCCACACCCTTCCTTCTGGTACCTTAGACTTCATCGTCTACACAGATGCTTCCAAGGAGGGCTTGGGTGCAGTGTTGATGCAGTGTGGACAGGTTGTGGCGTATGCATCACGACAACTGAAGAACCATGAACGCAACTATCCCACGCATGACTTGGAGTTGGCGGTCGTAGTCTTTGCATTAAAGTTATGGCATCACTATTTGTATGGGTTGACATTTGAGATTTTCACATACCACAAGAGACTCAACTACATTTTTGATCCGAAGGAACTAAATATGAGGCAAAGGTGGTGGATGGAACTATTAAAGTGTACCATCTCCTACCATACTGGTAAGGGGAATATGGTAGCAGATGCCTTGAGTAGACGACCACACATTGCGGGTTTGACAACTTGGTTGTAGACTTAGGATGTGCTCACTGCACTTGAGTGGCATCCATTTGAGGGCACATCCGATGCAGTGCCAGTGCCAGCCAAGTATAGAGGCTTGTGGGACAGGATTGTTCAAGGCCAACCGACAGATCCAAGAATCCAGGAACTGTACCACAGGTGCTTGAAGGATGAATTCGACAGATTTCGAGTCTGTGAATCCATCGTATGGAATGGGGACCGTATGTGTGTCCTAGAGGATGAAGAGATGAGGAGAGAGATCTTGGATGAGGCGCATAACTCGAGACTTTCCATACATCCATGTTGCACCAAGATGTATAGAAAACCTCTACCGACACTTTTAGTGGGAATGCATGAGGAAGGACGTAGCCGAACATGTTGGTAGATGTCTTACTTTCCAGATGGTGAAGGCAGAGCATCTCCATGGATTTTGTCACACCATTGCCGCGCACCCCTGGAAGGCATGATGCGATCTGGGTCATTGTTGACCGGTTGACCAAGTCAGCCTATTTCATCCCGGTCAACATGACATATACACCAGTACAACTAGCCAAGTTATACATTCAGCACATCATTCGGTTGCATGAGATACCAAAGGAAGTAGTGTCGGTCAGAGATTCTCATTTCTCATTACACTACTGGGGAGAATTCATGAGAGCCTTGAGGACCAAACTATATATGAGTTTAGCATACCATCCATAGACAGATGGGCAATCCAAGTGGACCACTCAGACATTGGAGGACTTGTTGCGGGCTTGTATGGTTAAGTGGAAGGGACCCTGGAAGGATCACCTTCTACTAGTTGAGTTCACATACAACAATAGCTACCACGTCAGTATAGACATGGCGTCATTTGAGGCATTGTACGGGAGGCGATGCACCACTCCTTTGTGTTGGCAGCAGGTGGGTGACAACACCATGTTCACCTCGCAGATCATTGAGGAGACCTCTAGGGTGGTGGAGACTGCTAGGAGGAAATAGCTGACTGCGTAGAGCCATCGGAAGAGTTACGCCGACCATCGGCGTATAGACCTTGAGTTGCATGTATGTTGTCCTACATTCGTACCCTAATTGGTAAAATTCCTAGCCAATCCTATGTGACAAAGTATTTCTCATGATTATAGGTCGGGGACTTCATGTTCTTACGCGTGTCCCCAATGAGGGGCGTACATCATTTCGGTGCAAAGGGCAAGCTAGCACCACGTCTTGTAGGACCATTCGAGATTTTGGCCCGTGTAGGGAAAATGGCCTACGGGATGGTCCTTCGCCCACACCTTGAGGACATCCACTACGTGTTTCACGTATCGAATCTGCGGAAGTATATCCGAGATCCCTGACACGTGATCACCTAAGAGGACTTTGCTGTGGAGCCAAACCTCTCCTTCCCAGAAGACCCGGTGTAGGTATTAGACCACGCGGTCAAGAGGCTAAGGTAAAAGGAGATCTTTTTAGCAAAGTCCTGTGGCGAAGTCAAGATATCGATGAGGCGATGTGGGAACCTGAGGCAGACATGAGGGAGAAATACCCTCATTTATTCAAAGATATGGAATTGAACCCATAGTCGAGTTCTCTTTGAGATTTTTATGGGTTTTGCTCTCTTTGAGATTTTTATAGGCTCGAATTTTGAAATCAACCAGAATGATCTCAAGTCTCGAGGACGAGACTTCCTTTGAGATTTTTATGATGTGAAACCCTAAAACCCGAGCATGGACTTATCTGCAAAATCCAGCTGCATCTGGGCTTAATTGCAAATCTGCTTTTATTCCAATGTCTGAAAAATTTATTTGCGTAGTCCATTGCGTAGAGCTCGTCGATAGCTTTCCAACGAATCCAAGATTGCAAAAATCCGACTTCGGGAGCCCGAGTTATGGCCATTTTAGCGGAAGGGGGTCCAGGCCATATTCGGACTCGGACCCGAATCCGAGTCCGGGTCCCAACCCATATAGCCAACCCAACCATCGTCTAAAATGCCCTAACTCCTTCCCCTTCGTCCACCAGCCTTCCCTCCTCCATTCCTCCTTCCTCTTCCTCGCCGGAGCATCACCGGAACGCGGGGAATCGACGATCCAAGGCCACAATCACGTAGGGAAGGTCCAAGTCACCCTGTGTGCAGTTCTCGTAGCATCGACCGTGACGTTCTTCATGGGAGGAGATTACGAGGTGTCACATAAACTTGAGGTACGATGTTCCTCCCTCTTGCTGTGGATTCTATGCGATTCTCGGTCCTATGCGTTTGATTATTTAGAGCCCTGAGTATCCTTACAATAGGAACCTTAAGTGATCGTTGCTGCATCTTATACAAACTTAAAAATGACATAGTATCTTTGGATATTTATATGAATCTAAAACATAAGGGATGGATCTAATGCGAATGATAGGTTGGTTAACCGATTGGATCTTGATTCAAAAATCTGATCAATGTCAACGCACCCTATTGGAATGGAGATTTTTTTTTTGTGCTCATTCTTCCTGTGTGCTGCAATACAAATGTATCTGTGGCATTCCGTTTTGTTCGAAAATCTGCAAAAGTAATGGAGCTAATAGATATCGAGACCTATATATATTCACCACGATATGAGTAAATAATATCATTTTGACTAATATGAAAAAGGGATATGTAAGCTTGTGATGTTTAAAATCTTAATACCAATCATACACTAATTATAGAAGTTGCAGAAAACAGAATGCAGTAATTTTTTTTGAGTTACAGAATCTGAAATTGGAGGATATCCTCTGAATCTTAAGCCATTAGCTGCAAAATCATTTGACTAGTTATTCATTCTGATTCCATTTATGTTCGGATCCATCAGCCCTGGAAATCCCCTTAATATATGTCATACGTAATACTCAAAATTGGTTTGTTCATGTGAGCAATGTTTGAGTTGATATCCTGACTAACCACACTTATGACTTCCACATCATTATCGAACTAAGATAAAAAATCAAACTTTGGAAACATGTGAGGGCCACTAGAGTATATTGTTAATTGCTCATGTGTATTAGTGCAAGTCACACAGCAGAAGCCAATGATGTGTCTCTATGCTGCTACATGGTTGTGATGTTGAAGTTGATTCCTATTAACAGAAAATAGATCCATTACGTTTATATAGAACAATTTGTTTGTGTCTTGTATGTAGGGAAGATTGAATAATTGAAGGTAGGAATGGGAGTGCGATGAGTGGAATGGAAATTCTATGTCAGGGTTAATTTTAAGTGTTTGGTGAGAAGTTGTAGAAAATTGTATTGATATTATTATACCCTTCTGCTACACAGTATCATGGGAGACTTGAGATAATCATAGAAAATGCTTGTCTAAATTTCTTGGCCTGTAGCACAAGGAATGTCGGGTATGTTTAATAAGCTCTTAGACAAATCAAGACGAACTCTTTAGTCAAATCAAGCTTTTGTTGGGTTGTGGTGATGTTCAGAAACTAACTTAAGGATCAACACCAAGAAGCTTGTATTATTTATTAGCCTCTAGCTGTCATAGTACTTCTATTCAAAATTTCCAGGAAAAAGGATCAACCGGATTCAAACCTGTAGCTCTGTTAATGGCAAGACTTTATAGACTGACTCAAATGAATTGGATGAAGAGTTATACTTGCGTCATTTACATTCTACGCAAAGAACTATTACATATTTGTTACATATTGGATATTGATCATTATATGGTATGACGGTTAAAAATGTATGTTTCTTGGATCAGAGTAATGCTCAAAACTTGAATAGTATCCTTGTGACAACATTTGAATTAATAAAGTATTTCAGATCTCTCGACAGTTCAGTAGAATTATCTACAAAAAGCATGAATATCATCTCGTGGGTTAGATTTCACGTTGATCGGGTACGTAAAGTTAGGTGCCACCAAGGGAGGGGCATGCACCCTTGGGGCCCCGGGTAGAAGCCTAGATGATCGCGATCCCAACTGCTATTGTAGCTGCGATGGTTGGGGGACATGTTGCTTGGCACACCGAGGTGCTAATTTGACGGTGTTGGCCTCGGCACTTGTGTGCTTTAGCCCAGTGCTCGAGCGCGGGCCAAGTAGTCGTGGTTGATCGGCTAGTGTTTCGCTTGTCACTTAGAGTTAACACTCGTGTACGGGGCAATGTAGGCCACATTGGCTAGTATTCCGAGTGGGAGCGCTAAGAGGGAAGTTCCGGAAAATGTGGTTAATGAAGTTGGTGATGGGACGTGAATCTCCTATGCATAAGGAGGATTGGGCTAGTCGCAAAGATTCACGGGTTGGAATCTAGATTGTGAATCGGAAGTATCAATTGTGAAGTGGAGCTAAGTGGACGCGTTGGGAACTTAGTTAGGATACATTGTACCCCACCGCATGCCTACGGAGGCACTCCAACCCTAAGGTATTCTTTTTGCCTTGGAGTCCTAGTGTGAGGTCTCACCCAAACCAAGACCACAGACTATCCACGAAGCTTGATCACTCGTATCTATATCTAATAACCATGATAAAAAATGTGATTCTTGTGAGATCTGGTTACCTAGTTTCTTTCTCTTTTGCACACATTTAAAGTATATCCTGCTTGTTGTTGTATAGTTTTATCTAATTCGTATTGGGCAACTTTGCTCATAACGTACCTACGTGTGGATCCGCAGGTCCTCAACAGTGAGCAGTTTGGAGACATCACTTTTAGTGCAGCTTCACTACAATTCTTGTAGCACCGTTGGTAGTAGTTTCTACTGTCTTCTTTACTTGTAGTTCTTTCTCAAAGACATGGCATGTAATGTATAATTGTGGACATCTATATATATGCTTACATGTTTTTTTTGTGGACATGGAAATGGATAGTAGAATGTAATGGAATTGGTGAATGGAAATGCACGTGCTTGTGAACAGGTTGAATGCAATGAGAAATTTTTTTTTTCCCTTGCATGTTGCTATTTTCTCCTGCTTTTGTGAATGTTAAATATTCGAATGTGGAACGTATATGCGTGGATTGGTTTGCCGAGTACCCGGATCCTAGGGGCGTCACAGAATGGTATCAGAGCCGTGGTACTCCATTCCATTTCATGCATATGATTCCTCATTGGTATTCGAATACTGGATAGTGTGAAAGTCTTCTGACCCAACACGAGTCCCCAGGAGAACATCACATTTACATCCATGTCCATATGTCTCTCTTAAATCAAGCAACACATCTAATGGTGGGATCAAGTGCATCTCCACCCTAAGGGTACACCAATTTCTCAATTAAGGGTTGTGTAGGCTACCTCGCCTATGTAGTAGACTCAACAACACATGACCAGATGATAGAGGATGTTAGAGTTGTGCGAAAGCTTCCTGATGTGTTTCCATATGAATTACCTGGATTACCATCATTACGGGAGATAGAGTTCGAGATCACATTACTCAGTCGATATCTATCCTTCCATACATATTGACACCAACTGAGCTCAAGGATCTCAAAGTACAGTTAGAGGGACTGTTGGAGAAGGGATTCATCCGTCCCAGTACATCACTATGGGGAGCGCCAATCCTATTTGTAAAGAAGAAGGATGGATCCTTGAAGCTATGTATAGACTACAGGAAGTTGAACAAGATAACGGTCAAGAACCGTTACCCACTTCCCAGATAGATGATCTATTTGACCAGTTGAAGGGAGTAGTAGTGCTCTCTAAGATTGACCTGCGGTTGGGATACAATCAGTTGAGGATCAAAGAGGTTGATGTAATGAAGTCTACATTCCGCACTAGATATGGCCACTATGATTCTTGGTGATGTCGTTAGGACTCACGAATGACCCTGTCGCATTCATGGATTTGATGAACCGAATCTTCTGTCTGCATTTGAATAGATTCGTGATCATGTTCATTGATGATGTTCCAGTCTACTCTCATGATGAATACGAGCATGAGTCTCATCTTCGCATCATACTAGAAACGTTCCGGGAGCACAGTTGTATGCTAAATACAACAAGTGTGAGTTTTGACTTTCTGAGGTGATGTTTCTTGGCAACATGGTTTTAGGGGTGGGGGTGTCAGTTGACCCCGCCAAGATAGAGGCAGTGATGTCTTGGGAGCGGCCCAAGATAGTTACAGAGATTTGCAGCTTCCTTGGACTCGTCGGGTACTACAGGAGGTTTGTCAAAGGGTTCTCTCGGTTGGCTTACCCCTCACCCGGATGACGCAGAAGGATGTCGCATTTGTCAGAAGCGACAAATGCGAGTTGAGCTTCCGAACGCTCAAGGAGAGATTGACTTATGCACCCATCCACACCCTTCCTTCTGGTACCTTAGACTTCATCGTCTACACAGATGCTTCCAAGGAGGGCTTGGGTGCAGTGTTGATGCAGTGTGGACAGGTTGTGGCGTATGCATCACGACAACTGAAGAACCATGAACGCAACTATCCCACGCATGACTTGGAGTTGGCGGTCGTAGTCTTTGCATTAAAGTTATGGCATCACTATTTGTATGGGGTGACATTTGAGATTTTCACATACCACAAGAGACTCAACTACATTTTTGATCCGAAGGAACTAAATATGAGGCAAAGGTGGTGGATGGAACTATTAAAGTGTACCATCTCCTACCATACTGGTAAGGGGAATATGGTAGCAGATGCCTTGAGTAGACGACCACACATTGCGGGTTTGACAACTTGGTTGTAGACTTAGGATGTGCTCACTGCACTTGAGTGGCATCCATTTGAGGGCACATCCGATGCAGTGCCAGTGCCAGCCAAGTATAGAGGCTTGTGGGACAGGATTGTTCAAGGCCAACCGACAGATCCAAGAATCCAGGAACTGTACCACAGGTGCTTGAAGGATGAATTCGACAGATTTCGAGTCTGTGAATCCATCGTATGGAATGGGGACCGTATGTGTGTCCTAGAGGATGAAGAGATGAGGAGAGAGATCTTGGATGAGGCGCATAACTCGAGACTTTCCATACATCCATGTTGCACCAAGATGTATAGAAAACCTCTACCGACACTTTTAGTGGGAATGCATGAGGAAGGACGTAGCCGAACATGTTGGTAGATGTCTTACTTTCCAGATGGTGAAGGCAGAGCATCTCCATGGATTTTGTCACACCATTGCCGCGCACCCCTGGAAGGCATGATGCGATCTGGGTCATTGTTGACCGGTTGACCAAGTCAGCCTATTTCATCCCGGTCAACATGACATATACACCAGTACAACTAGCCAAGTTATACATTCAGCACATCATTCGGTTGCATGAGATACCAAAGGAAGTAGTGTCGGTCAGAGATTCTCATTTCTCATTACACTACTGGGGAGAATTCATGAGAGCCTTGAGGACCAAACTATATATGAGTTTAGCATACCATCCATAGACAGATGGGCAATCCAAGTGGACCACTCAGACATTGGAGGACTTGTTGCGGGCTTGTATGGTTAAGTGGAAGGGACCCTGGAAGGATCACCTTCTACTAGTTGAGTTCACATACAACAATAGCTACCACGTCAGTATAGACATGGCGCCATTTGAGGCATTGTACGGGAGGCGATGCACCACTCCTTTGTGTTGGCAGCAGGTGGGTGACAACACCATATTCACCTCGCAGATCATTGAGGAGACCTCTAGGGTGGTGGAGACTGCTAGGAGGAAATAGCTGACTGCGTAGAGCCATCGGAAGAGTTACGCCCGACCATCGGCGTATAGACCTTGAGTTGCATGTAATGTTGTCCTACATTCGTACCCTAATTGGTAAAATTCCTAGCCAATCCTATGTGACAAAGTATTTCTCATGATTATAGGTCGGGGACTTCATGTTCTTACGCGTGTCCCCAATGAGGGCGTACATCATTTCGGTGCAAAGGGCAAGCTAGCACCACGTCTTGTAGGACCATTCGAGATTTTGGCCCGTGTAGGGAAAATGGCCTACGGGATGGTCCTTCGCCCACACCTTGAGGACATCCACTACGTGTTTCACGTATCGAATCTGCGGAAGTATATCCGAGATCCCTGACACGTGATCACCTAAGAGGACTTTGCTGTGGAGCCAAACCTCTCCTTCCCAGAAGACCCGGTGTAGGTATTAGACCACGCGGTCAAGAGGCTAAGGTAAAAGGAGATCTTTTTAGCAAAGTCCTGTGGCGAAGTCAAGATATCGATGAGGCGATGTGGGAACCTGAGGCAGACATGAGGGAGAAATACCCTCATTTATTCAAAGATATGGAATTGAACCCATAGTCGAGTTCTCTTTGAGATTTTTATGGGTTTTGCTCTCTTTGAGATTTTTTATAGGCTCGAATTTTGAAATCAACCAGAATGATCTCAAGTCTCGAGGACGAGACTTCCTTTGAGATTTTTATGATGTGAAACCCTAAAACCCGAGCATGGACTTATCTGCAAAATCCAGCTGCATCTGGGCTTAATTGCAAATCTGCTTTTATTCCAATGTCTGAAAAATTTATTTGCGTAGTCCATTGCGTAGAGCCCGTCGATAGCTTTCCAACGAATCCAAGATTGCAAAAATCCGACTTCGGGAGCCCGAGTTATGGCCATTTTTAGCGGAAGGGGGTCCAGGCCATATTCGGACTCGGACCCGAATCCGAGTCCGGGTCCCAACCATATAGCCAACCCAACCATCGTCTAAAATGCCCTAACTCCTTCCCCTTCTCCACCAGCCTTCCCTCCTCCATTCCTCCTTCCTCTTCCTCGCCGGAGCATCACCGGAACGCGGGAATCGACGATCCAAGGCCACAATCACGTAGGGAAGGTCCAAGTCACCCTGTGTGCAGTTCTCGTAGCATCGACCGTGACGTTCTTCATGGGAGAGATTACGAGGTGTCACATAAACTTGAGGTACGATGTTCCTCCCTCTTGCTGTGGATTCTATGCGATTCTCGGTCCTATGCGTTTGATTATTTAGAGCCCTGAGTATCCTTACAATAGGAACCTTAAGTGATCGTTGCTGCATCTTATACAAACTTAAAAATGACATAGTATCTTTGGATATTTATATGAATCTAAAACATAAGGGATGGATCTAATGCGAATGATAGGTTGGTTAACCGATTGGATCTTGATTCAAAAATCTGATCAATGTCAACGCACCCTATTGGAATGGAGATTTTTTTTTGTGCTCATTCTTCCTGTGTGCTGCAATACAAATGTATCTGTGGCATTCCGTTTGTTCGAAAATCTGCAAAAGTAATGGAGCTAATAGATATCGAGACCTATATATATTCACCACGATATGAGTAAAATAATATCATTTTGACTAATATGAAAAAGGGATATGGTAAGCTTGTGATGTTTAAAATCTTAATACCAATCATACACTAATTATAGAAGTTGCAGAAAACAGAATGCAGTAATTTTTTTTGAGTTACAGAATCCTGAAATTGGAGGATATCCTCTGAATCTTAAGCCATTAGCTGCAAAATCATTTGACTAGTTATTCATTCTGATTCCATTTATGTTCGGATCCATCAGCCCTGGGAATCCCTTAATATATGTCATACGTAATACTCAAAATTGGTTTGTTCATGGGAGCAATGTTTGAGTTGATATCCTGACTAACCACACTTATGACTTCCACATCATTATCGAACTAAGATAAAAAATCAAACTTGGAAACATGTGAGGGCCACTAGAGTATATTGTTAATTGCTCATGTGTATTAGTGCAAGTCACACAGCAGAAGCCAATGATGTGTCTCTATGCTGCTACATGGTTGTGATGTGAAGTTGATTCCTATTAACAGAAAATAGATCCATTACGTTTATATAGAACAATTTGTTTGTGTCTTGTATGTAGGGAAGATTGAATAATTGAAGGTAGGAATGGGAGTGCGATGAGTGGAATGGAAATTCTATGTCAGGGTTAATTTTAAGTTGTTTTGGTGAGGAAGTTGTAGAAAATTGTATTGATATTATTATACCCTTCTGCTACACAGTATCATGGGAGACTTGAGATAATCATAGAAAATGCTTGTCTAAATTTCTTGGCCTGTAGCACAAGGAATGTCGGGTATGTTTAATAAGCTCTTAGACAAATCAAGACGAACTCTTTAGTCAAATCAAGCTTTTGTTGGGTTTGTGGTGATGTTCAGAAACTAACTTAAGGATCAACACCAAGAAGCTTGTATTATTTATTAGCCTCTAGCTGTCATAGTACTTCTATTCAAAATTTCCAGGAAAAAGGATCAACCGGATTCAAACCTGTAGCTCTGTTAATGGCAAGACTTTATAGACTGACTCAAATGAATTGGATGAAGAGTTATACTTGCGTCATTTACATTCTACGCAAAGAACTATTACATATTTGTTACATATTGGATATTGATCATTATATGGTATGACGGTTAAAAATGTATGTTTCTTGGATCAGAGTAATGCTCAAAACTTGAATAGTATCCTTGTGACAACATTTGAATTAATAAAGTATTTCAGATCTCTCGACAGTTCAGTAGAATTATCTACAAAAAGCATGAATATCATCTTCGTGGGTTAGATTTCACGTTGATCGGGTACGTAAAGTTAGGTGCCACCAAGGGAGGGGCATGCACCCTTGGGGCCCCGGGTAGAAGCCTAGATGATCGCGATCCCAACTGCTATTGTAGCTGCGATGGTTGGGGGACATGTTGCTTGGCACACCGAGGTGCTAATCTGACGGTGTTGGCCTCGGCACTTGTGTGCCTTTAGCCAGTGCTCGAGCGCGGGCCAAGTAGTCGTGGTTGATCGGCTAGTGTTTCGCTTGTCACTTAGAGTTAACACTCGTGTACGGGGCAATGTAGGCCACATTGGCTAGTATTCCGAGTGGAGCGCTAAGAGGGAAGTTCCGGAAAAATGTGGTTAATGAAGTTGGTGATGGGACGTGAATCTCCTATGCATAAGGAGGATTGGGCTAGTCGCAAAGATTCACGGGTTGGAATCTAGATGTGAATCGGAAGTATCAATTGTGAAGTGGAGCTAAGTGGACGCGTTGGGAACTTAGTTAGGATACATTGTACCCCACCGCATGCCTACGGAGGCACTCCAACCCTAAGGTATTCTTTTTGCCTTGGAGTCCTAGTGTGAGGTCTCACCCAAACCAAGACCACAGACTATCCACAAAGCTTGATCACTCGTATCTATATCTAATAACCATGATAAAAAATGTGATTCTTGTGAGATCTGGTTACCTAGTTTCTTTCTCTTTGCACACATTTAAAGTATATCCTGCTTGTTGTTGTATAGTTTTATCTAATTCGTATTGGGCAACTTTGCTCATAACGTACCTACGTGTGGATCCGCAGGTCCTCAACAGTGAGCAGTTTGGAGACATCACTTTTAGTGCAGCTTCACTACAATTCTTGTAGCACCGTTGGTAGTAGTTTCTACTGTCTTCTTTACTTGTAGTTCTTTTCAAAGACATGGCATGTAATGTATAATTTGTGGACATCTATATATATGCTTACATGTTTTTTTTTGTGGACATGGAAATGGATAGTAGAATGTAATGGAATTGGTGAATGGAAATGCACGTGCTTGTGAACAGGTTGAATGCAATGAGAAATTTTTTTTTCCCTTGCATGTTGCTATTTTCTCCTGCTTTTGTGAATGTTAAATATTCGAATGTGGAACGTATATGCGTGGATTGGTTTGCCGAGTACCCGGATCCTAGGGGCGTCACAGGTTGGACCACTTTGATGCAAGCCATCTGACATCCTTGTAGAAGTGAGTGTGGAGAAAGATGAGACAATGCAGTGAGATACTTTACTCAAGAGGTCTAGGGTTCTTATATATGCCAAATCCCTAAAGCTCTTATAAAAGGGAAATTACATAAAAGGACAATGAAGGGTTACAACTCAATAACATAAAATAAAGCTAACTCAAACACTCCTTCTCATGTTGGAACATATCTATCGATCATGCCCAACTTGGAGATTATCCACGAGAGGCATTTCTTTAGCAGTGCCTTCGTGAATACGTCTGCAAGCTGAAAATCGATGGAGATTGTGGAGTAGTAATCTTCCCACCTCGAACAACATCACGTACAAAGTGACAGCCAATCTCAATGTGCTTGGTCTGCTCATAAAAACAGGATTAGTGACAATGTAGGTAGCAGACTTGTAGTCACAGTACAAAGAAACATGAGTAGCGACAACAATACCAATTTCATGCAGAAAGGAAACTACCAAATAATCTCACAGACGGACTGAACCACTACCCTGTATTCTGCCTCTGCACTCGATCTAGAAACTACGGTTTGCTTCTTGCTCCGCCAAGTGACAAGGTTTTCACCAACCATCATAGCATATCCTTTGGTGGATCGACGATCCTCAGGTGAACCAGCATAGTCTACATGAGCAGAGACATCCGTTGGGCATTGACCCCATAGAAGAGGTCTCACCTTGGAGATTCCTTCAAGTAGCAAATAATCATAAGAACATCCCGTCAATGACTGCAAAGTGGTGTCTCAATGTGTTGGGTGGCTATGCTCATAGCATAAGCTATATTCGGCCTAGTGGCAGTAAAGTAAAGCAGATTGCCAACTAAGCTTCTGTATCGTGTAGTATCTTCAAGCACGACCAACTGAAGTAGAGTGCTTCCTCAACTCTGCAGGGATACCCGATGGCTTGCATCCAAGTAGTTCAACCTCAGTTAGAATGTCCAAGCAATACTTCTTTTATGAGAGATGGAGTTCCTCTGTAGTACGTATCACTTCTATGTCAAGAAAGTAGCGGAGTTGACTAATATCCTTCGTAACGAAGACCTTATGAAGGAAGGCCTTGGTCTCTAAAATGCCTTCTTTATCATCACTTGTGACAACCATTTCATCAACATAACTGGTAAGTATGACAGTACCAGTGGGCCATCGTATGACAAAAACATAATAATCAGATATCGTCATATGGAAGTCAAGAGTGCCACTCAGTATTAAGTCTATCAAATTATGCCCGAGGACTCTTCTTTAGCCCATAGATAACCTTACGAAGTCGGTGCCAACTCCCCTTCAACTTCATAATCCGAAAGATGCATCATGTAAACTTCCTCCTCACGATCTCCATAGAGGAAAGCATTCTTCACATCGAGCTAAAAGATAGGTCATCCGTTATTGACAGCCACTGAAAGGATAATGCGAATAGAGCATATCCTTGCCATCGGGGAGAAAGTCTCAAAGTAGTCAACCCTACAAGTCCATGTAAATCCTTTGGCAACCAGTTGTGCTTTCAATCTGCCAATGGACCCATCAGTCATCAGGTGATCGTTTGGTCGTGAAGACCCACATGCAAGCCACAGGTCTCATTCCCATGGGACACGATACAAGGTCCCACGATCCCCTGCATGCAAGCACATCCATTTCCTCATTCATTGCTTGCCGCAAGCCATGATCTTGTAAAGCACTGTAATGATCTTTGGGACCAGAATGGTCATGAGAGCATTTGCTTATCTCTTGTCAAAGCATGATCAACCATCAATAGAAGTGAAGTGAGATATAGGGTGGAAAGTACATTGCATGTTTATCCTGCGGAGAGCTATTGGAAGCTCCTGAGGCATATCCGGGGCAGTAGTGGTGGAAGTACTAGAAGATGGCACATCATCCTGCAGAAGAGAAACATGCAAAGGCACAAGTGCATGCACAAATGTATGCTTGCGCTTATAAATAATTGGTGGTGGAGGTAGATCCAATGGGACATCCGTGACAGACTAGGTAAAAAAGCTAGTCTGTTCAAAGAAAGTAACATCCACAGAAAAATGGTATTGGTGCTCAGCAGGGTCATAGCACCTTCATCCCTTCTGAGTGCGTGAATAGCCAAGGAAAACACACTTGACTGCCCTAGGAGATAACTTATCAGCTACATGAAAGTTGGGGATAGGCAATACACCCAAAATTCTCAGAGGTAACAGAAACGGTGACAAATTAGGGTAGAGTAACACGAAAAGAGTGACCCCGTTTAGGACTGAAGACGGGACCCTGTTAATAAGATGGATGGCTGTAAGAATGACACCTCCCCAATAGGTCTTAAAAAATGTTGCCTGAGTGAGAAGGGACCGAGCAATGCCAAGACGATGTCTAAGTTTTCTTTCTGCTAACTCATTTTGTCGGGAGATATATGAAGAGAAAGTTCGGTGAACAATTCCCCAAGAAGCAAAGAAAGTCGTCAAGTCATATTGGGTGAATTCCAGAGCATTATCAGTAAAAAAAACTAAATAAAAGTAGATAAGAATGTTTTGATGTATTGAAAGATGAGGAAGAATAAGATTAGTCTCGTAGGAAGAAGAGAAAGAAAGGTAAATGTGATGTTAAACTTATTTCATTCGAATAATAACATATAATATACCAACAAATAACAATGGTATTGTATAATACAGGTAAAGCTGTGGTTGATATTGATGAGAACGAGATTCATATTGGAGATGATGTTAGTGATGGAGATGATGATGAAGAAAATTTAAACTATATGGATGATTCATTGGATGATCCAATGAGCAGTAGTGAATCGGAGGATGATATTCTTGCTGTCGATGTTAGAGTTCAGGGCAATGATTAGAAGATCTTTACGAGTCTACAAGACAAGAGCATGAATTGACAATTGGCATTCTACTTTTTGAACTAGAAATAGTATTTGTAATCTGGAAGTTGGAACTTATTGTGTTTTATACTCTCTATTTTGTCTTGTGTTTAATTCTAACATTCGGTATACTGCAAGTCTACAGGGCTAAGACAACGATGGATTGAATAAGTTTAAGGTGGTCCCATTTGGCTTGGATGCGGAGGAGGCGGTTGATTGTGGTTCGATCCTGGGTTCGCTGCCTGGCCATCTTCCTTTGATTATCTGGGCATGCCTTTGGGTGCGGGAAGAACTCGGCTGCGTGACTGGTCCAAAGTGGTGGAGAAGGTGGAGATGCGGCTTTCCGATTGGAGTTCGGCCTTGCTTTCAAGGGGTGGTCGCCTCGTCCTCATCAAGTCGGTTCTATCCTCTATCCCCGTTTATTATCTCTCAAATTGGTAGCTGCCCGCGGGGGTCCGAAGGCATATTGAGAAGTTGATGCGGAGGTTTCTATGGGGGAGGAATGGGCCGTCTGCAAGAGGGTCGCACCTGGTGGCTTGGGAGGATGTGACGAAGCGTAGGAGTGACGGGGGTCTTGGCATTCGTCGGCTGGACCGGGTCAATGATGCCCTTCTCCTGAAATGGGTTAACAGATTATGGGGAGACAGCTCGGATTTCTACTCTATAGTCCTGCGCAAGATTCTTGGTTTGTGTGGGATGACGCCTGGACCGGCTGGCTGTCTCCGTTTGCGGACGCCCTTCTGGCGTGGGGTGGTGGAGGTGGGCCAAAGATACTCTAATCTTTTTCTCCCGAGGCTTGGTGACGGGATAACTTTCAGATTCCGAACGGACAGTTGGGCTGGTGGGGTTCCTCTTGGGGAATTATTTCCACGGTTATTTGCTTTGGTGGCTGATGTGCATGCTTCCGTGGCCTCTTGTTGGTCCGGGGATGGCTGGTTCCCCGTCCTCCATAGCAACCTGTCCGAACAAAGGTTCGAGGAGTTACTTGGTCTGCTGGACTCTATTGATGGTGCACCTAGGCCCACAAGGGGGAGGGATCACTGGGTCTGGAGGGAGGGACCTTTCACAACGTGGAAGGCTTACTTGGCGGTCTCACACCGCTCCCAGCCGCGGGCGGATCCCCTGCTTCGTGACTGCAGCTATGTGTGGGGCTTGAAGCTCCCGGAGAGGGTTGGTATCTTCCTCTGGCTCTTTCGTAGGAAGAGGCTTTTAACGAGGGATCGGTGTGCTAGGTTGCTCGACTCGATCTCGGAGACTGTGCTCTTTGCGGCACTGACGTTGAATCCTTGGACCATCTTTTCTTTACATGTCCTGTGATCTTGGGCGTTTGAGATGCGGCTGATGACTCGGCCTTTTTCTGGGAATCTATTTTGTCTAACAAGGATCGGGATCGCAAGGATCTCTTGCGTCCCTTGGCGTGCATTTGGGCGATCTGGTTGGGGCGGAACGAGACAATTTTTAGGGGCCAACTCTTCTACAAAGAAAATGTATTATCTCACTCTGCCCGTCTAGTTGTCGATTGGTTGGTGTTGTAGCCCACGTTTGGCTGTTGAGGTGGGCTCTATGTGGGCCTGCCTCTCTTTTTTTGTTTCTTTCCTTGTATTTACTTTTTGGCTTTTTCGACTAATAAAAAAGGGGCGAACACCACGGCATGTCTCCCTCGAAGTTTTAGACTTCAAAAAAAATTCTTTACTTGCTTTATGCTTCAAGATATGTGTTATTGTATTGCTCTCTTAAGATTTATGTACTAGAATATGTTAGATTAGTAAATTTTTTGGGGAAAACTGAGGCTTACGCCTCGATCGCCTCGAGGCTACGCCTCGCCTCGATTCTGGTGGAACCGCCTCGTTCCGCCTTTCGTTTTTTCAAACCTTGCCTATGATACCACATGAAAATCCTTGCCAACATGACACATGAATGGTCCTTACTCTGGAGTCCCTATGGCTCACATGAAAACTCTGGCCGAAATAAAATGAAAAGATGGGGACCACGACAAAAGATGGCATACATGTGCTCATCTGAAAGAAGACCGCATACTCGTGCGTGTCTAATATGAAGATTCGGAATCTGACATCGAGTCTGAATAATCTGAACTTGTAGAGTCTGAAAAATCTGTCTGATCTGACGAATCTGACATCTCTGAAATCTGGAGAAGACATGTGACACTACATATACTCCACCTTTCTCTCAAACTGGTCGGAATGACAATCGTCGACCAAGTTGGGAGAAGATAAGATAATGGGGAAATAAAATACCAATAAGTCGTATCACTTTTTTTACGGCTTTGCATCTTTCTTTCTTTTCATTTTTTTAATACCAATCTCCTCTCTCTCTTTTTCAATATTTTGCGTACAGCTTTTTTTCTTATACGCGCCTTTTTTTACAGGCCCTCCAAATAATTTTTTTGCTTTTTTTTAAAATTTCCCTTCCCTTTTTTTTAAAAAACAACAGCGGTGTCCCTTTTTAAAGCATGACCCACATGCTTTTAAAACGATTTTTTTTAAAAAGGAGCGGGTGCCATCGTGCCCTTTTTTATCCTTTTTTTTAAAGGAAACGTGCAGGGGCTTTTATCAGGGTTCCTAACAGGGAACCCTTTCTCTGGAAAAAAAAACGCCACCTATGGGGAGCGGAATCGCCGCCGCCGCCAAGAGAAAAGGAGGAGGGCGGAGGTCTGGAGGGCGGCGTCGCCGCCTGCGCGAGGGAGCTGCCTGGTTGGGGGCGATTGGAGAGTGTGGGATAGGGCTTGCCTGTAGAAGTGCCTCCTGACTTCATCGAACTAGGGATTTGTTATCGCCGCAATCTAATGCAGGGACGAGAAGAAGTCGCTGCTGGGCGGCGCCTTCCTGGAGGGTGCACCGCAAGGGGATGCGGCAAGAGCTGCCGCCTGGAACTTCGATCGAAGAGCCTGCGCCCGTTCGGTTCACGAGGGCTCCGCCTGCAAAGGGAGAACCCTCGCGCATGAACAGCAGCCCACGCCTGCCTGCTGGAGCAGGCGATTAGGGCGCGCTTGGGAGGGGGTGGCTCCGCCTAGAGCCCGTCGCCTGCGCAGCTAGGGTTGCGCGCGGCTAGTGCACGCCGCCATGGATCTGGAGAGTTGAGCGCCACCAGGAAGGAGGAGGTTGCATGTTAGGGAGCGCGAGGGACCCCCGCTGGAGGCGTGCGGGGTCGAAGCATGGGGGTGCGTCGCCGCCTTGAAGATCTGGTGCCGCTGCCTGGATTATAGGAGTATGGCCTGGACTGCTTGCTGCTTGCGAGCAATCTTCAAGCATGAGTGTTGCCATTGCATGCGGCCGAACTGGCGCCCATGATCGCCGCCATAGCATGTGACACAGGATCATGACAAATCTGGTTCTAGGGAATCCTAAACAAAACTATCGAACAAAACATGAACTTAAACAATAGTATTCAAAAACACATTTTCAATATCGACATTGAATCTCGAATAGTAAAGAACATGAAAACCTCGAGAATCGAACCCGCTCTGTTACCATGTTAGAAAATAGGAAGCGGAAGCGAAACATGGAAAAAGATAAAGAACAATAAGAACATCGGGATTTTAACGTAGAACCCTACTCCCTAAGGAGCGTGATGAAACCATGGGAGAAGCCGTCAAAGGGGCATATCTTGCATTGCTTTTTCTCATCTGATACAGGAGGTCTGGGGCTCCTTATATAGCCTCTACAGAGCCTCCAAGTCCCACCACTGGTAGATGTGGGACTAAACACATGAATGGGTAAATGGATCCTGGAGAGATCTATTTACCCATCTCCCTCAAGTGACGCATACAACTAAGTACTCCAACAAACTATACATAATACTCCCCCTTTCTCCCATACTGGTCGGAATTGAAGACATCGACCAAGTTGGGAAAAGAAAATCAAGATGGGAAAAAACCAATAATCACATAAGTCGATCTCTTTTTTTTGCTTTTCTTCTAAATTTCTTTTTTTGAGGCTTTTTCTTCTAAATTTCTTAAATCAATTTTTCGGCTATTCCTTTTTTTACGTGTGGTTTTTTTGTACGTAGCACTTTTTTCTCAAACAAAAAATGCTCTTTTTTGTGCCATTCATTTTTTATGGCTTTCCTCCTTTTTCTTCAACATCCAGCATAAATAGGGTCAGAAAACGTACCCCCCTTATTTTTTTAACTCGCGCATGTCCCCGTTCTTTTCTTCAAAAATATGACCTACAGTTGGGCCAAAGAAAAAATTCAGCTCTCTCTCCCCCTTCTTAAACCGTAGTCCACTTGGGTCCACGACCTATTTAGGGTTCCCCGATTGGGAACCCCTCTCAATGGCGCTGCCCCACAATGGGGACTGCTGAAGAAGGATGCAACAACGTGAGCTGCAGACGGAGGTGCCGCCTGAGGGGATCTCCTGCGATGAGCTCGTGTGGAGGGTTACTAGGTTTCACCGTGGGGGGTAGTGTGCATAAGGATCTGGCGATGGAGGTGGCAACCGTTGTAGCTAGAAGTCGAATAGGGCATCACCGCTTCCTGGATATGGATATGCTACCGCCAGTATGTCATTGAGAAGGAGCAGGCTGGAGTAGATCGACGACGTCGGCAAGATACTAGATATGGCGGTTTTGATCTTTGACTAGATGGAGGTACACGCAGAATCCCTCTTGGGACCTCTTCTTCTTTGAGTGTGGCTCCGCCTAGGGGTGCACACAGATCAGATAAAATCCATAATCTGATCCAATCCGATGCTATTGGATTGGATCAGTTTGGTTTTATCATTCTAATGGATCAAATCAGATTGGAATTTTTTAAATCCGCTAAAGTATGGATTAGATCGTATCTTTACCAAAATCTGATCCGATCTAATCCGTTAATTCGTTAACACACATGCGTGCATGTAGATACATACAAACATAAATACATACATATATAATAGCTATGTGCACCTATTTCAAATTCACTCTAAGGACATAATCAATGCCATTCATACTATTTTTTTCATATCAATCTTGGATATAAGTCCTCTTGATATCACCCTTTCTTCTCTCTTGAAAGACAAATGTTAAATTTCCAAAATAATAAAGTATGCCTATAACTTGTAAAATTATAAATCCATGTTCTGTTGTTCCTCTCCCAGTTCCCTCTCTATCATTTCACTGTTGGCCACCAAAATTCCTCCATGTTCCCTCTCAGTCCATTTCGGTGATGCTCTCCTCTTGCACAATGTTATTCCTCCCCAACACAATTTTGTCATGCCCCCTTCCCTGCGATGTCGCCACCTGTCTCAAACAACATAATCCCCTTCCATGCGATACCATTTGGCCTCCGTATGCTGCCACTCTTCTTATCTTCGTTAAAAGACAATAGAGTTGGGATAGTTGCCTGGTACACTTGTTAGATTTTTTTATTCGCTTTGATTCTTACCTTTTACTTGCTCTAGCTTGCAACCTTATTTTAGTGATGAAATTGGATCAATTACATATACCCATCTAAGAAGAAATAAGTATTATTTTAATCCTTTCATTTTAATTTGATATGTATTTTTTATTCATGTTTTCATAGAATTTGCATATTTTGACTATAGATATAATCTTACAAATAAATTCCAGTTTAAATCCATTTTAAATGAGAAGAATGATGCCTAATTGGTTGGCTATATTTAAGTTAGTTTTTTCTTGCATACTCAATCGAATATGAATGTTCTACAATTCTCATTTTTTAATGATATATTATAAAGCATTGAAGGATGTTCTTGTGAGTGGTTCGATTTGGAATAACTTAATATTCTAAGTTAATCATGGACTTCATTGGAATCATTTGGTAGAAATCAATTGCAAAAAACAAACTAATGTATTATTTATTAAAGAAAAAAATTAAATTTCAAATTCAATATAGTCATTTAGTTTGATTGTGTGGTCTTCAACTTTTTATAATGGATTAATGGAATTCTTCAACTTTTACTTGATATGTATTTTTTTCTTTTCCTTAATTCTATTTATATAATCAATTTTTAAGTCATTATTCGAATGTTCAAGGGCTAGTGTGTTATAAATATAGACATGTAAAGTATACTATTGGACGGGAAATTGTAAGTATAAAATCCGAACCAATCTGATATAATCTGTAATCCGATGGATTGGATCGGATTGGATTTAGAAATCTGATGGATTGGATTGGATTCGAAAAAACAAAAATCTGTTAAGATCGGATTGGACACAGATTAAGCTAAAATCCGAACCAATCCGATCCATGAGCACCCCTAGCTTCGCCGCTGGGGCTCCGTTTAGCGATGCCTGATGGGCTCGAAGGCCCTCTCGTAAGGAAGTTTTGGATCTGGAAGGGGCGCACCATGGAAATGAGAGGACAACGGAGAATGGAATGACCACATCTGATGCAGGAGGTCGAGGCGGAGGTCCCTAGATCATTGGCCTGGAGTTTACACAGGAGTAAATCCTCAACCTTCATCTTCTCAACACCAGAGGTCGTCAACGCTTGGACATCATCGTGGGGGTTGAACACCACTTGAAGGTGTTGCGAGGATCTGGAATATGGCCTAGAGAACTAGGGTTTTAAGAAACCTAGACGATTGCCGAACTTGTTGGAATCGTATTGAGACTGCCACGATCATTGAACCTTACTGAAATTAGGATTTAAAAATCCTAGAACCCCTCTAGAACTTGAACGATTTACAAACATAAACAAAATGATCTTCAAGAATTCAATCAGAATAAAAATATTCAAATCCCTAAAATCGGATGGAAAAGTAGAACATGGAAGCGTGATGTCAGAGAAATAGAATAACCATGAAGAACATCAAGATTTTACGTGGAACCCTACTCCATGAGGAGCGGGATGAAACTACGGAAGAATGCCTCAAAGGTTTTCTGTTTTCTATTCACTTTTCTCATCTGATATAATGGGGTTTAGGGTTTCTTATATAGCCCACACTGACTCTCCAAGTCCCACAAATAGCCAACATGAGACTAAACCACTGCATGTGGTAATTGGACCCTGAAGGGATCCAATTACCCATCACTACAATGACGCATACTCCAACGGGAATGAAGCAAGCCTAAAAACCCTTGTTATTAACCGCTTACGGAGGAAAAACCACGTGAATATCTTGACCTTTAGAGAGGCCCTAACCTTCCATATCATACAACAATCTCAGAATCTCTAACTACCTCATCCTCAATCCCAACACCAAAAACCAAATTGTTGTATATTATTTTCACGAAGAAAGAGCCACTCCATTCCTAATGATCGTGACCCTCCTGTGGACCTTCCACCTCAAATAATGCCTTCGACAAGCTGTTGAAGTCCTGAACCCATACACCTTATGAGAAAGACCTAAACGTAGGAAGCCAAGATCCCATTTCCCCGTTCTATGGGACCAACAATTTTGCCACAAATGCCCGCTTGTTTGCCACCAACACGAACAATATCGGGAATCTTTCTTTAATAACTCGAACCTCCTACCAAGCGTCTCCACAAAAACTGGAAGGTCTTGCCATTGCCCAAAATGGGTGCAGATAGGAGTCAAGTTGCCTCCTGGTTGTCACAAAGAGCCCTCCAGGACGGCTCCGTGTTGTGACTTTCCAACCATCCCAAGTGTCGTGATACCTATACATAACCATCAACAGAGTGCAAACCATCCTTACATGGCTCCCATAAACGTACAACTGACTTTGTATGCAATGCCTCATTCATGTAACATAAATGAAGAGCCCCTGAGCCACTTGCCTTTTGCAATCTGGCTATCACATCCCAGGCAACCAACATTATACTTCGATATTCTTGGCAAAATGTTGTCCAGAAGAAATGCCTTATAATACTCTCGAGATGTACCTGAACCTTCTAAGGTAACTGGAAAATAGAATAGTTGAATAATGGAATGACTGATAACACACACTTCGGTAAGTCTCCCTCCCCTCAACAGACACCTTATCTTCCAATCAGCAAGCATGCTCGTCATTTTCTCAATCAAGGAGTCAATGCTCCAATCTAACCTTCCCAACCACAAGAGGGGTACCCAAGTAACATATCGACATGCTCCTCACAAGCGTACCCATCATATTTGCACAACACACACCAAAAGAATCTAAATCGAAGGGAATACAAGATTTTTCCCCATTTAGCATTACTCCCGAGAAATCACCAATAAGTTCAAGTAGTGCCACAATTGCCTCTGCTTCATGGGAGATCCTCCACGAAGAGGATAGCGTCATCCGCACACAGGAGAAGGGGGATTGATCATTCACCCTTGGCAAAACCCCAAAATAATCGTGTTAAATTGTCTCCCTCGCAGTGACATTCAACACATCCATCACTATCATGCAGAAGAAATGCAAGAGAGCAATCCTACCCAACACCTCGTTTGGGCTGCATTCATTCCTTGTGCACCAGATGGCCCAAAGAAGCAAGAAGGCATAGGAGTTGTCCTCTTGGGAACTGCCACAATATGCTCTAATGAAGTTCCAGAAATATGCGCTGCTATCAGTAGTAATCCACAAAATTCTGGCCCACAACCAGACCTCGATGACATCCTGCAACTGAAGAAAAGGTGTTCCATGTCTTCATTATCCTCTCCACATCTGCTCCAAAGAGAGTCCCCAATCTGAAGTATTCTATCTCGATGTACTTTGGTAAGCAGTCGACCATATGCAAAAACCGTAATCATCTGCGGAATCCTGTTGCTAGAAATGATTTTGCAATCCTTGTTAAAAAGGTCTTGAGTATTACTTTGTTGATGAACGAAGAATCGATATGCCCTTATAATAAAGAAATCGCTGCTAGCTAAGACAAAATGATCTCTGCCCTGAGTGATACCATCCAAATCCTTCAAGTTACGTAGCAACTCCAAGTAATCCTGAAATATTTGCTCCGAAAGCGCTGCCATGAATGTTGGAAACCAGGAGCCACTCACTCATGCACTGCCAACCCTCAAGTTTTGGTTCTCTACAAGTGCGAATAAGCGTGGGTATCTCTCATTAAGAGCTCCAAGATCTGTCCAATTATCCAACCGGAATCTAAAAGTTTCCCCATTACCAACCACAGGTCTGAGAGCCTCCCCCGTATCTAGTTAAATCTGTCAAATTCCTTTCCAAAGCAAAGAAGGGATTTGAATGTTGTTACCCACCAACTCACCACGAATGCCATAAATTCCATGCATCAGTCTGCATACCAGGTCCTCAGATTTACCCCCACAATCTTGGGGCCCATTAGGAATGCTTTATTCATCGAATCAAGTATCAAAATACCTACACCACATGCATCCTTCGGTCGAGTCAAAGTATTCCAGACTCCTAGTCAAGAAGATGTATGCCTCCCTTCTCCTGCCCTTCGTCCACCCAAAAGAATTTCCTCATCAAAGTCTCCATCTTTGTCCACACAACTGCCCAAATTAATCTAATGGAGTAGAAGAAAATTGGGATGGCTGACAACGCATGTTTCAAAAGCACCAACTTACCTCCTCCAGACAAAGCTCTCGCTTTCGAACCAGTCATCTTACTTTCCGTTCTTTCTAACACTGGTCTCCATTCTGAAGAGCAAAGTTCTCTAAAAAGTAAGGGAAGGCCCGAATATGTGACTGGTAATGTGCCACGTGGGCATCCCAGCCATGGTTTGAAAAAATGCACCTCGAGGCGCAAAGGCGCTTGAGGCGAAACAGGGCGGAGTCAAAGATCCTCGAGGCGGCTGCCTCAGACCCCTTGGCTGAGGCGTGCGCCTCGGATGCTTGAGGCGGTAGAGGCGATGCGGTAGAGATGGGGTGAGGCGCAAGGTGAGGCGTTAGGGATTTTTTGAAGCATTTTTTAAAGAAAATAATTAGTCCTATTCGCATTTTCAGATGTTTATAAAGATCTAGTTGTTCAGTATATAATTATGCAAGATGAATGCTAAAATTTAACCTCTTTCATATTCATATTTACTATTAACATGTCCAAATATTTCAGTGAACTCTTACCATTACACCCTTAAATATATAAGAAACTACGTGTGAATTCGAATAATCATATAAGAAAATTTTTTGGTAGGGTATGGTAGCACAGGGAGACATTAGACCATTCTTCATCTGGGTTCAGTAGAACATATGGTTAGGATTCAAATCATATGACTTATATCAACAACTTGGATATCTTTAATGACAACTATAGCCAATCCCTTTTTGATAAATATTTTAGTGATAGTTATAGACAATGATTTTCTTTTGGCTGGGTAGAAATTTAGTAGAAAGTTTTATGGAATTGACATATCCTTTTTTTCATGTTCTTATCTTCATAATATCACCATACATTACATTGTTATATATTATATGTTTGTCGTATTAGATTATTTCACTTATAAATATATTTATTATACATTTTGTAATTATTTTCCTATACAAACTGAGGCTTACGGTTCGATCGCCTCGAAGCTACGCCTCGTCTCGCTTACAGGGAAAATACCTCGTTCCGACTTTTCGTTTTTTCAAACCTTGATCGCAACACCGAGAAGGCCTCCGAGATTTCCCCCTTTGTGAGGCTAAATAGCACAAAAACTGACTTGTCTCTGTTGAGAAGAGTTCCCAAGATGTCCCCAAATATATCCATAATATATGACACTCTCCTCGTATGTTCCACATCTCCATCCAAGAAAATCATGGTGTCGTCCGCATATTGCAGAATCGGGATAGATATATCCTCATATCGATAACCCCTATAATATCTTGCCTCAATAGCAAGTCTCATCATTGCAGTCAAGGCATCCGCTGCAATAACAAAGAGCAGAAGGGCTAGGAGCAGCCTTGGCGCACCCCTCTGTGGAATGGAAAAATCCCCCCTCAAGATGCATGTTAACAAGTACCGCTATGAAGCAGTCGTGATACATTGCTTGACTCATGTGATCCAAGTGCTAGGAAAGCCTCTTTTTGTAATGATGCACATATGAAACGTCGGTCCACACAATCGTAGGCCTTAGAAAAGTCCACCTTCCACAACAAACCTGTTTGTTTTTCCTTTTCCAGTCAGTCGTCATTTTAGCAACCACCACCCAACCATCCACCATATGTCAACATGAACCAAAAGCAATCTGCTCAGGTGAGATGAAGTCATGTAAAACAATATGGAGACGGTTAGGCAACACCTTAGCAACGATAGGATAGATCCTATTAGAGAAAGCAATATGCTTGAAGTCTTCAACTCTCAACAGACCATCTTTCTTTGGTAATAGAAACACAACCTTGTTCAAGCAGTCAAAACCATGCTCCGCCCTCCCAAACTCCTACAAAACAACCACCACATCTCCTTTGATGACATCCCAAAATTCCCTATAGAAAGAGATGGAGAAGCCTATAGGTCGCGGAGCACCATCTGCATTCAGTGGCAAGACTGCTTTTTTTATCTCCTCACCTAAAGGAGCAATCAACGCCTCAGCCTGACCAGCGAAAATCCCTTTCACCCCTCTTCCGCGCCAACCCCAATATGCACGACTGACTCTCCGACTACAATTATGATGGTGAACCTGTAGGGCCCAACCAACCTCCACATCGCCCTGAATTTGATGACCATCTATGGTAAGGGTCTGAATGTAATTTCTATGCTTCCGCCAACTACTCACATAGTGTAAGAAACGCGTGTTATTATCACGCTCAAGCCAACGTTGTCGTGGCCTCTGTCACCATTCAACCTCATTTTTCTTGTCCTCAATCTGGATCTCATTAAGCCTACCAGCCCTGAGCTTGATTTTCGTCGTCTTCAATTCCCATTCATCTTCAAAAGAGTAAATACTGCTAACTTGTTAGCCAGATGTGATGTCGTCGACCCACTTGATTGAAAGGATTGCCAAAAAGATCTAATCATCTCGTGAAATCCATCCTCCAGAAGTTATGAGCGCTCGAACCTAAAGAAAGATCTTAGTCGCACTTCCTCACCTGATGACCAAAGCAGAGGATTATGGTCCGAGTGGTCCTATGGCAAAACCCAAGCACGAACCAAAGAGAAGTTGCACGACACCTTGGCTGAGATAAGAAATCTATCGATGCAGGATCTCTACCGTGTACTCCTCTACATATAAGTGCACCCCCAGCATCAATGATCTGCAGATAGTAATCACTAATGAAAATAGAGAAAGCCTCAGATCCAGATTCTGCACCCCATGCATCCTCTGTTTATAATCTACACGAATTGTGACGCTGAAATCTCCCCCAATCAACAATGCACTTGAGGGATATTTGATTCTGACCATTCGTAGCTCATCAAGAATCTCTAAGAAACATGTTCCATTATTCAGCCCAGAGACATTTGAGACAAAGGTCTTTACATCATCCACCTTTCTATAAAGAAAAATAGATATAAAGTGTGTGCCCCTTGTTTCACCATCAAACCAAGAAATTTTATTTCCATTCCAGCGCGAGACCAGACCACTGGACACCCTTGTCGAGTCAATTATCCTAAAATCTGTAAACAGTGCGCCTCCAATAGAGCTCCAAATAGTATCCATATTCTGTGAGATGACGTTCCATGTTAAGACATTCCTTCGTCCCAGAAGCCAACTTCCGAGTCGAGTTTCAGGAAAGATGGATCTAAGGAGTACCGCTTAAAAGGATATGACTGATATATGTGATCTGAAACACTGGAAAGAGGATCCGAGTTGGAAATTGGATCCGACCCACGAAAGACTGCCTTGACCTGATACCCTTCAAGTTCTGAGTTCGCCAAAAGGATGTCAATGAAAGATCGTGAACCTTCTGCATTTTAAAGCGAGGCACCTTCTCGAGATTTACCCAAGGGAAGCGTAATCACCGTCACAGTTCCACTTCCTCCAGACAACCGTCGAGTGTTGTCACGCGTCGCCGCCAGCACCACCAATTACTGGCCAAAGCTACAGCCTCCACGACTCCTATGCGAAACATTGCCTTCCCAATCCGAAAAGCAAGCTCTGACAGTAGTGACGAAAGATGAGTCACCAGTTCCACCTTTACATTGATGTTGAATCCCATCGAGAGTTCATCACAAAGAATCAAATCCATCTTTCCATAGTCCACCAGCAAACTCTCCACCGTGGCAAGATCTCTTGCATGAAAAGGAAGACCCATCAATGTTACCACCTTGTAGTACACTGCATATGTGTCTCCATCATGAAGGATCGGGCGACACCACACAACTCTGCACCCCTGAATGACCCGAGCACGAGCAAGAAGACGCTACATCTCTTCATCTGAGAGCCCCCTAGCACAGATCATGAAGTTTTCCAGCAAAAAAAACCTCGAAAAATAAGTCGATTCTGAAGCCAATATCCATCATCGCCTCATTGAGGCATCTTTGCGACTGAAACATATGCCAACCAAAACCCTCGCTTGTGGAGAGTGTCCTCCGAGATCTTCTTGATTTAAAGAAGTGTTCCAATCGCTTTTCCTTCCAACTTGCACTTGAGGCATGGCAATAAGGACATAACGAGGATAATTCTTGCGTTGATGCCCAATCCCATCGCACCCGAAACAAGTTACAACATTGCAGCAAACTCTACCGACATGGTCGGAGTCACCGCATTTAAAACATCTCATCTGGGCGTAGGTGCTCAAAGCAGTAGCCACAATAGTCACCTTGGAGATAGGATGCCAATGGAGAAAGGGAACATGAAATCTTCCCTTCACCGAATCTTCACGTCTCACCATTGGAGACACCCTCGCAGGCACACCCTCTCCTGCGCGCCTCTCCCTCCATCCAATCGAGGCAAAGTACCTAGGTCTGCTTACCTTCAATCCCCTCGTAATGTTAAGAAACTTCCTTTGTTTTCTCTTATGCAGTGATCACACAGAAATCCACCTTCCAGAGTATCCCTAGCACCCTCCTCCATTCCGAGGCAATCTCGGTAGCCATCACAAAGGAATAAGCCATAAACAACCAAACACGAAAGGCGTCTACAACGAGCTGATAATAGATGCAAGAACCTCATTCAACCTATTCGCAGGCAACTTTACCACAATCAAGTAGGTTACACTAGACAATCCAATGGGTCTAAAGTCGTCGACAACTAGTATTAATATCTCCCTTGGGAAGCAAGACAGTCAAGGCTTGGTTGATATGCTTTAAGCCATAGTTCCCCACCAAATCTCCCCAATCTCCATCAAATCGTCATTCACAATCTTCTTCCTTAAAGAAAAAACCCAAGAAGCCATCATGGCTTAGTGAACCGTCCTCATTCAGGTTCGACGCCTTTCTTCCTACCTCTTGCTCAGAGAAATCCTTGAAAAGCTCTTCAACCACAACTGTCAAAGTTCTCAAAGACTCCCTTCCAGACCACCTTCATTGAAGCCTGCCACACCTCCTCAGACTATTGAAAGTGTTCCAACAAAGCCCATACCAACTGCTCTTCTCTACTAACCACCACCCTCAACTCCCTTATCATGTTCTTCCTTCCCTTGATCGTCGCATTAAATAACGCGATATTTACATCCCCTTCTTTTAGCCATGTAGCCCTCAAATTCTGTTTACACATTTCCTTTCTTCCTCCTCTACCCGCGGAACACACTGTGTTGAATCTCTTCCATGGAAAACAAGATGGAGTCCTCAAGCAGATGAGTTGTGTCCACCTAACTTTGAGCCTCAAGCTACCATTGACTCCTATGTTGATGGATCTGAACACAAAAAGACATCAACTCCTCCCTTAGCAACTTAATCTAGTAAGCCACTTATTTCATTACTGACCCATCGCAAGTAGCATGTGACTCCCTCTCCGTCATCGACTACTTAAACCCTGGTTCAAGAAGCCAAGATCATTACAACGTGAAATAGCTAGACAGTCGGGGTTCCTCTCCTGAGTTCCAAATGAGAGGGGCATATGGTCCGACTTGGACCGAGAAAGCCCACATAACTCCGCCGGCTTTAATATAATTAATATAGCCCTCATTTTCCTTCTTCCAAGGAAGGATATTTTTGACTGTGCTGAGGATTTCAGGCCCATTGCCCTTTCGAACGCGATCTAAATAATCATCGCCAAGGCTCTTGATGAGTAACTCAGTGATGTTCTTCACATCATTGTCTCCCCATTGCAATCTGCATTCATTCCTAGAGATAAATTGGGGAAATCTTAGTTATGGCATCTCAGATTGTGGCAGATTGGTGTAGGCGACATGTTTGCAGGGTCATGTGGAAGGTGGACTTCTTGAAGGCCTATGACAGTGTTGATTGACGATTTATGTGATCATTTATGGCTAGGTGTGGCTTCCTTGATCAGTGGATCACTTGGTTGAAGAGATGTGTCACCACAACCTCCTACCAGGTGTTGGTGAATATGCGACCTGACGATGGTTTCTACCAACCACAGAAGGAGTGAGGCAGGGGTGTCCATTGGCATCCCTCCCTTTTGTCTTGTCTATTAATGTGCTCCCATGGATGGTGAATTAGGTGATATCTCATGGTCTTACAGGGGGTTTCTCTTTGGGGATATTTCTATCATGAACCTCCAATATGTAGATGAAACTGTTTTATTTATTGAGGGAGGTATTGAGAAAATACGAAAATGGTGGAGGCTCTGGCGACCTTTGGGGCGTTATCAGGGCTGAATATTATCAGTGAAAACTCTCGCATGGTTCCTTTTGGCATGGACGATGTGGACTCTGACGAATGCATGAGGGAACTGGAGTGCTCTTACAGCATGATCACGATAAAATATCTAGGGATACCTCTCAGTTGTGGTGGAATTTTTCTAGCAGAATGGCTACAGTTGTGGAGAAGATGGAGAAGAAGCTAGCTGGGTGAAAGAGTTTGTTGCTTTCACGAGGTGGTCAATTGGTATTGGTGAAGGCAATTCTGGCTGCAATCCCATTCTTTTTCATGTCCATCGGACTGCTTCCAAGTGGGTATTCGACGCGGATTGGAGATGATAATGAGGAGATTTTTCTGGGGGAAGAAAAATCATGTTGGTCGAGGTTTGCACTTAGTTGATTGTTGATTGTCACCATTGCTAAAGTGGAGGGAGGTCTTGGTGTCCCTAATTTCTCCTACCAAGTTGTCGTGCATTAATCCACAATTTTTAGGTTTTAGAACACATAGGTACCTAAGACAAGTCAAGATAGTAAAGGGAACCTTGTCCCCAAAATGGCTTCATGTTGACACTCAATTTTCTTTAATTGATTCCAGACTCCTTCCCATCCTCAAGTATCATTCAATCGGGTCCCAATTTAAGCTCTCAAATCCCATGTCCTTAAATCGAATATGACCAGCACCTCACTGGCACGATTGTCGGGGAATTTTTTTGATGCCAAAGAGGGGGAAACACTCTAGAGTCCATAGATTCCTCCCCATATATATTGATAGTCTAAGGTGATGTTCCCTCTCTCTCATATGTGGGTCCCACTTTTACCTTTTTTAATATATTATATAAATCAATTTTATTTTATCAATTCCATCAAAAAAAAATAGGGATGTTGAGCCGGCTAAGAGAGGGCGAGGACGGCCCAAGAAGTGTTGGAAAGAGACTATACGAAGGGATCTTAGCCTTTTGGATATAAGTCCGAGATTGACCCAAGATAGATCTGAATGGAGGCGAAGAATCCATGTAGCCGACCCTACTTAATTGTGGGAAAAGGCTTTGTTGTTGTTGTTGTTGTTGTTTGAATTCCATCAAAAAATAATATATTATACCATCATATCATATAAAAATTATAAACTACTCCACTTCTACTCACTTTTCCAAACTTCAATACAATCACATCACAATAACTACACACTTTTTCAAACTTCAATACAATCATATCAAAACAAACCCACTTCAAACCCACCCCCAGTTTAACCCTCTATCCAAACACCAAAACACAAAAACGGGTTACCCACTACCAGTTTAACCCACCCCATCCCGCATTACCAAACACACCCTAAGGGAAACGAATCGGGCTCTACTGCAGAAATGGATGGCGAGGACATGGGGTGACAATGATGACATTTGTTGCGGGCTTATCCGCGCGATCTACGAAACGACGAATGCTCATGGGATGATATCCTCGTGTCCTTGAGGTTTAAGATGACTTTCTGGAAAGGTATCCATGAAGTTCTCCCTAAGATGCATCTTCTTTTCTGTCTGCGCTTTAATGATGTGAACAATTTTCCTTTTTTAAAGGATAATTGGATTAACATGGGAGTTTGAACAGACGCTTTCCTCGTCTTTATAGTTTAGCTGTGGATAAGGATATGTGTGGCTAACACGTGAAGTGATGGGACATGGTTACCCACTTTCTCTGGACATTTCTCGGACCAACGCTACCAAGAATTCCTCGAGTTGGAGGTTTTAGCACCTTCTGATGGTCCAACTAGTGGTAAGGACCATTGGATTCGAAGGGAGGGTGATTTATCTGTGAAGAAGTCGTATAAGTTGTTAATCAATAGTCGTGGGCGTTACCAAAACAGGCGATTCCAGCACTGCATGATGATTTTGGAGTTGATGATTCCAGCACGCATTAAGGTTTTCTTGTGGCTACTTCGGCATAGCAAGATCCTGACCGGAGACAGATGGCACGCATCTTTCAAATTCAGATGATAGTTCTTGTGCCATTTGCAGGTCGAAGGTTGAGATGGCCGAGCACTTGTTCACGAGACGTACAAACGTGAGAGAAACACAGATGATTGCTGACATCATGTGCTTGGATTCTAGTAGCTTGACCTCCTTTTGAGAATCCCTATATAGATCTTGCTTTCGTTCGTCTACTAAGAGAGTTACACCAATCGTGGTGTTATGGGCGTTGTAGCTCGCTCGGAATGATGTTATCTTTCTGTCCGGGCATTTTTTAGTGGAGAATGTAATTATTCAGGCTAGGACTCTCCTTGAGTCTTGGCGTTTTGTAACATAATGCTCTCTTTATAATAATAGTAGGACATGCATCTATGTGTGTTCCCCCTTTTTATTAAAAAACTCGCCGGCTGAAATTTTCAAGCATCTCTGCTGAAACCAAGAATCTATTCAGTCGCAACCAAGATGTCGAATTCTTCCATGTGAATTTACGATTTCCGGGATTATAACATCCAACTGCAGGCTTGCATCTCTCTTTGAAGAATCAAAAAATCCTCTGAACTAAGGACCTTACTACCCATCTCCCCAAGTCTATCAACAACTGAAAGATTACAATTGAAATCTCCTCTGATTAGTCACAACAACTGCAAGAAGTGAAGATGAGCTCTTCTTGATTCTAACTGCACCTCCTCCCTCTCAACCAAAGACTGTGTGGCATATATTACAGTGTTCACGAATGCGCCTTGAGCGGCCGCATATGCGACCGCATATGCGCGCGCGGTCTTAAGGACGTTCCGCATACGTGAATCGGGCCACTATGCGCCCCAAGCGCATGAGCGGACCGCATATGCGGTCTATGCGGCCGCATATGCGATCCGTTCGGCCGCTCGGCTGTTAGGTTTCCTATGTCGGATCCCGTGGGTCCGATTACGCTTCCTCTCCTCATCCGAACCCGATTTAGGGTTTTTAGGAATGCATTAGGTCTTCGATTTCAGTCCCCGACTACTCCTGCGAGCGCCAGACCTCCTCCGATTCTCCGATCTCCTCCGCCTCCTCTGCCCCTGAATCGCGAGCTCCTCCTCCGATTCTCCGATCTCCTCCGCCTCCTCTGCCCCTGAATCGCGAGCTCCAGGCAGCGCCTCCACCGGACTCCTCCGCCTCCTTCGCCCATAACCGGCCCTCGACTCGCGAGCGTCATCGCCTCCACCGGCTTCCTCCGCCTCCGCCTGTGTCTTCCGCCTCCTCACAGGTCCTCCTCCTCTTCACAGCTCCTCCGCGATTCCAACTTCGCTGCCTCCTTACAACCTCTGTTCCTCTTCACTGTTCATTGCCTCCAACTTCCCGCGTCAGCCGCAGTTCATTGCCTCAGCCGCGTCAGCCGCGTCAGCCGCAGTCCTACAGCCGCGTCAGCCGACTACCCGTACAGTGCGACTGCGAACTGCGAAGGTTAAGGTCTGTTTGTATTTAGTTTTTTTTTCAATAATTTTGCCATTTTCCCATTTTCCCATTTCAGGTTATATTTAAATCTCTTATTGTCGAAGATTATGCATAATAGCATATCATGAATCATATATCATGAATCTTATAAATTTATGTCATTATAAATTTTTATAGTTAAGTGCTCGAAGAAACTTATGCTAATAGTTGTTGTGAATGCAAAAGTGCCGAATTGTCACATTAGCTCCAGTATATAACTGCGATTGAGAGTTAAGCTGGAGGGACAAAAGAGTTGATGCATTCAAAGTAGTTATATGATAATAATTTTGTTGGATGGAGACCAGAAAAGCAACTTCCGAAGAAAATGTCTGCTTTTTATTTCAACTGCTGTAAATATGTTTCACTTGTAGTGCATATACTTATCCATTTGGATTAGCTTCTTTAACAACATCAAGCAAAAAGTTGTACGTTGTGATTTGATATGATTGAATAGAGACATGTTTTGATCAGATTCTTGTAGGAAATATTTATGCTTTGCATGAACCATATGAATATCTAATTGGTTTGGTTTTGATCCCCCTGCGAGTACAGGCATCGTAGTTCATTGTTCAAACTTTATACAATGGATACTTTTTATCCTTATATAAATTTGATTGATACAGAGATATATATTGTTCTTCCCCATTGTGATTCTGTATTATATCAATGATATAATAGGATACTTTTTGTCTATATTTTTATCTTATAAATTTATAATTATGATTGAATGCCAGGAAACTATGGCATCTAGACTACCATCTGACAGTGGTTCTTCTCCTACGCCTGGAACTGGAAGTGAGCCTTTTATTGAAAGAAGCGATACTTCGGAGTTTTTTGTTCCTCCCGGTTCTAATGATCCGGGATGGAAGTATGCTTTTCTAGAGAATCCGAGTACCCCGAGCATGGTCACTTGTCGGTTGTGTCAGAAGGTTGTGAAAGGAGGGATCAATCGCATGAAGCAACATTTGGCACACATTAAATGCAATACATCATCTTGTCCCAAGGTGTCTTCTGAGGTGAAGAAAGAAATTATGGACAATATGGAAGGAATTAAAGCGAAAAAGAATGAGAAGACCTCGAGGATGAAAGAAATTCAAGGGCAAGTCTCCATTAAAATTAATCAACCCTTGGATGATGAAGAGAGGGATGGGAAAAGGTTGCGAATTTCAGCTCAAGAAGTACCAGCGGAGACTCTCCGCCAATCCTCAATCAAAGATACCTTTGCCAAGGAGGAACGTGCACGCGTGAATACATTTGTGGCAAAGTACTTCTATGACAATGACATTGCTTTTAATGTTGTCAAAGTGACTCATTTCTTCGAATGTGCGAAGCAATTGGACAGTATGGGAGGTCGTACAAGCCTCCAACATACTATGAGCTAACTGAAACTCTTTTGAAGGAACAAGTTAAGGAAACAAAAGACTTCTTGCAAACGCATCGTGATAGTTGGAAGACTTCTGGGTGTTCCATTATGACAGATGCATGGACTGATAGGAGAGGAAGGAGCATAATGAATATTTGTGTCAATTGCGTGCTTGGAACTAGTTTTCTGAATTCTATTGACTCTTCTGCAGATTCTCATACCGCGGAGTACATTGCTTCCTTAGTGGATAAGTCCATTGAGGAAGTTGGGCCTGACAATGTAGTCCAAGTAGTGACAGACAATGCATCTGCTAATATGGCTGCTGGCAGAATATTGAGAGCAAAGTACCCACGGATATTCTGGAGTTCTTGTGCAGCACATTGCATCGATCTCATGCTAGAAGAGATCGGTAAAGAATCAAAAGTGAAAACTGCCATCACAAAAGCAAGGACATTGACTGTCTTCATATACAGTCATGCAAAAACATTGAGCTTGATGAGACAATTTACGCAAAAGGGCGAGATAGTGAGGCCAGGAACAACAAGATTTGCTACCACATATCTCACTCTGCAATCTGTGATGGAGAAGAAGGATAAGTTGAGACTTATGTTTTCTTCTGATGAATGGAGAGCTTGTAAATGGTACAAGACCAAGAAGGGCGAAATGGCTTCAGCCATAGTTTTGAGTCCTTCATTTTGGACTCAAGTGTCATTGACATTGAAGGTCTTTTCTCCATTGGTACATGTTCTGCGGATTGTTGATGGAGATAAGAGGCCGGCTATGGGCTTTGTATATGGTGAGTTGCAAGATGCTAGAAAAGAGATCATGGGCATTTTCAAAGATGTCGAAGCATCTTACAAACATTTTGTTGATGCCATTGACTCAAAGGCGAAAGGAAGACTGGATAGTCCCCTCCACCTTGCTGCATATTATTTGAATCCCTACTTTTTTTATAGGGACATTGCTCAAATCCAGAGGGAAGGCCTTGCTCTGAAGGGATTCTTGGATTGTATGGATATTTTCTATCCTGATTTAGAGATCCAAGATATCATCACCAGGAAGGAGTTGCCTTTATATGAAGGGGCAGAAGGATCATTTGGCAAACCTTTGGCTATCAGACAAAGGTCAATCATTGATGACGACTTCAATCCAGGTATAATTTCTCACTAGAATTAATAGACTTATATCTTTAATTATTATTAACTATTTTTTCTTTAAAATAGCCCGTTGGTGGGAATTACATGGCATGGAAACACCACAATTGAAGGAAATGGCAATGAAAATTTTAAGGTTGACAGCTTCTTCCTCAGGCTGTGAAAGGAATTGGAGCACTTTTGAGGCGGTAAAGTTAAAAAATTGGTGCCATACATCTCACATGCTACACTTCATTAATGTGGTGGTTAATGATATTTTTATGGTGATTTTGTAGATCCATACAAAGAAAAGGAACAGGCTTGAATTCAAGCGATTAAATGATTTGGTGTATGTCAGATTCAACGCCAAGTTGAGGGATCGCCATATGAAAAAACGAAATGATCCATTTGCCACAAATGATAGAACCCATTTGCGAGATTGGATTGGCGAAGATGATGAAGGAGATGATGAAGTTTTCCAAGGATCGGGGCTGACATGGAACTTAGTGGCTGATGCAACTGGCGCTGAAGATTTGGTTCAACATAGAAGAAGCCAAAGGCATGCTACTGGTTCAACCTCAATGCCAAGTTCGAATGAGGAAGAACTCCTGTCCGATGAAGAGAGTGACGATGAAAATGAAGACAATATCCCAGTGGAATTTGATGATGACTAGATTAGAATTGCTTTGGACTTAGTAGAATATTGTCGCTTGAACATTTTATTTTTCTTATGCTATCTTAATTAGTACTTTTGCTAATGTTATTTATTTCTAATCCCAGCTCTTTCAGATACTTGCATATTTTGGCGATTGTTGTTAATTACCATGTGTGCTAACTTTTTTATTGAAGACTTGAAGTATTGACCTCCATCATATGAAAGTTATTTTTCTTAGATGTTCTGTTGGACCACAATTATACATAAATTTAGTTCTGTTGTAGTCACTTTTGTATTTATTTATTTATTTTTAAATAAAAAATTAGGAAACCGCTTAGAACCGCTTATACCCCGCATATGCCCCCGCATACCGCTTAAGCGCTATTCGGTGACCTGTCCGAACGCATACGCATACCGCTTTCCTGAACCTTGATATATTAGCGTAACAACAAATCGAAAACCATCAACCTTCATACAAGATTACAACCATCCTTGAATTGACTAGGGGATACTCGCACTCAAACAAAACTCCATTCCATCCATTGACCCCCCCCCCCCAATCTATCAATCATATCTATCGCTACAAAGTTAGACAAGTGAGCCACTTCCACACTCCTCCACAACCCCTTATCACTATTTTCCCACTTAATCTCTTGAAGAACAATATCTACCCACCATCGTAGTAAGAGATCAACAGCATCCCCCTCTTCTCCAGGTCGCAAAGACCTCGAATGTTCCATGCGAGGACATTCATTTATTGGTGGCTAGGACCCCATACGATGAAGACCCTAATGACCACCACCAACTCCTTCAACTTCAACAATTCAGGAGAAGCGGATCTCACCTCTCCAAGTCTTCATTCTCGAAGGCGCTCCCTCGAACTTCACCCAATGATCCCCTTCCTTAGAGGCTAGAAACATCCCCCTCGAGTCATCATACATCCGCTCCCAATCTAGGGGTAGATCACACCCTGCACTCATGTGACCCGACCTCAACCTACACCATCTTCCTTTTCTTCCAAAAAGGAGCCTCTCTACTGCCTCCCGCCAACCATACAAAATACATGAGTGAGTAGCAACATTCCTCCGAGCAATAATTATGAGGTGACCACCATAGCGTGTTTCCTCCTTTTTCTGACTACAAAAAAAACCTTACTCCGAGCAGACGCAACAGTATGTTTCTCCTTGGTCGCATAATAGTGCACCATGATCATCGTGAGCAAGAAGAAGAAGATGACCTGACCATTCTTGTGCGCTGAAAGGGGGTTTCAAGCCCATGGCCGGATGTGTGAGACCGTCCAAAGTAAACCCCACAACTCGAAGTGGTCTAAATAATCAGTTTATAGGACAACAAATCCAAGTCAGAATAATCTGAGTTTATATCCAACACCGGAACATAAGCCCACTTGGGCACCCACACGTACCTCAACACATGCCTTCCCAACATATTTCAATTGTATTCCCTCCAGAACATCCTCCTCTTTGAAACATGGGAGCTCTCTCTGGTGTCCTTTTGAATTCCCGAGATTGTGCTTAGGGGAACACATCGCTATCACCAGCCAATCGTACAGGAACACCACTGCCCACCATTGGTTGTGTTAAAACTGGTCCAAGATCCACCTTCATCGCCTCATTAGCCGACTGATCAACACTCATAAGCAGCACGTATATCAATGTTAAAGGAGGATCGACCCACTTGGAGAGAGGCTCAAGTGAGGAGAGAGAGAGAGACCAAGTCTCCCAACAACAAGGGCTACCACATATGGCGACGCTCCCTCAGAACAAACAGACCTCCCCATCTTCCCCACCTGTCGCACCACTCTATTAATGAATTTGAGAACCCGAGCCTTGTGTTGAAGGCCCCTGATAACCACCCATTCTACGCGAGCACACACCAACACACCATCCCAAACATTGGACATCGTTAGAAAATGCCAGAACCAGCCGTAAAAACACCACTTGCGTCGAGCTCACACCTTGAGCACCAACTACCTGCTTAATCTTCCAGACACCAACCTCTTAGCAAAAACTACACGTCGATGTCATGCTCTTTTAAATCAGAATTGTAGAAGTTTATTTTATGTTCTTGTATCTTTTATCTATTTTTCCTTTTGTTTGTCTACCGTATGTAATTTGCCCATAGGCCTCTCCCTATATAAGAGAGTATAGGGCTCAAGGAATAAACACAACTCTTATTTTTCCCAACATGGTATCAGAGCGACGGTTCTAGACCGGAACTCTCATACCGAACCCTAAACCTAGCCCTCCACCTTCAAGCCGTCTAGGGCTCGGCCCTCCGTGCGCTGCCTCGGCCCCGCCCTTCCGCCGCGCGACTCGGCTCCACCCTTCCGCTGTGTGACTCGGCCCCTCCCTGCCTTGGATCGGCGCCGTCATACGGCTCGGACCCGCCCCTTCGCCGTGAGCCTTGGCCCCCGTTGTGCTCCTGTGACCTAGGGTCCCGTCGTACGCCGATCCTAGGCACTCTCGTGTGTCGCTGCCATCCCTAGGGTCCCGCCGCCCCTAGGGTTCAATCGTTTCCTGTCTAAGGGGCCCTTCGCTTGCCATCCAGGTTGATGGGTTTGGTTGTGTAAGTCTACACATGCAACCAAACCTCGTCATGTCAGTGTAGACAAAAGTTTATCTTGTCTACAACCCTTGTTGTCTCCAGTCATCATGTTAGAAAGCAAAGTAGAGATCCCCACCATAGGCGCCTTCAGAGGTCTTGTACCTATTGTGAAGATGGATGGTCAACTACGAGTTATGGGTCCTGCAGTTCATGAGTCTAATGAAATCGATGGTTAAGAAACATATTCTTACCGAGGACGAGCCAACGAAGAAGACAGGGTTGTATGCCTCATGGGAGGCTGATGATGCATATGCTCAAGTTTGGTTGTCTGGTACTTTGATTCCAGACATTGCTAATGATGTTCTGCACCAACCTACTGCCAAAGCCATGTGGGATATCCTTGCTGTTACGTATTCCCAAGCCAAGAATGAGACAAAAATCCTACAGCTCCAGCATGACATCTTCACGATACAGCAAAATGGTCGACCCTTGCATGCTCACTACACTGCATTGCGAGGAATGTTTGAGAGGCTTCATAGTTTCATGCCTCTCACAGCTACTCCAGAACAGTTGAAGACATATCGAAATGCTACAATGGTGGGAGTCTTTCTAGCCTCTCTTGACTCATAGTATGAAGCTGCTTCTTCTCATATTCTGGCAGATGCTACCATTCCACCCATGGAGGAGGCGTTTCGTAGATTGAGCCGAATCAACATCTCAAGCCCTACTATTGTACCAAATTCTTCTGCTATGGCGGGAAGATACATGCTACTCCAAGTATGTTTTCCCAACATCTGCCTGTGCAGCAGAACAGATTCAGCATCATGGTGCTACATCCGTGTTGGATCCACGATATGAAGACCTTGTGTCTCGACTGCATGATATCATGCCTCCAGCTAGTACTCCTCCACCTGTTTTAGAGAGCAGCTTTGACGTTGTTGCGACTGCAGAAGCTAGTTCCTCAGGTAGTGCTCATACTTCTACTTTCTACCAGGGTTCAGGTACCTCAGAATGGATTGTAGATTCATGTGACACACATCATTTGTGTGGTGTAAAGCCCCGAAACCCGAACATGGACTAAATTGCAAAAATTACTGAAGTCTGGACTTAATTGCAAAATCTGTACTTATCCAGAGTTCAAAAAATTCAAATTTGGAGTCCATCGCATAGTGCTCGTCGAGATCTTTCCAACGAGTCCAAGAACATCCAAATCCGACACCGGATGAGGGAGATACGGTCATTTTACGACCGTGGGTCAGAAACCAGACCCGGATCCGAACCCGGATCCATTTATCCGAACACGGGTATAAAAAGGGACTTGGCTTAGGCTTGGTCGACCTAGCCCCTTTTTCCCAAACCAAGGCCGTCGGAGCTCTGCCCTAGAGCTCGCCGGAGCGCCACCAAGGTCACCGAAACGCCCGATCGTGAAACCAAAGGCACCACCGCGAAGAGCGCGTCGCGGGGGACTCATTCCTCACCCTGCAAAGTACGGATCTCCCCCCTTTTGCTGCTGTTTTCCGCATTTTGATTCCTATGGGTTGGGTTTAGGATTCGTCGTAGAGATTCGCGCATGCCTATGGTGGGAGTCGAGGGCACAAGTGTGGTTGAATTCAAGACATGCTTATGGCTGGATGTTTTTCTACATATTGACTTCTCCCTCTTCGTGTCTACTCTTCGTATTTTGTCTACAGTATAATGGTTGTAGATACCAATTTTTTTATATAACCACGGTAGAAAGGGGAAGGATTTATTATGGGAGGGCTTACTTGGTGGCTCGAATTTTATTTTATTGTCATTGCTTTATATTTCAATTATACATACATATGACAGTGAGCCTTGCGATGGAACTGCATGCCTTTGTAATCTCTCTAGATACGGAAACGGGAAAGTATGGCGTTATCTGGCATATCTGTATTTGAAGTCCAATGCAGATTTCTCTACATTTATTTCCAATAGTTAATATTACTAATCCAGGGCAAAGTTCTATGCTTGCATTTATTTTTTTTAAGGATCATTGGAGGATTTTTTTGTCTGCTTCACATTTTACGAGTTCATATTGTACTGATCTGGAGTCTGCACTGCTCATAAGCTGGTGAGAAGGCATTCTCTTCTAGATAATGTGAGAAATATATGAATTGTTGTCACAGTTATTTTCCAAATGAAATAGGAGTGTTTTTTATATATATTTGAACCCTGATCTCATCAATCAAAATATTAGTATGCTTTCCACCAAAAGGTCCATTGCCCAAATCTCGTAGTTACTGTTTCCTAGAAATGGAATAAACTTAATGAGTTGGAAATGGAGTTGGTAGATATGGTCAAAGAATGATGGCATGATTCTCTCTGCCTATAATCAATCAATATCTTGTAATTAAATGATGGATGGTGCTGCACCGAACAAACGCATAGAGACATGCATAGATGAATGTGAACATCCGTAGTTGTGAATTCCTATATTAGCTGGTAAACCTTGCATAATTTCCAGGTTAAATTCAAATATAGAAGAATGCATAAAGTAGAAATGCTGAATCATAATGTCTGCTCCAACATCGTTTCTGTTATCTTCCTGGGTATTGTGAGCACTCTGCCCAGTTTATGATTCTATTTTTGCAAAACAATTTGGTGCTTCTTGACATATTTATAACCACCGGAACACCGTTGTCGAGAAGTTGTTCACGCCTATAATTATGCCTAAATTTGACGTTCTATCAACACAGTCAAATTATGGTGCTTTTAGAAAGACGTCCTAATTAAAATTCAGGTTCCCTCCTGAATACTCAATTGATTACTCCCATGAAGAATAAGATAATGTTTAACTTTGATATGTCGAGAAATCCACGTAACCTTGCTACTAGACCGCACTTTGACAGCAGGCTACTAATTAGTCTCTATAGACATCCTTTTGATTTTACAACCATATAAACTAATATCTGAAATTATACATAATAGAACCTTCCTAGCATGTAGCTAAGATCATAGAAGTTGAACTGGATTAATCTTCTTCTTTTGTATATTCTATGGATTTATTTTTTTAACTTATGGATGCATTTAATGCAAGTTTCTGGAGATTACAAGATTTTGTGGTCAAGTCTTGGGAGTTGTTTAGTAAAAAATAAAATAAAATTTTGTTTAGCTCAAAAACAAATTAGAAGGGGACATAAATTTGGGACAATCTTTGAGCATCATTTTACTCTATTACAGAACTAATGTTATTATTACAACCTTCTTTTTCAGATGAGGCTCGATATTCATATGATCGAAGGGTTCAGTTTCCTTTCCTTTTTGGGTTTTGTATGATTTAAACCTACCACTCGATTAGGGACTTTTTCTTACCCTTCATTTTTTTCTGCATTAGAAGTTGACATCGGGCACTTAGATCCGTTTTGAATGTGTGCTACAATCTTTACATCTTGTAGTATATCTTATCTTAATCTTTTTATATATCCGGGAAGCAATCATTGGCAGAAAAACACGATAGATGGGCTATCTTGCAGTCTCAAGTATTGGTGCAGTTTTGGAACAAGGAAGGGACATGTTGCTTATCTTTGTGGGTTAAAGGATCTTAGTGGCTTGCATTCTCTATGTATGTTACCATGAGTTAGTGGCTCGATTATGTATATAATGTAATGAAAATAATGAATAATCGTGGGAAAACGGTTATTCGACTCAAGTTGGCTTAGTGCCTAGGTGATCTCATATGAATCTTTACGAGTATTATACTTATTGAAAAAAAAAGAAATAAACCTCCAAGGAGAAGCATGCCTCTTTGGAATCTCGGATAGAGTCTTGGACAACCGTAAATAACCCGGTCGTGAGATTAATGCTGCTTTAGCTCACCGAGTGTTGTGTGCACTACTTAGTGATCCTTTTGGCGTCTTAGTGATTTTTCCGCCATGGCGTCGAGTGGTTTGCGCCTTATGCTTTGTGTTGCGCGATTAGGTTCGGTGTGTTCTCCGCATGGCGATGAGGCCTATGGGCTCTATGTGATCCTCTTGAGATGTGTACTACTAACAGGGTGTGTGTGTGGTGATCATATGCAGCATTAAACTACAGTCCAAGCTCATCTTTCCTTACCGACGTGACTTCTAGGTACTTATAGGTGTTGGCCCCACGTATAAGTACCCGGATGCACCTTTGTGAGGAAAGACACCGAGTTAATTAAATAAAAAGCCGTGAACTATGTGATTAGTACATTTGTCAATGATTAAATGTATTGAATAAGATCGTGCCCTTCCGTCTAGAACTCTATTGATAGAATGTAGACTTAGATTATTTTTCTAGCATGGTCCTACTCTCTTATAAGTTAGTATTGGTGTACAATACATATTTATATGTGGTTTGGATTTAGAAGTCAAGTTGTTACAAGTCTCTTTGCGTGAGATGGTTGTTCTTTGTGAGGTATCATTTCTTAGTGGATGTTGGAAATAAGGAAGTGGTTTATACTTTATGAGTCTTCTCAACAGCTTCTTATACACTTTTTGTTTACCTTCTTAGTTGTTTTATATCTGTATTGGGCGCTTTGCTCATAAACCTATTTGCGTGAATTCGGCAGGTTTACAGGAGCAGCAACCGCAACAGTAAGCGGGTGTAGTTGACTTGTTGCAGCACTATTTTGTGGTACAGCTGAACTCCCGCTCTTTGTTTTTGTACCTGTACTTACATTTTGAGAGACAAAAGGATGTATCTATCCATGTGGCTATTTTTCTATGGCAATGTACAACAATATTCTTTTTGTGGACATGATGTATGGATGAAATGAAAAAAAATGCAGTTTTCTTTCTCTATTGTTCTCCTGCATGGTTGTTATAACTTGGTATTTCGAATGTAGAATTGTATGTTGTGGAAGTGTATTGTTGAGTATCTGGATCCCTGGGGAGGGGCGTCACATGTGGAGACAGACATCAGCTCACATCCTACAAGCAAGTTTCCCCAGAAAGGACAGTGGTCATAGCAGATGGGATTCATTCACCCATCACAGGATAGGGACAAATTGCCTTAACACCTACTATGCAGTTACATAATGTGCTTCATGCTCCTAATTTCTCAATGAATCTACTGTCAACTAAGGATTTACATTGTCGAGCGATATTTGACCCATCATCTCTTGTGTTTCAAGATATTCTCACTGGCAACGTGATTGGACATGACTGTGAGTAAGGCGGGCTGTATCGACTGGTGCATACACCTTATGCTGGAGCATCATCTCATTCCACTGGACCTGTCTCTCCATATCTATGGCATGTCATATTCCGTTTCAGAAACTACATCAAGTCCTTCCTCAAATTTTATCCCGCTCGTCGTTCAATTATGAAGCTTATCAGTTAGAAAAGCATCATCGGTCCATCTTCCCTAGTCGTCAGAGTCGGAGCAGTAGCTCTCCATTTGAGTTTTTTCATATTGATATTTGGAGTCCAAGTCGTGTTCCCGATCATCAAGGACACAGGTTCTATTTAGTTGTTGTGGATGATTTTAGTCATTTGTCTTGGGTTTTCATGTTAAAAAATAAATCTGAAGCGGGCAGCACATTATGAATTTTATTAAAGAAGTGCAGAATGTTTTTTCTGTTTCTGTCAAAATTGTACGAACCGATAATGCCCTTGAATTCTGTACTCAAACATTATCTCAATTTCTTTCATCTCATGGCATTCTTCATCAAACGTCTTGTGCATGCACGTCCCTACAGAATGGTGTTGCGGAAAGAAAACATCGCCACCTTCTTGATGTCGCTCGTACGCTTCTTATCCAGAGTTGTGCTCCGTACTCATTCTGGAGCGATTGATTAACCCAAAAACCATCGGTCTTAAGTTCCACACAAGGCGGGAACTCAGTCGCTGAGTCGACAACACGAGATTCATATTAAATCAACAATTAACCCACAACAAGTAAATCAAGTAATGAAAGTAAATGTGCAGAGTTAAAATTTATTATAACTCTACAATGAATGTGTATAGTGTACAAGCAAGTAAAGTGTCGAACACAGGGAACAAGCAGGATAGATCAGTCAATCAGTGCACAAGAAATGAATGTGATCAAATGCCTACAAGTGTGTTATTTTTTGTGGGTTTTTATTTTCTATTTTTTTATTTTTAATTTTATAATTTTATATTTTGACTTTGTATTTTCTTTTTATATTTTATATTTTTTTATATTTTCTTTTCTTTTAATGAAACAAATATACAATATAAGAAAAAGGAGATAAGGGATTTATAAAAAGAGGTAAAAATAGTCAAAAATCAAGAAATAAGATATTTTTGAACTTTTTCTATTTTTCTAATATTTTTGTGATTTTTCTAGATTTTTCGTAATTTTTGGTATTTTTAAAGGCAAAAATACTGAAAACAGTGAATAAACTAAAAGGCTGAAACTAAAATGAGGATGAAAAATATCAAACAGAGTCCAAAATTCCTCAAATTAATTTTCAAATACAGGTAATAAACAAAGAAAATTCAAAGACAAAAATTATATTTTTACGATTTTTCTGGAATTTTTAAGATTTTTATAAAGTATTAAGGGGTTTTTTTATTTTTAGGAGTTTTCTTTTGAATTTTTTAGTGATTTTTGGACTGAAGTTAAAATACATGGAAACAAACAAAATGTGATTTTTTTGGTATTTTTCAAGGGGTTTTGATAATTTTTAGGTATTTTCTAATGCAAACAGAGCTAAAAATGCATGTTTTTGAATTTTTATAAATATGAAAATGCAATAAAAATGCAAAATAAAAATATGGTGTGAAAGAGGAACTAAACATGAGCTTATGCTAATTTTTTGGGATTTTTTAGGATTTTATAGATGCATGAAATAAATGCAAACAACAAAGAGAAAAATCAACACTAGTAAGGGCATATATGTAAATATCCAGAACGTCAAGGGCCCAAATGCAATTTTTCCAGAAATTTTGTGGAGGAGAGAGACAGAATGGGATATCTATTCCATAGGGCTAGGGTCTCTTATATAAAGAGAAAACCCTAGAGAGTACAAGAGGAAACATACATCAATACCCCTGAGGGGTTACGGAACCCGAAGGGTCAAGGGTTACGGAACCCGAAGGGTCAAGGGTTACGGAACCCGAAGGGTCAAGGGTTACGGAACACGAAAGGTCAAGGGTTACGGAACCCGAAAGGTTACAAAAGTAATATAATAATTCTAACACTCCCCCTCAAGTTGGAGCATATCTGTCGATCATGCCCAACTTGGATACTAAGTACATTAGATGCTTCCTTGGAAGAGCCTTTGTGAGGATGTCTGCAAGTTGAAGTTCAGTGGAGATGTGTGGAGTGTTGTTTCGTCCTTCTCGTACCGCATCACGAATAAAGTGGCAATCAACTTCAATGTGTTTTGTCCGCTCATGGAAAACTGGATTGGTGGCGATGTATGTGGCAGACTTGTTGTCGCAGTATAAGGGTACAGGAGTGGCAACTGACATGCCAAGTTCTGTTAGGAAAGAAACAAGCCATGTGATCTCACATGTGGCCTGAGCCATTGCCCTGTATTCTGCTTCCGCACTAGATCTGGATACCACTGTCTGCTTCTTGCTTCGCCAAGTGACAAGGTTATCCCCAACAAATATGCCTTGTTTTTCGGATACCTGAGTGTCCTGATCAGCGAAAGCGATGAGACGGAGCCCTTTATTACAACATTGGCCCACGCGATATATCTCCTGCCGTTGCCTTCCTTTTATATCGCGATCGCGACTAGATTTCTCATTCTTCTTTTCTTTCTCTCGTTCTTATCGTCTTCATTTGCCATTCTGACTGTATTGCCTGATTGATGTCCGCGGATCCGGCCGGCCAGTGAAGGCTATTTGATCTGAACCCACATTTGCATCTTCTATATTGGATTCTTGCCCTATTATATATTTCCCGTCGCTTCATTCACTCGTGAGATGGGCCCCTCTAATGACGCACCTCGACTCCCAGGGCTTCGCTACTCCTTCTCCTCCCCTTCTTCCCTCACTCCGGCCGAAGAGTGCGTGGCCAAATAGTCAACGCTGACCTGTGAAGCCTTGGTTCTTGCCAAGACCGCTCTCCTTCGTCAACTCCTAGCTCGCCGCCCGGATATATAGTGCGAGTTGGCGACTCTCGGAGAGGGTCAAGAGACAAGACCTTGTCGCGTCGTTATCTGATTGATTGAGATGTTTCAGTGAGTAGAGCGAAGGACTTCCTCGCGGGAACATGAGATGACAAAGCCATTGATTGATGGAGTTGAAGAGTCGTTGAGGTAGTTTCAGTAGTAGAAGGCAAGAAGTCGATTCCTATCCCTATCCTCGGTCTCACCTTCCTTGCCGTAGGCACCAATAGTAAGAAGGCCTGACTCCTAACTACTAATAGGTAAGGACGGAGATAGAGATTCCTGGCCAACCTATTAGTAGGAACATTAGCTACGAGGTATGATGGAAGGCTTGGTTCCTTCCTCCGGATAGCCGCTTCGCTCTCTCTTTTCTTCTTCACTCCACTCACTTGGAACTGCTGACTAGAAAAGAGGATGTACCCCCTCCTTATTGATTGATAGTAGGACCCCCCGAAGCCCCAACGCCCTTCCCCCCCATGGGCCCCCGATGTCCGAGGACCCTTGCAAGCTCCCCTTCTGTAGTCCTCTCTAATTGACATCATACGAATCGCTAGCCCTACCCGGACATAGATCAAACTAGTTGGTTCATGAGACATGTGAAGTCAAGTGGAGGCCGGGAGTTCTTTCGTTCAGCCCCCCGTCTAGGCATACGCCTTTTTTCTCGGCCTCTTTTCTCGTTCTTCTGGCTCGAGTGGGCCAGCATGGCGTATCCTGTAGTGGATCGGCGGTCCTCAGGAGAGCTAGCATAGTCAGACTCTGTATAGGCGGAGATATTAGTGTGTCCATTCACCCCATAGAAAAGTCCACGTCCGGAAGATTCCTTCAAATATCGAAGGATCAAAAGAACATCTTGCCAGTGACTGTAAAGAGGCTTCTCCATATATTGACTGGCTCTGCTTACAACATATGATATGTCTGGCCTAGTAACAATGAGATAGAGTAATTTTCCCACTAAGCTTATGTATCGTGTTGCATCCTCAAATGCTGGATCAGTAGATGCTGAATATTTTCTCATTTCTGCAGGGATGTCAAATGGCTTGCATCCAAGAAGTCATGCCTCAGTCAGATATCGAGACAATACTTTCTCTGTGAAAGATGGAGCCCCTCTGTAGTGCGTATTACTTCGATGCCAAGAAAATAACGAAGTTGGCCGAGATCTTTCGTGACAAAGATCGTCTGGAGAAAGGCCTTGGTCTCATGAATACCATCTACATCATCTCCTGTGATAACCATATCATCAACATAGACAGCAAGGATGATCGTGCCAGTAGACCGTCATCTAACAAAGACAGAGTAGTTAGATGTTGTCCTCTGAAAACCAAGTGTGTTGATCTCCATAGTGAGCCTGTCAAACCATGCCCTTGGGCTCTGCTTCAGGCCATAAATGGCCTTGCGTAGTCGACACACATGCTCCCCCTCGACTACATACCCGGGCGGTTGCATCATGTAGACCTCCTCCTCAAGATCACCATAAAGAAAGGTGTTCTTCACATCAAGTTGATAAATGGGCCAAGCCTTGTTGGCAGCAATAGAGAGAATGGTACGTATCAACCCCATTCTGGCAACAGGCGAGAAGGTATCAAAATAATCAACTCCAAAGGTTTGTGTAAAATCTTTGGCAACAAGTTTGGCTTTCAACCTGTCAATAGAACCATCAGACGACTGTTAGGTCGTGAAAACCCATCGACAAACCACAGGGCGAACTCCCGGGGGGCACGGCACAAGATCCCACGTACCCCGGGAGGTAAGTGCATCCATCTCCTCATCCATGGCATGTCGCCAACCTTGATCTTGCATTGCACTGAAATGATCTTTTGGAATGGTAATAGCATTAAGAGCATCTGCAAATCTCTTGTCATAGCTAGATAAACCATCTGTAGAAGTAAAATGTGACATGGGGTGATACGTACATTTCCTTTTTTTGCTTGCGTAGAGCCATAGGAAGCTCCCCAGGTACATCCGGAACAGCAGTGGTGGGAGCACTCGAAGTGGTCATATCATCCTGCATAAAAGGGACAGGCAAAGGTACATACACTGGTGTAGAAGGTATAGAGGTATGCTGGCGAGTATAGACGATTGGTGGAGAAGGGAGGTCCAGAGGAATGTCACATACAGTCTGTGTGAAATAACTTGTTTGCTCAAAGAAGGTGACATCATCAGATACATAGTATCGACGTCCAACAGGATCATAGCAGCGATAGCCTTTCTGGGTACGTGAGTACCCAAGAAAGATGCATTTGATGGCACGAGAGGATAATTTGTCAGCTGCATGAAAGTTATGGACAAGGCAATACAACCAAAAATTCGTAGAGGTATAGGAAAAGGAGACTCGGTAGGATAAAGTAAGGAAAATGGAGTTGCCCCTTTGAGAACTGATGAAGGAACACGGTTGATGAGATATACTGCAGTAAGGATAGCATCTCCCCAGTATTGTTTAGGAACACTCATTTGACTAAGAGGAGATCTGGCAACATTTAGCAAGTGTCGGAGTTTCCTCTCAGTTATACCATTCCGTTGTGAGGTATATGGACATGATGTTTGGTGAACAGTTCCCTGGGATGCAAAGAAAGAGGTCAAGTCATGTTGGGTTAACTCAAGAGCATTGTCGGTACGAATGATCTTAACAATGCTAGAAAAGTAAGTTTTAACATATTGAAAGAAATTTCTGACAATTTGATTAATCTTCGAACGCTCCTTTATTAGATAGACCCAAGAAGATCGACTATCATCATCAACAAAAACTATAAAGTAGCAATGACCACTTAATGTGCGGATCGGACAAGGTCCCCAAACATCACAGTGAACAAGATGAAAAGCAGCAGTACTACGAGACTCAGTATGAACAGGAAACGAAGTTCGATGGTGTTTCCCGAACTCACATGCCATGCACTGAAAGGGCTTCAGAGCAAAGAGTTCAGGAAACATCATGGAGATGGCCTTGGCATAGGGATGTCCAAGGTGCAGATGCCATAGGAGTGGATCTTCGGAGATAGATGCAGCACCAACAAAATTGGAGTCTGAGGGTATGTCAAGGTAATATAGGCCTTTCTTCTCATGACCCCCACCAAAAATCTGCCTCGTCCGAATGTCCTGAAAATAACAAGACTCATCAAATATCACACGACAATGAAGCTCAACACAAAGCTTGTGAACTGACAACAAGCTAAGAGGAAAATCAGGAGCACAGTGAACCCCGAAAGTCGGAGCTTGGAAGAGAATTCCATAGTTCTGACAGTAGTAATCTGTGATTGAGTCCCATTAGCGACTCGAACTAACTTCACAGAGGTAGATGGTATGGAAGAGGTGAGCAAACTACCTTCTCCAGTGAGATGAGTAGAGGCGCCGGAATCAATAATCCAAGCTGGAGTAGGAGTGAAAGCAGAGTTGGCTATTGTACCTGAAGGAGTGACCAGAGCAGCAGTTGTAGTGTTACTAGTGGTGGTAGGCCCTGGAGTCTGAAAGATATGCATTAGGCGGGAGTAATCTGCATCATTAAGATGAACAGTCTTGCCACTGGAGGTAGGCGATGCTTCTTCCACATCATAGGCATCCTCATAAGCATTATTGGCGTGATAAGAAGGTACGCCAAACTTCTGCCAGTATCGTTCAATCGGGTGGTTCCACCTATGGAAGGCCGTATCGATATCGATATCATATCGATACGATATTTCGACGATATATCGACGATATATCGCCGAAATATCGCCCATATCGACGAGCCTTTGTGAAGAAAATGCCTGGAAATCGGGATATATCGTCATATCGGTGCTCATATCGGTCCCATGTCGATATCGATATATCGACGATATATCGCCGATATATCGCGATATTTCCTTCCATGGTTCCACCTACCACAGTGCGTGCATAGGGCAGTAGAGTCTTGCCCACGACCACGACCAAAGTCACGGCATCGTCCAGATTCCCGTCCACAACCACGACTTGGATCGCGACCGTGTCCTCCTCGCAAGCCGTATCTGCCTCCTCGCCCAGATGAGACGATGTGTGCAAAGTTCTCCATTGAAGGTAAGACAGGAGGTCGGGCAACGGATGTCTCGAGCTCCTCAAGTCGGCCAAAGATGGCCTTCATTGTTGGCAGTGTGTCTGATATAAGAAATTGCTCCTTCGCTGCATGGTACCTAGAATGCAGGCCATCAAGGAAGCGGTATACCTGCCAGTCAGAACGCTCTTGTATCTGTTTGGTGCAACCTGAGGGCTGGAATATTGCAAGCTCCTCATACAGACTGGATAGATGCCTGTAGTACTCGATGAGGGTGGAATCACCCTGAGATGCCGACCAGATTCGCTTGTAAATATCTGCAAGGCGTGACTTCGTCTTCTTCTGGGAGTATGTTTGCTCGAGATCCTCCCACATTTCTTTGGTCGTATTTTTGTAAAGAAGATTTGAGGCAATATGAGCCTCAACACTGTTGGTCATCCAATTGATAACCAAATAGTTGTCAGTCTGCCAATTGTCGTACTCTTTGTCCTTTTCATCTAAATGATCTTTAGTCAAAATGTAGAGTTTCCTCTGACCACCAATGAACACGGCAAAAGATCGAGACCAGAGCATGTAATTTTCTGTGCCCTTGAGTTTGATAGTAGTGCCTTGTGCCATAATATTCGTGGCCAATGGCTTTGTCTCGGTAGAAGAAGGCGCCATGGTGGTCTTAAAATAGAAAGACGATCTTGTGATCAACTAAGGATGCATATAAGAGCTAAAAAATGCCCTGAAACTCACATTTGCCCTTGAAGAAGGGCTGAAAAAAAACCCTAATGGACAGCATATCTGGACTCTTTGGAGGGTTGTTGTGGGGCTAACGACCTTCGTAGGAGATCCTGAAAGCGCAGGGTAGCGCTAGCAGGAGGGCTGTTGCACTGGAGGTGATTGGAGGGCCTTGCGCGGGGCCTAATTCAGGGAAGAGGGCCCACACATGCTTTTACGAGGCTTGAAGGTGGCGGTGGGGATTTTAGGTTAGAACTCCGGTCTAAGACCGCTGCTGTGATACCATGTGGAGAAGAGAGACAGAATGGGATATCTATTCCATAGGGCTAGGGTCTCTTATATAGAGAGAAAACCCTATAGAGTACAAGAGGAAAAATACATAAATACCCCTGAGGGGATACGGAACCCGAAGGATTAAAGGTTACGGAACCCGAATGGTCAAGGATTACGGAACCCGAAAGGTCAAGGGTTACGGAACCCGAAAGGTTACAAAAGTAATATAATAATTCTAGCAATAACTAATTAACAAAATTTTTGGACCAAATGCAAATAGCCAAAAGCGGAAGGATATCCCTGCAAAATCGCCAGAGTCCACGTGCACGAGGCACGTGATCTGGCAAGGGCACAAGTGTAAATACCAAAACTCTGAGGACTATATTGCAAATTTTTTAAAATAATACACTAGATCTGAAAGTTCCTGAACTGATTGGAAATAACGAAAGTAACGAGGGTCCCTACGCAAATTACCCTGCCCCCTCACGCGCACATGCCACGTGAGGTGACGTGGCCGGGGACGAAAGTGATATTATCAAAGGGCAGGGGCGAAACGTAAATATTACAGAAATATTAAAGCGGCAGAGGAAAGTTTATAAACTAATAATTAAATAACAAAAATGGCTGGGCTAATTCTGCAAAATGCCCAAACCTAAGGAGGATCGGACGGCAGATCAACTTGACTTGCCACGTGTCAACGCCTCCTGCGACGATGACGGTTGGATGCAGACGGCCAGGATTAGAAGAGAGATCTGATCACACGGTTCAGGCGCGCCTCATCCAACGGCCGAGGTGAACCTGGGCAGACGTTCTTGATCCGACAGCGAGGACGTACGATGGATGAACAGGGAGGAAGCCTCACCACAACAAGCTTCCTCCGGTGATGGCGTCCTCCTCCGACGTTATTGACGGCCCCAAAATGGCTCAAGCCCTTCCTGTTGTGTTCCTTTAATGGCTGGAGGCATCCAACCTTGCTGGCGTCCACCGGAGCTGGCCCCCAACGTCGAGGTTGAGGGATAGCTCCAGGTACCTCTGGTGTGTCCCAAAATTGCCTCCAGGTGTCTTCCAAGCTCCAAAAATACCTGCAAAAAGTCAAGAGGGTCGCGGGCAAACTGTCGCGACCCTCCAGTGGGCGAAAAGGCAGACTGTGGGTGGAAAATGAAGGTTCGTCGGAGCAAGCTCCGACGAAATATGATAGGTGGCGATTTGCGATTAATAAGCGATAGACAATGCTGGGATCTAATTCTAAGTATCTTACTCAGTGAAAATGCGATGAAAAACAAGTAAAAGGCGGACCTCGATGGCTGTACGAGCTAGAGATGGACTTCACGGCCACTTGGCCGGAGATGGGGTGGAAGCGCCTCTACGGCCCTCGCCTGAGCTCCGCGCAAGTGCTGGAGGGAGCCTGTCACCCTCCCGGTCCGGAGCACGGTGGCAAGACTCCAAGCTAGGGTCGAAAAAGGGTTCGATTTTCAAAAGAGGCGGAGAGGGGTTTTTGAATGGGATGGTGACGAGGCTCCAAAGAACGAGGCGTGGTGGTCAACTCGACGATCCTCAGCTCGAGAAGACCCATGGGCGTGAAAGGTGGATCCTCGAGGAGCAAAAGACCAGAAGACGTCGAAACGAGACGGTGAAATAATTCGCCTCGAAAAAAACTACGAAGATGGGTCAAAAGCCATGTTCTGACGAACTGCAGACCTCGGTCAGAGAGTTGACCGAGGTCAACAAAAGGGTGAAGCTGGTTGGTCCACGTGAACCAACCAGAAAAAATCCTGGAAAAAATATTTGTAAAATCACTTAAAAATAGAAAACGAATTTATTAATTTTTGGTTATTAAATAAAAAATGTTTATTATTTTGTAAATTATTTTATTATGATTTTATTTATTTTTCTGATGTATAAAAATACAAATTATTTTTTAAGGGTTATATAGGTATACATATCTAGATATTTTAATATTTTAATGTATTTAATTTTATTAATTTTGTTTTTTATTTTATATATTTGTAAATTATTTTTATACACTTAAATATATTTTAATTTTATTTTTCTGATGTGTTTTGTATACTTAATAAAATAGAAATATTAATTATATAGGTATCTTCACAGGTATTATACCTATGTATTCTATACATGTATTTTATTTTTGTGTTTTCTTTAGGTTTTTATTCTTGTTTTACTGTATACATATATTATAAATAATATTTACAAAATAATAAAAATATAATATTATAAAAAAATGAATAATAAATAAAATGAATATTTTAATCTGTACAAGTATACAATAGGGGTCCAAAACTCAACTTTCAAACCGTAGCTCCGCAAAATACGAAACCACTTTCATTAAATAGCTTATTGAAAAATATATACAATTAAAGGTGATTTTGATATGTTTCAAGTTTTTATTTGAGAGATACAGATCTGGGAAGTTGGGGTTTTGGAATCTTATTCAGATCATAACTTTTTATCTGTACATTATTTTTGTGTGAAATCAATTTTGTATTTTTCTATATTAAATTATCTACAACTTTCATGTTCAAAATTTCTTTATTTGAAGTATAAAAAGTGGAACCAAAAATAGGTCCCAAAATGAATATAGAATGAACTAAATACAAGGGTATGTTTATTGTATTTTGGCCCTTATCTCCCCCTATTTTATTCCTTGTCGACCTAGTCATCGAGATGCCAAGGTCTCGGGGTTTCGGGTCATAAAATATTTACAATATTTTATTCTTTTTCTTTTCTTTTCTTTATTCTAATTTTGGCTTTAAAAACCGTATTTTATACACTATTTACACAATGATGCATGGATGATAAAAAGCCTAAATTAAGCCTATTTACACATATTTACTAGAGTTTTTAAGGCCAAAATGATAGGATAAAGATGATGAAACGTAGATTCATCAGCGATGCAGTCCTCACTGCTTGTTACCTCATTAACCGCATGCCCTCGTCTGTGTTGGGGAAGAAGATACCTTTCTCCCTTGTCTTTCCTGACAAGGAGTTGTTCTCCCTTACTCCTCGTGTCTTTGGGTCCGTTGCATTTGTTCACCAATTGTCTCCAGGGATTGACAAGCTCTCTCCTAGGGCTGTCAAATGCGTTTTTGTCGGGTATTCCAGGACTCAAAAGGTGTATCGTTGCTATGATCCATTACATCGAAGATATTATGTCAGTGCAGATGTCACGTTTTTTGAGTCAGTCATGTTTTTCTCTCCTACAGGTGACAGGTTGGCGCCATCAAACATAACTGATGAGATCTATATTCCTCCTCCATCTTCGCCACCACTGCCACCACCTCCACCACCTTCCATGTCTTTGGTTCCTCCTCTACGATTCCATTACAGTCGACGACAACCCCTACTCATGATCATGGTTAGTCATCAAGCATGCCCTAGTTTTGTTCAGATAACATTAATTCTAATGATGGGACTGATGGTATTTCTCAACAGGAGCATGTAGGGTATGACACAGATGGTGGTACAGTCGATGCAGAACTTGATTTGCCTATTGCGCTGAGAAAGCAAAAGAGGTCATGTACGTCATATCCGATTGCCTCTCATGTTACCTTTGATCGTCTGACAGGAGATTTCAGGAGGTTTGTAGTTGCTTTATCCGCTATGAACATTCCACGGACTCACTAGGAGGCATTAGCTGATAGTAGATGCCGTCTGGCTATGGAGGAAGAGATGGATGCCCTTCAGTCGAGAGGTATTTGGAGCCTTGTTCCAGCTCCTACCGGGGCATCTATTGTGAGTTGCAAGTGGGTTTTTACTGTGAAGCAAAATGCATATGGCAGTATTGATAGGTACAAGGCTCAACTAGTTGCTCGGGGATTTACTCAGACGTACGGGGTAGATTATCTTGACACGTTTTCTCCTGTTGCTCGTCATTCTACCTTACGAATTCTTTATCTGTTGTTGTGATTCGAGATTGGCCCATGTTTCAACTGGATGTCAAAAATGCTTTTTTATATGGTGATCTTCAGGAGGAAGTGTACATGCAGCAACCACCTAGGTTTACTGCTAAGGGGAATGTGTACAGGTATACAGGCTTCATAAGGCAATCTATGGCCTAAAGCAGAGCCCGAGAGTTTGGTTTCAGAAGCTCTCAGATTTGTTTGAGAAGCAAGGGTTCAAAAGGTCGAATGCAGACCATTCTCTCTTTGTACAGAGGACATCCAGAGGTACGACTGTTATTATGGTGTATGTTGACGATGTACTTATTACAGGAGATGATATGCAGGGAATAAAAAGAGAAAAACAATTCTTGAGCCAGGAATTCGTTACCAAGGATCTAGGAGTACTTAGATATTTCCTGGGATTGGAGTTTGCTAGAAATGAACAAGGACTTGTGATGACGCAGAGGAAATATGTCATTGACTAGCTAAGTGACACGTGTATGCTTGGATGTCAACATGCTTCTACACCCATGGATCCAAGCATGAAGATGTATGATGACGATACTGAGGAGGTTGACAGGAGGAGATACAGGGAACTGGTAGGGAGGTTCCTTTATGTTACTACTACCAGACCAGATATTTCATTTGCGGTAAATAAAGTGAGCTAGTTTATGGAGCAACCTTGTCAAGTACACATGGATGTTATATATATGATACTAAGGTATCTTAAGTCATCTCCAGGTCTAGGATTGATGTTTAGGAAGAAGGGCACTACTACTATCTCAGCAAATGCACATGCAGACTATGCAGGGTGCCCACAGGACAGAAAGTCTACATCAGGCTTTGCTATATTTGTCTTGTATCATGGAAGAGTAAGAAGCAAACTGTAGTTGCAAAATCCGGTGCTGAATCGGAGTATAGAGCTATGGCCCAAGCATGTGCAGAAGTAAAGTGGGTTTGCGCATATAGATGTTCCTCTTCCCATATCACTAAAGTGTGACAATCAGGTTGCATTATTCATTGCAAATAACCATGCATTTCACGAGAGGTCAAAGCGCATTGAGGTTGATTGCCATTATATCCGTGATATGTTCCAGAAAGGTTTCATTTCTACAACCCATGTTAGCTCAAGAGACCAAACGACAGACATTCTTATCAAAGCTTTACTTCGGGGTCCCTTCCAGAAGTGCTTATCCAAGATGAGCATGATAGATATCCATGCTCCATCTTGAGGGAGAGTGTAGAAGTTTATTTTATGTTCTTGTACCTTTTATCTATTTTTCCTTTTGTTTGTCTACCGTATGTAATTTGTCCATAGACCTCTCCCTATATAAGAGAGTCCAGGGCTAAAGGAATAAACACAACTCTTATTTTTCCCAACAAGAACCATGTCAATAACCACATACAAACTCAAGCAACCCGTACCAAAAGCGGAATTCATTGCCTTTCACAGTTTCACTGACCCATTGCTACACGAGAGAGCGGACCAACTTGCTTCTCCTTCCGAGCCAAACAACTTCCCTGACCTTCAATCACATATGGTAACATGTCATGGAATTCAATAGGATGATGTCAATGCTACTGATTGAGGACAACTCGACTGGGGGGGGGGGCATGACCATTAGATTTAGTTTAGAACTTTTCAATAAAGAAAGCGTACAAGGTATTGTCAACCCGGTGCACGATGACGAACACACATGATTACTGCATGCTAAATTAGAAGCGTGTACCTCTAAAGGTGTATTTTTATGTGGTTGTTCCGTAGAAAGAGGCTGGTGGTGCGGAAGTGCTTTTTCCGAACTTGGTGGTCTTCTATCTTGTTTTTTAGGAGGTGGTGGAGAATGTTGATCATATATTTTTCCATTGCAGCGGCATAGAAAGGTAGGCGGTGTGCTTGCAAAGATTGGTTTGATGCTTCCAATCATAGTTAGTTAATGGTGTCACTGAGTATTCATCTAGAATAGAGCGGATTAGACTTTTAGCCATATGCCTGACCATTTGACTTGCCAAAAATGCTCTGAATGAAAGGCGAAGAGACTATTTTGTTGAGATTGTAGCGGCACTGACACGTGCATTTTATGTATGAACCCTGGGTGAACTGCCTGCAATTATTTCCTGGTTTTAACTAATGGATTTTTCGGGGTGAACACCTACCAAGGGTGTTCCGCCCATTTTTCTTATTAAAAAACATTGATATGAACACTGCTCATAAAATCAGTATGGACATGATATACAATTTGTAGACTCCAATTTATGCAAGTTTACCTCATCATAGGACATAAAGGGAAGACCAAAATCTGGAAGGGTGCGCGCTGAAATGCAGTCAAACCAATCCCTCCCTTTGCACTGTTCTAAGCCTTTTATGACTGCTGATTGTGTAATGAAGTTCCTGATAGAAGGTTTGCCAGCTTCAATCACTGGGACATTCCTTAGCCTATACTTTGATAGCAGCAATAGCACGGTAAGCATAGAACTGTCCAATGCAACTGGTAGAAAAGGTGCCCAACGGAAGGTCTTTGTGATTGATTGCACCTGAAAGGTGAAGAAACAAATGACAAGAATATTCTGGAAGAAATGAAGAAATCTTCATGGAAGGCACAAAAATTCACAAATTTGTTAGTCATATGTCCTAAAGTAAAAGTTTTTCCCTTTTATTAGAGAAATCTGCTGAATCAAAAGCGTTAAGCCTGTAATAAGAAGTCACCAGCACAAGATGCCACTTCTTGCAAAAAATTAACAATTGGGCAACCCAATGAACAAGGCTACAAGCTCCTATTATCCTTGACCAGAATACCGGACAAAAAAGTATGCAGATGTCTTTTTTGAATGTAGGAAGATAGCTTAGTTCCAGATTATCAAATGGCAGATTTCTTAAGAAGATTGAATATATCAGGCAACCAGCTAACACCTCTTGGTCGCGACAACATAAGTTGTATTTCTACGTCAGACTTGCAAAGTAGATATATAAATCTTGACAAAATAATACAATGCAACTTTATTTTTAGTTCTGAAGCTTTATCAAATGTTAGAATCTATACAAGGGTATGCATTTTAGTAGTATGCTTTGCCTTAAGTTGTATGCTATGTGAATAGCAATGTCACAACCCGTTACCGAGCTGTGAAACAGAAAAGGACGACTGATTGAATTGTATTATTACCGGCAGCTAAACTTCTTCAGTATAGAAAAGAAGCAATTGGAAGTTATTGGTCGGCTGAAAATATGACAAATTCAAGAAATTCAACTTGTTAATGCCACTTATTATAAATCATGCTTTTGAAAGATGTATCATGATTCATGCATACTGCTTAAACATGATTTAAAGAATCCATGTTGATAGTGTTCAGATGCATATTGCTTATCCTCTAGTTTCTGTGCAAAAAAAAAATTAATTTGGTCACATGCACAAAGCAACCCAAGATTACAACTCACTGTTGTTGATTTAAAAGGTTCTTCCTGGAGTAGTACTTTATAAAAATCCTCCCCCAGCTGTTCGGCAGCAGATACACCATCCTTCCCACCGCCCTTTTCGGCAGCCAGACCTCCGGCTACAGCTGCACCAATCGCAGCAACTGTCAAACCAGCAACTGCACCTGGGCCAGTTGATCCCAATGCTAGAGCACCTAGAGCCCCAACAGCACCCGCACCAACTCCTGCAGCTGTAGCAGACCCGGCTGACAAAGCAACAGAGGCAAGCTCTGCATTTTCCAATACCCACAAAACAATAGCAGAATAATCCACAATCCCGAGATACCTCTCCCTCCAGTCAAGGCTACTCTCCTTCTCCGGATTCGTGACTGGAGCAGCCATTATCTTGCTTTCTGAGAGGATCCTCACAGCATTTACAATGGTGGTGTCGGCTGGAATCTCAATAACTATAGCCACAAGATATTCATTTATTACAACAGGAAACCCAAAGGATAAGGATATAAACAAAAAGAAGATGATGTTGGCTGTAAAAAGGTGATGGTAATTCATAATTGGCGAAGAAACAAGTAAGTCATCCCACAATTCTTCATTAGAAGTTCCATCTGATGTTTACTCTTCCAAAAGATAGTACCTGAATTATTTTAACCCAAACATTAAAATACATTATTTTTCTTTTTTGGCCCTGAATCCTTTAAATCCAAAATTAAAATCGAACATTGAACGGCATTATTCTTCATTGTTTCTCACAACCAACAAATTCCAAAGCAAACAGAAGAAATAGAATTAGCAAACTGAATTGCACCCATCAGTACCAAGTTATTTCTTTTTCCACTGACCTTATTTTCACACACACACACACACACAACTCGTACCAAGCAAATAAGGGAACGTATAATCAAATTAGATACCTTTCCCCCCAGGAACATAAGGAAACGAAGATGCAGGAATACGAGCAAAAGCCGAAGTTAGGGTCTCCTGCAGTGAAAGAGGCAACTTCTTCCTGGCTTGAATCTCATCAAAGTAAGTGTCACAGTCCGGGATTCTCGAACTTGCATTCTGAGACATATCTGAGGACACGCACATTCAAATCTCGTGAAAAAATACGAAATACATGAACACCAAATACAAAAACCCATTTATTTAGAAAGGGAGAGAGGGAATTGTTAGAGAGTAAGCAGAGCGAACTCACCTCTCCGCCACCAGCCTGATGTGTCTCTCTACACCGAAACCCTAAATGCCTCAAGCAGTCGCTCCTCCTCTGGTGCCGCTGAAGGAGAGAGGAACCGCAACCGGATCTGGAAGAAGGTCGGACGAGGAAAGGATGCGATGAATTTCCACGCGAGCGAGCGAGAGAGAGAATAAAAAACTATACAAGCAAGTGAATATATGCATTTTGTAATCCACGTGCCGTAGGGTAAGAAGGCATGGAAATTCTATAAATCGCTTAAAATTTTAAAAAAGGGTAAATTATAATTTGGGTCCTCATTTATGTGTCCGATCTCAGAATGGGTCCCGATCTTTAAATTGTAACGATTCGGGTCCCAGAGCCATTAATGTAAGGAACTTTTTGGGGCTAATGACGAGTATGCCCTTGTTTAAAAGTTAGAACCCAACCTCCATTCCTTTCCCAACGAGGGCATATTCGTCATGAACTCCAAAATTTCCCTTTCCTAAATGGTCCTAGGACCCGAATCGTTACAATTTAAAGATCAGGACCCATTTTGAGATCAGATCTATAGATGGGGACCCAAATTGTAATTTACCCAAAAAAAACATATGATGCGGCTGAGTAGATTATTTGCAAAACATACATCCAATCAAAGTTCATATATATAAATCCCATATTGAGGTATTTGAATGGGTAATTTGTCGACATTGGACACAAAAATTATTCTTTTTACATTTTCAAACAAAAAACTTGTACTTCGGACTTTTATCTTTAAAATAGAAGAATTCAAGAAAAAGATTTTGGGTTGGTTTCAAGCAAGGTAAATTACGGTGAAGTAACGAAATATGTTTTTTATTTAATGAACTTCGATAAAATTGTCTCTTTGTCATGAATATAATAAATATTGATTTGTATATATATAAGTGAATATGTAAGTTACGACCATATCATAGAGGTGCGATGAGAGTTGTGATTAGCATAATCCTATTTCGTATTAAATCGAACTCGCCATTTGATCCATCTTAACATTCATTTTGTGCTCACTTTTCACTGTTCATCTCCGTACAGTAAGCTCTTCAAACATGATTGCAGTTTTGTTGAACGACGCAAAGAATCGTCAAAGGTTGCAAAAAGATTCGCAAATACAATGACATGCACTTCCTTGTTTGGGAAATCGCATTGTGAAGTCGCATAAGGGAGGGGACATTGTTAGGCTAAGTCAGAATTTGTGTGTGAAATCAACGATGAAGGTGAGATGTCCATCCTTAATCTCCAATTGACTTACTCCTGGTTTTTCAAACATGTAATTGGTTACGTTAAATTTTTTTTGATCTTATGGGCATATAAAGCCCTATCTTGTCAATAGAAGCTCACGTTTGAACCATGTTTTCCTATGTGAATCATGTTTTTACAAATTCTTACATGTTCCTAGCAAAGGATTTTAAAATGAGAAAAAAAATAAATTTCGAGATGAATAAAATGTGTGTAGTAATGTAAAATGGTTGGGATGCGTCGAACACGATGGATTCTAGCTTAGAAAATAACGATTTTACATATTTTATAAAGCTTCCTATTAAGCTATAGACTAAGTGGTTAGACGACTGTCAGGCAATTAGATGTTTGACTCTAGTTGCTTTGACTATAATAGACTAGAAGCTGACTGCAAGATATGAGAGTTGAATACTAGAAGGGTCTTACGTTAAGTTAAGTATTGGCAACCTAGAGTCAATTGAGCTGAAATCTTAAGGTTCGTTTGGTTGCAGGGTTGGGTTGGGGTACCCCTGTGAATAGTAAACTGTGAGAAGGATTGGGGTGTTTGGAAGGAGGGGTACCTTGGGTTGGGTCAACCCAACCATGCCCAACCCTGCAACCAAACGGAGCCTTAGTTTGCTAATGCATGTGTAACTCGTGGATTTACACATGTACACGAGTCTAGTGCACATTCGCGGAGCCTGGTATATAGGTATAGCATTTTATGTATTGTTGCGGAGGTAAATGTACTGGCACACGCATCTGTTTAATGGTGGAATAGTATCCATAAGTGCCTAAATGGTCACCTACTCTCCAGGTGACATGATCATGAGTATTGATATACTAGTGACCTAGGCACGATTTTTCTCTTGTTCTCTAGTCAAATCAAGGTGTTTCCATGGGGCATTGATTCACCTTAGTCTCAAGATGTATTTCGTAACTCGTATATGCCTTCTAACACATCTCTACTCATGTCCACATGCCTCCAAACACACATGCAATTGTGGAGACGATTCTTATGCATCTTTATACACACATGCAATGATGTGGATATGTGAAACCTCATATTTTTATCCTAAACTATGGAGTATTTTAACATATAAAAATAATTAATTGACCATATCATTTTGTAGAACTCATCAAGATATTTCTAACGAACCCAAGAACATCAAATTCCGACATTTCTAGCCCAAGATATTGATGTTTTAAGTCGAAGGATTGAAAGCCATATATGGACCCGAAACAGATCCGAACAGGATCCAAATTTGGATCCATTTTCACATCCCATTCCATAAATAGGATATGATAGGATGCCCTCTCAAAAACCCTAGTGACCACCATCTTTCTCCCTCATTGGAGCACCACCACTTTGGATGGATTGATCGCCGTAGGGTTGTCGTCGACGTTGGAGAAGATGCTCCGATCAAAGATATGTGGCCACCGTCGTGTAGGAAAGCTCGAGGTCACCATTGTGCACGCATTCGCACTGCGATCGAACGACGGATATATCGTTTCCGCATGAGAGGAGTTCCAAGGGAACATCCTCTGAGGTAATGAGGAATACCTTCATCTTGTTGTTGGTTTCCACATATTTTGTTCCCATATGCTTGGACATGCTTAGAATCTTGGTTATCTTTATACCATGAATCGGTGTAACAAAAAATTTACCCATCCGTAGGGACCGTTTGGTTGGTGGGTTGGGTTGGGATAAACCTGTGAATAGTAAACTGTGAGGAGGGTTATAATAGTAGGTGTTTGGTTGGGAAGGGGGTTGGGTTGGAGATGAATGTGACATGATGTGATGTTTTGATTAGATGTAATGACATGTTTCATGATTGAGGGATAATAATTATTTTCTTATTGAATGGAATAGAATGCATGATTTTTCCTATTTAAACAAGTAGAAAAAAATCTGTCTTTCCATGATCACGGTACTTTTCACGTACCCCCGACAATTACGGAAAAATTTTTGCGTCGCGCCACGAAAATAATTATTTGGAAACATTTGCTTGTGAACTGTTGAACTTTTATTTCGGTTGAACGCCTACGCATAACACGATCTCCAAAAAAACACCAAAATGTGATACGAAAACGTCATTGCATAGCGATATTATCATGACAACCCTGTTCCATACAAGTCTGGGAATAAGAAGGCACTGAATACAGATTGAGTCGTACAATGGAATGACTGAGTCCTGCCTGACACGGCACCACACGTCAGATGACGTGTTTGTCAACAACCTGCTCGTTAACTTCCGCCATTCTAGCGTCTCGAAGCTGCAGTCGAAGTGTATCCACCGTTCCCAGCAGGGAAGATCTCTTCCCTCCTTCATCCTCTAGCTCCGAGTAAAGGTTACCCAGTTCGAGCTCCTTTTGTTGAACCTCTCGCAAGGTGGAATGAATCTGCTGATGCAATTCTCTGTTCTCAGCCTCTTTTTCCCATAGAAGTTGCGCAATAAAGAAAAACTCATCCGCCAAATTTTCCATCGTCCTCGAAGCTCGCACGTACGGCTTCTGAGTTCCGCATCAATTTACCGAGCATACGTAGAATAGACGTGTCACTGGATGTTTTAACCCCTCATCGTACCGAAGAAGCAACGGATACCCACATCTGCACCTCTCCTCGACGAGTCCATTTACAACGTGCAGTACGCTACAAACCAAAATGAGCACCACAATCTTATTAAAATATAGAAAACTAAATAGAACATATCTCCAACAGATACAGGTTAAAGTTGTGTTAATGACCTACAAACATAAAAAACAAGCAAGACACATTTATATAGAAAAGAAGGCACCACATCTTCGACCTCTAAGAATCGCTTGTGGGTCTGTTATTCCACATAGCAGTAGTAATTCTATTCCTCAACACTTGCCCCGCCGTATGTCGTTACGAAGGATGCCCACGACCCTATGTTGCTCCTCGTCCGGCTCCTCTGGCAATATCTCCTCATCCTCATCATCAGATAGGGAATCCCCACCATTGAGCCATATGAAGTTGTGGATTATACACGTGGCACTCACGACATCCCATTGAATGTTGATTGGATACGCTGGCATATCACGAAGGAGACGAAATCTTTTCTTCCATACCCCGAAGGTGCGTTCCACCACATTGCGCAGATAGGCATGGCGGTGCTTGAATAGGTCCTTATGATTTTCGTAATGACTCCCACGAGCCCTCCAGGCAGGGAGATGATATAGGGAGCCTCTATACGGTGCTAAGAATGTATCAGTATTGGCGTATCCACAATCCACCAGATACTTGCAACCTTTCAGTACAACGAACGACCCGCTCTCCACTGAATGGCGCAGTACGGTCATATCTGCGCATGAACCCTCCCATCCTATAACCACGTACGTGAAACAAAGGTTGAAGTCGACCGCGACCATGACATTCTGGGCCGTGAATAACTTCCTACACCATTAAGCTCTTTGAACCTCAGGATCGACTTGAGTCGGGATGTATGTTCTGTCAATAGCTCATATCACTCCCTGCGAATTTAAATGGAATTCAATAAGAAAACTATTAATGGCCTAGCAATCCTTCGTAGACAGAAAAGCTTTGTAAACGAACAGCTTGTTGGTTAAATTACTTTGAAGTAGGGGTAGTAGCGTGGATTCGACGTGATTATCTCCGGGGTGACAGGCGGTGCGAGTCGGATATATTCTGACTCCAGAGTGAGTATCTTCGCGAGAACATTTCTAATGTGTCTCGATATAGTCTCCGCACTATGCTGGAAGGCCTCCTGAATGACTCTGTTGGAATGTGCATTTGTGAATGCATATAAGAATATGCAAACCTGCTCATCGACGTGCACGTTCCTTGTGGTTGCTAATCCATGTCTGGTTAAGACATGAACGAACCTTCTAAGCACGGTAGGTTTCATTCGGAAGTTTTGGAAGGCACGATCGTTGTGTCCTTCGAGCATCTCCTTCACCCATTCTCTACCGGTCAAAGGCTGTGTATGCAATGGTCGAGGGATCCGTCGACCCTCTTCTACCCACTCCTCTACTGCCAAAGCTCCTACTACGCCGGGACATGCGAGCAAGATCGCATCCCCAATTTCCGCAAATGGGTTGTAACTACGAAGCGGCATCCCCGGACATGGTATAGGAAAATGGAACGTATTCAGATCAGCAGGGGACTATTCCTGTCAACATTACTTAGTCCATATCGCGAGACATAAAACAAAGACTCGCGTGTAATTTAAAACAAGTTAGACATTATAATTGTTTATAGCCCACACCGCGAAGGCCGCCTGCAAGTAATTATGTTTATGCCGGAATAGGACCTGTATGCAATGTACAACGTAAACCATGTAAAATGTACAACCAACAATTAACAAGCCGAACAAATAACCCGCGCAACATAGGACCTGCACCTGCACGAATAAACAAGTTTATGCTTACACCTGCACCTGTACGAAAAAAAGAAGTTGACCCAGACCACTGCACCTGCAAGGAAAAAAGGTTATCCTTACACCTGCACCTGTGATAAAATCAAGCATGGGACCTACTTGAAACCTGCAACCATTACGTAAAACATAAAACATAGCACCTGCACCTGCACGTAAAGGTATGCTATGTTCGGCATACATCGTCCTGGAGGAAGTAGTGATATATTCAATTTAGTACAACTTATGTCATCCGAAAATGTAATGTAGAGGAAGGAGTTGGGGTAATGAATAGGCAGTCGGAGTTCATGCGGAGTCGTCAATGCGAGATGGTCCTTTCAATCCATTTGTTCAACTTTGTTGGGTCCCCTAGAACAAGCATGTATACGTTCCGCCCGTTTGGTGTAGCCAACCTGTCAGCAATCTTCTCGAATTGCTCTACTGACAGGTCAGGTCGCATTGCGCCTATTTCAGCGCATGCCGCATGTACAACTTCATCAGCACCACTCTTGGTCTCGGTAATCTTCTTCGACAAGTTCATCAGAAAATTCTCAAGCATCTCCTGGCCTACTTGGGCCCTGGAGCCTCCACTCCTTGACTTCTTTGTATTGCTTCCTCCGACGCGCGAACTTCTCTTCCTAGATGAAGGTGTGGGGGTCAACTCCTTGCTATCGTTCGCCTCATCGTCGGATTCTGACATACACTCGTCTAGGTCCTCGTCAAAATTAAGCTCTCGCAGGCTTGAATGAGGGCGTGCCGTGGACGCTCCCATCGTGGGACGGTCAAAACCTGGACGAGAGGAGGTGGCATGCACCCCAGTGGCAACGTCTTTACAGAGAAACCTCTGTATGTCACCAAAGTGCAAGAATGGCTTGTTGCGATATTTGCGCTATCTATCTGCAAGCTATACATAAAAAATAATAAGAGGACTCAAACTTTAAAAAAATAGTGCTTAGCCATGTTAAGTTGGTTACCTCAAACCAGGCTGAGTCGGATGGAGGAATAGGTCTGTTGTAAATGGCATCCCATCCCCATCCGGATTTGTTGCGTAGGTATGTGTAAGCTGCATAGTCCCTTTTCAATTTCTTCCATCTAGGAGTTGGGCCTTGCTATAATTCAGACAACTGATGTCGTTGAACCAGGTTACAATCATCCGCCATCCGGGCACCGTGAACGTGCTACCCGCCCACGATGACTCGTAATCTAGCACGGTGTCTACGAAAATCATGTCCAAACCAGGATTCCAATGTGCATTCTCCGAACCCACTGCGTCTGCGCACTCGGATGAGCCCCCGCAACTCTCTGAGCACTGCTCGCCTTGGGTGCCATCGCGCTTATTTTGCAAGGAAGAATTTTATATTAATGATTATGCACGTAAAAGGAACATATATAAACTTTTGTCAACAATATTTATTGGGTCAGTCTAAACCAATGCAACCTCCGGATGCAGGAGCTACTAGCAGGATCAATGTAAACCATCTACTCAGTGGAAAATCGTTGGTGACGATCAATATTTTTGTCTACCCAGGAATAGTGGAAACTGTGAGGACGATTATATTGATTAGGTTCTCTCCTGGACACACCTGGGTTACCTGGATGACTGTAAACCCCATACCGACCGCCGGCCACCACAACCATCTACCGCACCTCCAGCCGACCCCCACCGTCCACGAAACCCCTGTCTCCTCACCTCCAGCCACTCCTCAGAACCACTTAACCCCCGCTGCTGGAAGAACCTCAGTCGAGCATGGATGAACCCCTTCATTGATGTAAAACATCGCAAGAATGAAGTTTGATTTATAATCAACAAATTCGTGCAGACACTGGAATTTTTGCAACAACTTAAACTACATCTCAAGAATGAACCAGGATGAAATAGGTTCTCCTCAGCAAGAAAGAAGCAAATGTCCAGTTCGATTACATCAAATTTCCAGTTCGATTAATATGGTAGAACTCATTAGATGGTACTCATCAGGCCTAATTCATACATATTTCATGGCATATGTCATCCAGTAATTAATATGGTAGAACTCATTACATCAAATTCCTACATGGTACGCCTAAACGAAACCAACTAGGATCTGCTGGCAAAAAACGAATATGTATACCCAACTAATTTGTTTACCCTGAATATGTATACCTGACGAATTTGTATCTTCAAAAACCAAAATTTGGAAGATGATCATCATCTAAAACGTGTTACGGGAAAAAAACGAAACCAACGCCATAAAAAAACGAATTCCAGAAGATGATCGTTATGCAAAAAATGAAACCAACGCGATGTAGCTGACAAAAAACGGAGAAGAGGGTCGTTTTGCAAAAATAGAAACCAACACGATTGCAAAAAACGAAACCCACAAGATGATCCCAGAAGATGATCGTTAGGCAAAAAATGATACAAACTCGATGCTCCTGGAAAAAAACCGACAAGATGGTGCTTACGCAAAAATCGAAGACCCACAAGATCATCCTTACCCAAAAAACGAAACCAACTATGTTCATATACCCAGAAGATGATCATCATCGAAGAACCAGAGGATGGTATGGAGTGAAATATCTTCCAACAACCCGGGCGATGCTCCTGGCAAAGGCGAAGGTCTCCTCCTCTCCGAGCTTGACCCCAGCGCGCGAGATTTTGAACAACACCAGCAAGAAGGTCGCGCAGTACTTATATGCGAGGAGCTCTTCGTCGACCTTACACGTCCTCCTTCCACCCCTCAATGGACGAGGGGACACGCTCGGGGATATGGACTCACAAGAGTCGGCCTGGTGCTCCTTGGAGGACATGATCCTTCCACTGTTTCGACCCAAGCCCCCATCTCGTGTTGTCAAGTAGGTGGCGGCAGACGTGGTCGGGGTAGAGGAGGACCGGGTTCTTTGGGAGGAAGATGACATCCGAACGGGGACGAAAACATCGAGAGGACCGCCTGTTGTTGGCGCGTGCGACGAGGAGGGATGGGACATGTCGTGTTGACCATAGAAAAGGGATCGTGGCAGGCGTGGGTGAATAAAGAAAAGGGAAACCCCGCACCACGCCCACATGATCTCTCCAACCTGTTCCGCCTACCAACCAAACGTGGGTTGCAAGGGGTTGACCCGCTCTGACCCGGGTCACCCCTGCAACCAAACGGACTTAATGTTGGGTTCATGCGATTTTAATTATTCCTCCTTTTGAATCTTGTATAACGAATTTCATTCGGCTTAGACATCTTGAATATCGACTTGCAGTTGTTTTGTGTGATCTTTACCCGTCTTTCCACGTGCTAAGGAGTATCTTTTTATTATCCACGTTTGTAAATAGATGATTAATACGTCTGTTTTGGTACACGTATCAATTATGGAATAAATAATATAATAATCGTCGGTCATATCTATGTTGACTTCTTATAAATTATGAATGTGATACATCCAAATTTATACAAACATGCATTTGAATCTTTTGGTCCAAACGACCCGATGTCTCGTGCTTGATGATGCAAAAAAATAGACTATCACTTTTTAAGTACTCGCATAGTGGATGGAAATTGGAAATACAATGTAGTGGAACTTGTTAAGGATCTTTACTTCATATTAATAATTTAGAGGGTAATATCCTCAGCCTTTACTTGTATAATAATATACGACAAATGACATGAGTTAATAGGCGGACCAAGTCGGTTTATGTCTTTTGAAATTAATCAGATGTTACAAAGAGCTTGCTACAATTTAAGTTGGGATGATTAGTATAGTATTGTAAAATTGTACCCTCGATCATGGCTTTAGTGATAGCTTCATGAGAATAGAGTATTTTCTTTTGCTTTAGACATGTGCCCAACAATATACATTAATTAAACATCACATGTTTATAATAGTCATAAAGGAACAGAATCGTAAGGGCTCGTTTGGTAATCGGGTTACCTCCGGGTTATCCTGAGGTAACCCGGTTTACACTCCTTTTTTCATAGAATGGAATTCTATCACAAATCATAGTGACATCACATCACATTCTTTATTCCAACCCCCTCCTACCCTCATAACCATCCCAAACAGCTACTATTCAAATCAGGTTACCCCAACCCACCCAACCCAGCAACTAAACAGACCCTAAGGTAGCATTCGGTTGGTGGGTAACCCACCCTCCCTCTCTCTCATGTGAGCCCCACTTTATTTCTTTTTTAAAAAATTAAATAAATCAATTTTACATCATCAATCCTATCAAAAAATAATATATTATACCATCATATCATATCATATCATATAAAAATTATAAACTACTCTACTTCTACTCACTTTTTCAAACTTCAATACAATCACATCACAATAACTACTCAAATTTTCAAACTTCAATACAATTATATCACAATAAACCCACTTCTAACCCACCCTCAGTTTAACCCTCTATCCAAACACCAAAACTCAAAAACAGATTACCCTCTACCAGTTTAACTCGCATTAACCCACGTACCAAACACACTCTAAGAGTTATGCAAGAGGGTGCCCACCATTAAAAAATTAAAACTTTTCAGCTTCTAACAATTAATTTCCAACTTTAATTTCTATGTATTATATCGTCATTCTTTGATGTATTAATGTTCTTGGTTATCTATTTTACATGATAGAATTCTCATTATAATAAAATTATGGTATGAAATGTACAATAAGGTTATTTTCCTTTGGTGAAAACTATGAGTAGGGCGGTGCTTTAAGCGACAATATTATTGATTTATAATCTAAATCATGTGTCTTTACTATATACTCTATATAATGTAGGGTCAAATTAATTTATTTTCTATTCAAGGAAAGCAACATGATGGATGAGTGATTTTGATATTTGTAATGTTTCGTCAACTCAATCTTTAAGTACTAACCAATTCAAGAAGACCGACGTTGTGTTTTTTTCCATTTACTCTTTCTCTTTACGAGCATTCTCTCACGGATCTATGCACAAGGGATTTATCAGATAACTACATACTAGTACCGTCATAGACTACAGGAAAACTTTATATTTGCAACATTTGAAATCATGTTGCAAAAGTTCATTCGCAACGTTTATTTATTAAACACAACGTTTATTGTATGTCGCTTTTAGTGTGGCGAAAAAGTTGTGTCGCAAAAGCTATTTACGATATTTATTAACAAACATTACAAAAGATTAATATTTATAATATTTTTATATTCGTTGCAATTAAATAGCAACACAAAAATAAATGTTGCTATTACATCTTTTGGCAACACTTAGTAAACGATACGAATACTATTGCAACAGTTAAATAAATATTTCATATATATTTAATTGTAATATTTTTTGTTGGTAATAAAATTATAACATCATGGAAATGTTATAGATATAAAATTCGACACATTTGATAAATGTTACATATATTTTAATATCATGCATGCAAATGTTACAATTATATTCAACAATTAACAAGTTTGCTATTACAACAAATATACATGCAATATTTACACAACCGTTTAATGTAACTTCTATCAATTCTATGATCATTATAAATAAACTATAAGATGTTAAAAAAATGTGGCAAATCTCAATTATCGTTACATATAACAAACCATGATAACATAACAGTGCAAATACTCCAATTATCAATAAAATTGTAAAAGTTACTACCAAAATTTATAGTTCAAGACTACACATACAATGAAAAAGAAAAACTAATTCTGAGCATCTTCTGAATAATACTCATCATCATCATTGTATTCATCATTTTCACGAGTACTATCACTTGCATGAGAAGACATGTCCTTTTCTTTTGACGTCATTGATACAAGACCTCTCATCTCTTGACGATGAATCTCCATCATCTCCATCATTTGCTTTGCCATTTGTTGTTGTTGATCTGTCATTTGTTTTACAAATAGTTGTTGTTGCTCTGCCATTTGTTGCATAAGAGTCTCCTATCCTTTATGCATGGAAGCAAGTTGTTCCGTCAAATTACGCACATTACTACGAAGTTCGACAACGCTTGACTCAAAGGGCCATCTTGAACACCAAAATATCTAGAAGGAGTGGTACCACGACCTCCACAACGAACATGTCCAAAAAGTTCGGGTCCTTTAACTTTCATAAAGGCTTTATCTGGTGAGAGTGCTATCACAGGTGTTCCATTCTCATCCTCGGTACATGGAGGAGACATGAGACTCACCATTTCCTCCTAAACAATCATATAAAAATTTATGATCTTTAAAAAAGGAAAAAAATATTCTCAAATTTTACTTACATGTTTTTTTGGTGGACCTCGGATGTCCACGTTCTCACACCTTTAATCTCTCGACTCTTAGTTAAAAGAAAAGTATCTACTCGTGATGGCTCATGAGATTCAATTTCTTATACATAACAAAAATATAAATAATAGATGAAGGGAAACATAATACGTATAATAGATGAAAATTTAAAATAATATATACAAACTCGTCAATTTTTTATGGGTATTTTTTGCCCATTCGATGTGTTGGCTTTACTTCCATTGTGCGACTTCTCTTGTTCTTAACTGTTCTCCCTAAATTAAAAAAAACTATTAACACCCTAAGGCTTAACATGCTATTTTTTTTAAAAAATATATCTAAATATGCATTTACCTTATACTCCTCAGAAGATCAATAATCAACAAGCTTTCTCCATGTCACTGTATCAAGCTCCTTGGGAGTTCTTTTACGTAGCTCTGATAGAGGTATCATCTCATTAAAATACTAAAAGAACAAAACTAAAAGATATTACTCACTAATTTAACACATAATGTTAATATCAAATATTTAAAAGAATACTCAACCTTCTTTTTTATTTCATATCGATACCGACGATGTAGATCGCATGCATGTGATAATATTTGTTTATCTATTTTAGGGCTACGCTCCCATGTAAATGAACCCTATAATGCAAATGTTAGAAAATATTTTTAGATTTTTAAAAACAACCAGTATCTATAACATACCTCCAAGTCATGCAAAATTGAAGCTTTAACATCCTCTGAAACATCTCTTCTGAAATCACGAGTTAAAATAGGAATTCGAAAACGTGAAACCTACCCTAAAAAACTGTGAAATTGTGCAGCATTCTTCCCAACAGCATCTCCACCATTAATTCTAACAAACAATGTTTGTCTAGCTGCTAGACGATCTAAGTAACAATACCTTGATGGTCCTCTACGTCCCCTACCTGATGAAGAACCAACATATGTTACATCATCACTATGTTGTATGGGTGACTCTTGCAGCTTTGATTGAGTTTCAGCTACATTAGTAATTGATTTTAAGCGAGTAGTATGATCAGAGGATGGTGTCGTCTGTATCAAAGTTTATCAAAAAGTTATATATAATAAGTCTTAATTATATATAACATCCAAACACCATAATTTTTTTAACCATTGATTGGGATCCCACTACACCAATCTCGTTGTGTTGTGTAGGTAACTGAGCACACTTGTTAGCTCGTGGTTCCATCTACATCACAATTAAGTATAAAAAAATAAATCACATATTTGCAACAGGAAAATATTATGAAGTTGTAATTTTCAAATAATAGCGATTTACCATTGATTTACTTCAAGTTAGAGGTGCAGTCAATGTGGAATGAGTACGATGTTCAAATCGATGTGCCACATGCATTATATTGTTTATAAAAAATAACAAACTAACTAAAAAGAAATATATTCAAATGAAAATGTCAGACTATCAAATTATCGTTGATTTGGTTCCTACTATAGGAGTAATTGATATAGAGTGAACACAACATTCAGATCGTGGTCTCATCTGCATTACGATTTAAGAAAAAAACTCAAAATAATTATAATTTTATATTGTAAACAAATGTACCTTTTAAAGAAACAACATAACTTACCATTACTCATTTACAATTATATTGGTTCCACCAATAAGGATATCCACATCTACATCATTTTGCACGCATGATGTATCGACGTCATGCATATTATCTTGGTAGGCATCCGAGTCTATAATGGTTTCTTCATATTGGATATCATAGAAATCTCTAGGCATCGTTTTTACAAGATTAATCCATCCACATGCCTCATTATCATCTACATAGAAAACTTGTTCCACTTGACTTGCTAATGCAAAAGGTTCCTCTGCACAAATCCATTTATCTTATCCCTGTGATAACCCATGCTTTCATTGTACACATCAAACCAAAATAAAACCACTCAATGATCATGTGTGAAGATAATCTCAATAATATCTATAATTTCCCCATAGTAGCCATCCAATCCAGACTCGAGAGCTAATTTAACAGCCACACCGCTCATTTGATTCATTTTATTGATATCAATAGATTTCTTTCTAAATCTGAACCTATTTACAATATATCTTGAATGCGAGTGGACATGCGAATAGGGACTCTGTGATATTATATCCAATTCTGCAGTCCATCTTGGATCACCATTTTGTCTGAATTGTTCAATTTGCACTTGAAACCAATGCAGGAATACATATATGTCATCTCTTTCCACTAACATGTGTCTATATTATCTGAAATATGCATCAATATCATTAATCTACATTAATACATAGTAATGTGCAAGGTATCTCTCTCTTTGGGACCATTCTCGTCTTATAGTACCCGATATTGGTCTTCCACTTGAAGAAAAATATGATAGGCATCCTTCTCTAACTTCAAGTGTACCACCATCAAAATTTCTTTCCATACGATTAAAGCGATCATTTGTACCATCCATGTACATCGCACAAAAAATGATGCATTCTTCAAATAAGTAACTTCTACAATTGACCCCTCTGGAGAAGCCTTATTGATGACATATCCTTTAAGTTTTTTAAGACATCGTTCAATGGGGTACATCCATCTATATTACACCGGACCAATGATTCTTGCCTCTCTCGCTAAGTGCATAGTCAAGTGTACTATTACATCAAAAAATTATGGTAGAAATATTTGTTCCATCTTACATAAGGTCACTATGATATCATGTTCCCATCCATATAGTGCAGATGGATCACATATAGTGCAGATGGATCAAGTACCTTACTACATATCGCTTTGAAGTATTGGCTTAGCTCGGTTAAGGGATGTACAAGATCTGGAGAAAGCACCCCATGAATGGCTAAGGGTAAGAAAACTTGCATGTACACATGATGATCATGGATGTTAAGTCCTGATATCTTTTTCTCTGCTATATTCACACATCTGGAAAATTGATCAGAGTAGCCATTCAGTACCTTGATGTTAGCTAATAAAGACAATATCTTTTGACATGCATTTAGGGATAATGTATACAATGCTCCAAGTAACATCACTCTTCAATCGGTAAACTCTACATGTTGTAATTCCTTTCTTATGTTTAATTGTTGCAAGTCCCTCCTAGATTTCAAAGTATCTTTTGCAGTTCCAGATAAACCCAAGATTCAAAGTATGTTATCCATCACATTTCTCTCAATATGTATGACATCAAGATTATGACGGATCTATAAATATTTCCAGTAAGGTAACTCAAAAAATATAATATGTTTCCTCCAACTACCACTCAACTTTTTATTGAAAAGGCGACCTAGTCGAATACCTTCAATGCCCTTCTGTTGATGCAACAACTCACATTCAGAAATGGGTACGATGTCCAATTTTGGATCTGATGATGCTCCATCAAATTTATCCTTATATTGACTTCTACACCATCTATGTTTAATTGGAAGGAATCGACGGTGACCCAAGTAGAAATGTCTTCCACAATTATTCAACCAAGTACTGTGTGTAGTGTCCATACATACTAGACATGCAAGTTTGCCTTTGGTCCTCCACCTCGATAAATTGGCATAAGCTGGAAAATCGTTAATGGTCCATAAAACATTGCACGCATTGTGAACTTCTCTTTTTTGTGTGCATCATATGTTTGCACTCCATCGTACCACAACATCTTCAACTCATCAATCAAAGGTTGCATATATATATATATATATATATATATATATATAGCATTCCCAGGTCCTTTTGGACCTAGTATTAGCATTGAGAGCATCATAAAGGACGACTTCATGCATATCCATAGTGGTAAGTTATAAGTTACAATTACGATTGGCCAAATTGTGTAACTAACGTTCATGTTTGCATATGGATTGAAGCTATCACTTGAGAGACGAAGCCTGGTATTTCTAGCTTCTAATGCAAAATTTGGAAAATTCTCATCAAAATCAAATTGTATCCACTCTTCAAAATCTGAAGGATGATGCATTAATCTATTAGGATCTGTCACCTTATCCTCTTTATGTCACGACATCCATTTAGCTATCTTAGATGATATGAAAAGATGTTGTAATATAGGAACCAATGGAAAATATCTAAGTACTTTCTCTGCTGTTCTCTTTGAATTATTAGAGACACTTGCATTTTCCCTGTACCGTAAAGAATTACATTCAGGACAACTAGTAAGCTCTCGACGTTCTTTCCAAAATAGAATGCAATCATTACAACATGCCTCTATTTTTCTTGATTTTAAGCTCAATGATCGAAGACATTTTTTTGTGTTGTACCAATTAGTTGGATAGCCTTCAGGATTATTCAGCCTTGACCGATAAATTCCCGTAATTCTTCAATCATTGCCTTAGTACAATGATGCATCACTTCGTCTTAAAAATAGTTAATAAGAACTCCAATCTAGATACTTTAGATCCTGGAGAAATAGGCTCCTCTGTTTCTTTTAAATTTGTGAAATACTGACTATCATCAATATCCGATGGGTCTTGAATGGAAAATATGTAGGAGTACATTAAGCCTCCCATAACATATCAACAATTTGATCATTTTGGGCAACTTGATGTGATGAATTTCTAACACCCTCACCATGTGCACTCCAAATCTTGTAATGTAGCCAAAATCCTTCGCAGATTAGATGATCATAGACAACTTCTTGTTTGTAAGAATGTGTATTCTTTCACTTTATTCAAGGACATAAATTTTTTTCTCCATTGATTCCAACTCTATAAGAGAATCTATCATCATAAAAAGCCCATTCAAGAAACTGCTTTACCCCTCTATTGTATTCAACGATATTCGCAAATCTTACGTGCATCCATGACTTATCCATTTTTAGATCATATAATAACATACAACTAACCAAAATTAACAAAAACAATTATCTGGAAAGGAGTTATCAACGAAAAGATCTCAACCAAACAACAAATTTCATAGATGTATAATAGCTTATATTTTTCGTTGTAAAATATGCATTCATTATGATGTTTTCAACAACTTTCATATAAATAAGATTGGTATGCATTGCCCATCTTTCTCAAATGTTAGATGAGCACAATTAAAACAAAAATCTATAAAAACGTCAAATATATGTAATCTTAGAAAACTTGTAAACACGTCATTATGCAACTAAATGTTAGAGTCAAACTCTGTAGGCCTTTGGTTAAGTCATACGATAATCTTTAGATAAGTCATACAACAACTGCTTTATCAGGGTTAAATAAGCAATTCTTAGATGCAACAAATTCTTTTTATTACAAATATTATAGGTTAATCACCAATAAAGCACCACTGACGTAATAATACAACAAACAAAAATCTTAGAATTTGCTGCAATAGAACAACTGATGCATTCACATCCATTTAGATTGTATCATAGAAATTGTTAAGGGATGCTGTAAAGAAATTTCTAATAAGTTTTATGAGAAAATTTTGTACTCTTTCTACTATCTCAACCATTTCAAGAATAATTATTAACATTAGACAAAGCAGCAATAGAAAACTACTTACAAATCCCAAAATTGAAGTGATCAAAATTAAACAGGATTGATTCCTATGGACTGTTCTAGGGACCTGTATAATTACTTAGGGCCTGTTTGGTTGCAGGGTTGGGCAGGGTTGACCCAACCCTGGTTACTATTCACAAGGGTACTTCCTCCTCACATATTACTATTCACCCATCCCAACCCAGCCCAACCCAACCCTGCCCAACCCTGCAACCAAACTTCAACAAACAAAGTATCAACACAATTATCCTAGAAAAAGTATCAATATTAATTTAGCCTACCTTCTTTTCATCATTATCCTAAGAACTAGAATACAATGGTACTGCAATATTCAATAGCTATTGAAAACGACATATGCAATAGCTTTATCCAATGGCAATATCCAATATCCAATAGAAATATACAATAGTTTTTTAAAGGATGATGAAACACCCATTGTGTGTGTTGATACAATGAGAACGACACACATGGGCTGCTCCTTCATTGTATGCATGATCTCATAATAATAAATCAAATAAACCTATGATGAAGGTTCGATCAGAGGGGAGATGAATACAATCTGAATCGGATGGAAAATGGAGATACAATGACACCATATTAGAAACGGATCGATGTGTGGAATACTACAAATCAAACAAAGGGAACACAACACTTGTTGGTGTGCCTGTGGAATGGGATCGTCTAAGGATATGTGGGCATCCTTCTCTTTAGCATATGTGACAGAAACAATGATGATAACCTATCATCTGAAGCTCGAGCAGAGGGGAAAAGTTCTGCGGATGTGAAGATGCAGAGAACATGAGATCGGATCGTGGGTGGAAATCAGAAGGTGTACCCATGAATGAATGGGGAACAAGGGAGCAAATGCGACCAGATCGCATATATCATGGTCGCAGTTCAGATACACAATTGTGACAAACTGAGGCCCAAATATGATGATACAAACCTTCGATTGAACACAATCGAAGGGGCAAATGGTGTAGAACGACTCAACGATCAAAGAGGAATATGATGATCTGGGGGAAATGTCGTAACCTCAATGTATCAGCAAGGTCGCAAAAGCGTGGTGATGAGCCGAAATCCGATGCGGTCGAGACAGATAAAATATCATAATGGGTCGTTGTTCTCAATCAATCGATTCGGTCAACGAGAAAAAAAATTTAACCACTTAAGAAAAATATCAAACAATAAAATGTAAGCGGTTTTGCTATTCAGTTTATCTGGTATAGCGACCAGAGTCGAACACAAGGAGCACGATTAAAAAACTAAGTAGTCAGATTTCTAAGATAATTTTTTAGTGGTTTTTGACTTTTATTTTTTTATTTTCAAATAAAGCACAAGTGATAAAACACACACACCACACTCTTTTTTAATTTTTCAGAATAGTCAAAAATACTCAGGAAATTACAGAGAAATTGTTTTTGTATTTTATATATTTTAAAATATTTTTGATAATTTTTTTCAATTTTTTTGATGTTTTTATGATTTTCTAAAAATCAAATACTGAAAATCAAGGGAAATAGTGCAAAACCAAGAGCATTTTGCAATTTAAAAATACTTTAACTGCCCAATACCATTGGATTTATTTTTAAGCTAAAGTACAAATAATTATCTACACAGAAACTGAAAAACACAATTTTAGATTTTTCTAGAATTTTATACATTTTTTTATAAAAAATTTTAGTTTTTCACAATTTTTTGGTTTTTATAAATGATCTATGCATTAAAATTAGAAAGAAATTAAAAGACACAAAATACACGTACAATATTTTTTTGGAATTTTAGATAAATTTTCGAATTTTTATAAATTTTCTAATTTCGGACAGATAAAAATACGTTATTTTTTTAATTTTAAATATATTAAATGGCAACAAGATGCAATGAAAATTTTACGCAATGTTCACGGATACAGCATGAATATACACACTTTTTTTGAAAAATTTTAGAGTAATAAAAATATTCATTCCATTAAAAAGAGCATGCAAATTTAAGGTCTGGACAAACAGGGACTAAACTGCAAGTATTAAAAGTTTTTGCATTTAATAAAAATAGAAATAAACTACAAGACAAGTTCACAAATTACCCAGTGAGAAAACGTGCGTAGCTTGTGATATGCCGGAGAGAGCTTTACACAATATCAGGAAACTCCGAGGGGTGTAGTGCAATTTAACCAATATTTAATTTTCCCTTAGGGTTTCTTGTGGATTTCTGTTCGTTGGTCAAAAAGAGGGATCTGCCGCCGTCTTCAAGCAGCCCAGGGGATGGGGCTGCTCAAGGGTAGAGTCTTGGTTGGCACGGACTGACGCGGAGGGTGGCTGAGGAGCTATCGGCTAGAGAGGTGGCGGTCGTGGAGGTCGCGACAGCGAGGGAGGTCAGTGGGGCGTAGGTGCAGATTTGGAAAGACAGAGGCGGAGGGATCTGTGGAGGAGGCACGGGTTAGGCGACGAGGGTATCGTCGGCGAAGCTCGGAGGGGCGCGCGCGATGCCGCACGCAAAGTGGACGGCGGAGGAGGATGTTGGGGCGGTCAGAAGCGCGGGTCGGCCGTGGGCGGCGAAGGCATTTGGGTGGACGATGGAGACATGCGTACGACCGCGCGGTCGGTGATGGCTTTGGGGAGTGTAGGCGGCGGGGCGTGGGTAGATGACTGGGCATCGCCTGGAAGCGGAGGGTGGCGCGACCGGGCGCCGGAGCAACATCGCTAGGACGCGGGTGTACCGCTAGGGCTCCAAGCGGCAGGGCGAGCATCGAGCGCGACGGAGGCCAACAACGATCGGGGCGGCGGAGGGTGGTCGCCCTGCAGCCTGCTATAATATTTTTTATTTTTTATTTTTTATTTTTTATGTAAATAAAAAATGTAAATAAAAGATTTTTATATTTTTTAAAACAAGACTGTATAGAGACAGGAATAATTTTTTTTTATTTTTTTAAGTTTTTTATTTTCCTGCAAAACAAATGTTAGGGATAAAAACAATATATATTATTTATTTTATTTATAAACAAAATAGGATGTGTGAATGGGGATCCGGTGAAAATATGAGGAATGGATCCGAGTCTCCGGCCATCGTGCATGGTCGGAGGTGCGTGATTGCGCGAGATAGAATGGAAATGAAGAGGTCGAGAGGTGAGGTGAAAATTGGGTTCAGAGGCGGATCAAAGTGTGATGGATTTTTTTTGGATTTTTAGGATCTAAAGATTAATTGCGAAACAAAAATTAGATCTACGATTTATCTAAGAAATTACGAGAAAAGAAATTGGATCTCACCTTGAGATCGGAAATACTATGATGGCCTCGACAAGGGCCGAGGCGCTGTCACCGGATGGCTCGGAGGCTAGGCACCATTCTTCAACAAGATGGATCTCGGAGATCGGGCTCCTCTCCACCAAAGATTGATCAAAGAATAAATGAGGGAGGAAGGAGCTAATAAAAAAGAAGAAAAGTACAAAAGGAAAGAATGTACAAAAAGGGAATGTATTTATTGGTTAATTAAATAAATGAATTCAATTAACTAATTATTTAATTAATTATGAATTTTGGAATTAAAAAATAAATTAATTAATTTATAGAAATTAATTAGCCACCTTAATGGTGGATGTTAAAGGTAGAAAATCAAATCTTATATACGAGGTATGTTTTTAAATCAAATAAATCAAATAATTAAATACAAATTTCATAATTAAATAAAATTAATTAATAAATGTTAGATTTTTTTGTGATTTTTATATAAGAAAATTAGTTGTATATAAATATTATGTACATATAATACAATATACACATGTACAAATAAAGAAATAATTTTTATATCTTTTTTATTTTTTATTTATATATTTTTTTAATTTTATTTTTAATGAAAATAATATTTACGATTTCGTACATTATATAAAAAATAAATGTGAGTAAATATACAAATATGTACATGGTAAAACTGCACAAAACACCACATAAAACCGACTTTTCAACCGTGACTCCAAAAATTGTGAAACCATAGCCATTTGAAAGATAATTTAATTTAGAGTGCGATGAAAGTGAGTTTGATTCGTTTTGAGTTCGTACGGAGCCGGAATTGATCTTTGAATTATCTCTTTACGGCTTTTTCTAGGTGTGATTAATTTATTTTTGTGTACGCTTTTATTTTACAATTATTTTTATTATTTACAAAACAATTTTATTTACAATCTTTTATTTACAAAAATAATTAATTTTAGGTCAATTTATATACAAATAAAATAATGTAAGTCTTGTACAAATATACAAGGAAAATTTTACAAAATATTTTTGGATTTTTGAATGAAAGACCCTATCTCCCCCTACTTTATTTATGGTCAATCAGGTCAAGTCTTGACCTTCTCTCGGGGTTCGGATCAATCTGCATTTATTGCATAAACACATCTTTATTTTCTTTTCCTTTTCTTTTCTTCTTTATTCTTTTATTTTGAATGGAAAAAGTGTTAAAAATGCATATTTAACAAATGCATGCAAAATGGTAATTTCATGGAATTATTGGGTATTTACAGGTGTTTGACTATGGAAATGAAGCTAAAATAAAAGAATAAAAGTGATGAATCGTGGATTCATCATTCCCCTATACTTTACCTTTGCTAGTCCCTTAGCAAACACTTATTTGGAAAATAAGTGAAAACAAAAATAAAGAAAAGAAAAAGGAAAGAAGTTAGAACAATGTTGACTTTTAAACTTATCTTCATAAAAATGTAGTATGGAGCTATGTCGGACCTTTGGATTATTAGTGTGTTGGAACCTTATTGGTAAATGGATTTAAAATCTAACAGCCTCTAAGTTCCACATGACTCCTATCAGGTCTCCTCAACCCTCAGATCAGAACAAGTTTACATACGCAAATTCTTATGACTATGAATATTTACTTGTACGGTGTAAGTGAAGTATAGCTCCTCATCTCAAAAGTAGCAAAGAAACAGCCTCTCTCAACAAGGAAACTCTAATCCCTCGGTCTAGCAACTCTTTCCTCGAGGAGAGAGGATATTCCCTTCTAAGTTCAAGTACAACCAGCTCAAGAAGAGGGGATGGAGAAGAGAATGGACAGTAATCAGTGTAGCTACCTATTCTTGGATGCATGACCAGTGTAGCTATGTCACCCGCTGCAAGCTTACAAACATTTTGACTTTGAAGCTCTTATTCCCTTTTTTTCACTTGTATATTGATAAACTAGGGAAATCCGAGGGTCGTACAGTTTCATAAGGCGAAACCGCAGTCGGTGTATTGACCTCTAAAAAATCCCTAATTAATCAACAATGAACCCACAATATATAAATCAAGCAATGAGAAACAAATGTGGAGTCAAATTTATTTTAACTCTACAAGAAATGTGTATAGTGCAAGTATGTAGAGTGTCGAACTCAGGGAGCAAGCAGGATAGGTCAAACAAATTGTGCAAAAATGTGATTGTGATGTGTGTCTTCAATTATGCAAATTTTTTGTGGGTTTTTAATTTTTAAATATATCTTTTAATTTTGTATTTTGATTTTTAATTTTATAATTTTATATTTTCTTTTTATATTTTTTTCCTTTTCAATAATAGGATATATATACACTATAAGAAAAGATAAGATGGGGAATTTATAAAAAATAAGTAAAAATGCTCAAAAATCAAGAAATAAATTGTTTTTGACTTTTTTATAATTTTATAATATTTTTGTGATTTTTGGGGATTTTTCTGAATATTTTTGTTATTTTTAAAAGTCAAAATACATGAAAATAATGAATTAAGCTGCTGCCCGAAATTAAAATGAGGGTTAAAAATACTAAACAGTATCCAAAATTCCTCAAATTAATTTTAAAATAAAGATAATAAAATAGGGCAACTACAAAAACTGAGTTTATATTTTTAGGATTTTTCTAGATTTTTTTAGATTTTTATGAAGTTTTTAGGAGTTTTCTAAATTTTAAGGTTTTTGTTTTAAATTTTTAGTGGTTTTTGGATTGACACTAAAATATGATAAGACAAGCAAAATATAATTTTTTTGGAATTTTCAAAATGTTTTTATAATTTTTATGGATTTTCTAATGCAAACAGTGCTGAAAATGCATGTTTTTGAATTTTCATGAATATTAAAATGCAATGAAAATGAAAAATAAAAATATGGCGTGATCCTAGGATGCAACAGGAGCTTAAGTTGATTTTTTGAGAATTTTTGAGGTTTTATAGATGCATGCAATAATTAAAAGAAACACAAAGAAAAATCACACTAGCAGGGGTATAAGTGTAAATAGCAGAACATTCAAGGACCAAAGTGTAATTTTCACGCAAAATATACAATTAATAAATGAAGTTCTTGGATTGATTACAAATACCCAAACCCGGAGGGGGTTCTCTGCAAAATCACCAAGCCCACGCGTATAAACACGTGACCTAGCAGGGGTATAAAAGCAATATTACAAAACTCCAGGGGACAAAGTGCAAGTAGTCCAAAAATATTACACTTAGTATCAAAGTTCTTGGATTTTATCGGAATAAGCAAACCCTGGGGGTTCCCTCGCAAAATGCCCTTCACCTCACGCGCACAGGCACGTGCGGTGACGTGGCGAGGGACCTAGTTGCAATAATCAAAGGTTCTGGGGGCTAAGTTGCAAATATTACAAAACTTTAACACAACCTAGGAAAGATTAGGTGTCTACTAGTAAATACAAAAATGCGGGGGGGGGGGGGGTGTTGGATGCAAAATTCCCCTCGCTGCGCGTGGACGGACGGTGGGATCCTTCCCACTTAACACGTGTCGGGCTCCAGTGGCGCGATGACGCTTTGATCTCAACGGCTGGGATTAGATGATCCTTGGGCAATCGGACGACTAGAAGCGGAGGAGATCCAACGACAGTTGCTTGATCTGGAGGCGCACCCCGATCTAACGGTGGACGGGCAAGGAGAACGAACGGGGAAGAATGTCGGCGAGGTGAACTTCCCCGAGCTCGATCTCGGTGCTGCTGCGATCTTTGGGCTTCAAAATGGGGCTGCAGCCTCCTGGGAGCTTCCTCGGGGTGCTGGCGGGTCCAAAATACCTCGGCGACGGCCGAGGTTCGCTGGAGACACGGGCGGAGCTGGTGGAGCTTCGTGGCCTCCGGTGAAGGTCAAAATGACCCCCAGGCGATCGTTAAGGTCCGAGTACCTGCAAAAAAAGGATGAGAGGGTCAAGGGCAAAGTGCCTGGACCCCGCGGAGTGGAGGTGGCGGCGTGAAGCGGCGAAAGGGAGACTCGGCCGGAGGTGCACTCCAGCGAGTTGGTCGATTGAGCGATTGAGTGGGTGAAACGCGAAGATCTTTGAGGCGAAATAATCCTAAGACTAAGGGGAACGAAATGCGAAAGAAATAAAGGGAGATAAGGCTGCCTTGACGGTTGAGCACCGGAGGGAAGTGTACCTCGATGCCGGTGAAAGGCGGAGGTCGTGGAGCCGCCTCAGGTGTTTCTCGACCAGCCTGACGTGCTCGAGAGGAAGCTGTCACCTTCCTCGAGCGGTTGGGCGTAAGAACGTGAGCTAACCTATGGAATGAGGGGTTCAAATTTTGAATGGAAGAGGAGGGTGCACTATAAAGGGTTTGACCATGTGGTCCTGGTACTCCAAAGATCAAGAGAGATCGACCGCAATTGTTGGCTCTCGACCCTAGGAGAGCTAAGGGCGTGCATGGTGGATAATCGAGGGACAAAAGTCCTTTAGGGCTTGACACGAATAGATGCCTGTGTTGACCTCGAAAAAATCGAGAAATAGGGGGCGCAACGAGGTCTGACACTGGCAGGGGGAAGGACGACCAGTTGACCGGGGTCAACTGGGGCCGACACCTAGTTGGTCCACGTGGACCAACAGAAAAATCCCTAGAAATTATTTTGTAAAATCGATAAAAAATAGAAAATGAATTAATTAATTTTTGAATATTAAATAAAAAATATTTATTATTTTATAAGGTATTTTATTATGATTTTTAATTATTTTTATGAGGTATAATTTTATAAGTTACCTTTTATAGCCTTTATAGGTATATTATCTATATATTTTAGTATTTTATTTTTATTTTCAGAATTTAATTTATTTATTTTTATTTATTATTTTATAAATTTGTAAAGTGTTTTTATACACTTAAAAATATTTTTATTTTATTTTTCTGATGTAATTTGTACACTTAATAAAATATAAGTATTAATTATATAAGTATGTCTATAGGTCTTATACCTATGAATTATAAATATACAAGTATTTTATTTTGTGTTTTCTTGAGGTTTTTATTCTGATTTTAATGTACATATTTATTATAAATAATATTTACAAAATTATAAAAATATAAAATTATAAAAATAATGAATAAATAATAAAATGAATATTTTAATCTATACAATTATACAATAGGGTTCCAAAACTCAACTTTCAAACCGTAGCTCCGCCAAATGCGAAACCACCGCCATTAAATAGCTTATTTTGAACTATATACAATTAAAGGCGAGTTTGATGCATTTGGTATTTTTATTTGGGAGATACAGGTCTGGGAAGTCGGGATTCTGGATTTTTATTCAGACCATAACTTTTTATCTGTGTATTATTTTTCAGTGAAATCAATTTTGTATTTTTGTTTATTTAATTATCTACAAATTTCATGTATAAAGTTTATTTATTTGAGGTGTAAAAAGTGGAACAAAAAATAGGTCCAAAATAAATAAAGAATGAATAAAATAAAAGGAATTTTTATTGTATTTTGGCCCTTATCTCCCCTACTTTATTCCTTGTCGACCTAGTCATCGAGATGCCTAGGTCTCGGGGTTTCGGGTCATAAAATATTTACAATATTTTATTTTTTTCTTTTCTTTTATTTATTCTATGATTTTAGCTTTAAATATAGTATTTTATACACTATTTGCATGCACATGCATGAATGCTAAGATGCTGGAATTAAGGGTATTTGCACGCATTTGCTAGGGTTTTTGAGGCCAAAATAATAGAATAAAGATGATGAAATGTGGATTCATCATATATACACTCCGGCAGGTATTTTACTTTTCAATCAGGTATATCCACTTTTGGAGATTCTGCATTTTTTTCTTTCTTTTTTTTTGAATATATATATAAGGTGTAGCATGTAAATAAGGAGTTTTTCCTCTTGAGCCAGTAGACTATCCCTCTTTTGAAGCATTATTGCAACCCCACAACATCCTGTCTTTAGACCTCAACATCGCCAGACTAGGTTGAGATGCATTTCTCCTCCCTAGAGGAGGACGAGAGGTTCTGCCTAGATGTACTACCCTCGTGTGCTACCCCAAGCCAAAAAATCCTGCCCCCTCACTACCTCCTCCATGAAGAGCTACGTGTAGAGTGCTTGTCTAAGATAAGCCACGATCTGAAAGAATCATGCGTGTGTTGTTAAATATTCTACTTAGACTTATCAAGATGACATGTGAACATAGTCTTATGGACTCAAAGAATTAAGTCACTAGGACCTGAAAAGTCTTAACTCCATTTCTTGTAAGGTTCCTCTGAAATTAAGTGGATTAAGGTCCAACTAAGCTCCATTCTTCAAATTTATTCCAGACTTAGCTTAAATGTCAATACTATCTAAAAAATGCACATGCTAAATGCAAGAAATATGTACAATGCCAAGAAAAGAAAAGAAAATCTTTTTGTAAAGCAAATTTTCTAATTTTGAAATTTTTATGGATTTTCGAAAAATGATGATGTACATGAAAAAAGAGTTTTTTATGCAAAAATGCAAAAAATGATTTTTTTTATTTTTTTATATTTTTAGGGATTTTTTATAAGGGTTAGGGATATATACAAGTATAATTTAAATAATAAGGGTTGGGGATGAGATACACATATTTACACAGAAGTGAGTCAATTACTTACAAAGATCAGGTGAAAGGATTTACAACTTGATTAATGTATACAGGTATATACATACAGTTGGATTTTTTATTTTGTGATGCATATATTACTCTAATTTATTTGAAAATAATTTTACAAATAATTTTGAAAACTATAGTCCAAAATAAATTTTCCAAACAATTTTACAATATTTACAAGCATTTGAAAACTATTTTGCAAACATTTTTCAAACAATATATATATATTTTTTCAAAATAATTTTCAACAATTTTCAAAACATTTGCAAATATTTTTTACAAAATCATTTTATTTCACACAAAGAAAATTTTTGACAAACCAAAATATTTTTACAAGGTTGACAATATTTTTCAAATATTTTTCAAAAAAAATTCAAATAGGTTTTCAAACTATTTTCAAAATATTTTTCAAAATATGTTAACCTGACTTATTAATCAGTATATACAAAAAGAATTTTGAGGAAATATCTGCATCATTTTGTTAGTTTTTTTGTGAATTTTATAAGCTACAATATTTTAGCCATATTAAAAATACGAAAGTACGAGTTATGGCTAAAGTATATATACAATATATACAACACCCCCTATACTTAGCTCGAACTATGTCCTCATAGTGATCAGAGAGCGGCAAAGGAAGACATAACTCGTGCTAAGTATAGAAAAGTGAAAAGAATGTTATATTACAATGACAAATAAGAATGAAATCAATAGAAGTCAGTGATCCCCCTATACTTAGGATCAAGTAATCCTAAGTATGGAAGACTGTACACAAGGGGAAAACTGAGGAGTAGAATATATTGGGTTTACCTCCCCATACTTAGGGTAAAATATCCCTTAGTATAGGCAGCAAAACAAAGGTGAAAAGAATCAAAAGAATAATCAAAAGTTTGACACCCCCTCTATACTTAGGGTAAAGTACACCCTAAGTATAGCATAATCATGGGATGGAGATGGGGTGTCAGACAAAAGAATGTGCGATATGGACATATGGATCTATACAACTGCGGGAGGACGTGATAATCAGGCATGAGATGCAAATGATGTGAGTCCAAAACCACATCTCATGCAAAATGAATAGGGGAAACATCGACAATCAACGAATCATGATCTAGATATGGCTTCAGGCGATGACCATTAACTCGGAAGGTGGACTCAGATGACATCTCATATATATCAATGCCGCCATTGTCATGCACATTCCGGACCAAGTATGGTCCTTCCACTTGCTCTGCAACTTTTTTGGAAATAGTTTGAGCCTGGCATCGAATAACCATACTTTCTGGTTCGGCTCAAATTGCTTATGGCTGATGTGAGAATCATGTCATATCTTCACTCGTTCCTTATATTGTAGGCTACTCGAAAAGGTTGTATCTCTCAATTCCTCTAGGGTTGCCAATTCTGCCTTTTCTCTGATCTCCTACACTCTCCGGATCCAAAAATATCTCAGTAACAACCCGTAGTGACTTATGCTTAAGCTCAACTGGTAAGTGGCATGGCTTACTATAAACGAGTTGGAATGGAGATGTACCTAGTGGAGTTTTGAAGGATGTCCGATATGCCCGCAAGACCGAGTCCAAAAGCTATGCCCAATCCTTTCGGTCGGGGCGGACTACCTTCTGCAATATAGTCTTAGTCTCCATATTAGAAACCTCAGCAAGACTATTGATAATGAGTAGCAACTCTATGATCTGTGATGAACTCGTTAGCAAGGTCCTTACCTTATCATTGATAAAATGAGTCCCTCTGTCTGATATCAAAACTCTAGGTACTCCGAACTGTGAAATGATATTTTTCCTCAAGAATTTGTAAACAGTATTAGCATCTGCGGTTCGAGCGGGGATGGCCTCAACCCAACGACTCACATGATCTACAACAAGCAAGATATACTCAAATCCCTGACTCTTAGGAAATGGACCCATGAAATCGATGCCCCATGCGTCAAAGACCTCACAGAAATGAATGTGCTGCATCAGCATCATATCTCTCTGTCCACAAGTGCCCATTTTCTGACAGTCAGTACATCTCTTCACGAATTCATCTAAATCCTTGAAGAGGGTAGGCCACCAAAGGCTGAATTGAAGCACCTTTTGTGATGTCCGTCTCCCAACATGATGTCATCCTGCCTCAAGCTTGTGGCAATAGGTGAGGACGCTATGCTGCTCTTCTTGAGGAATACGTTGTCTCCAGATGCTATCCCCCCTTCATGATAAACAGTGGAATTTTCCCAATGGCACGACTTGGCCTTCGCAAGAAAGGTCTGAATTTGTTGTCTGGGCCAATCTTGTGGAACTTTCTTTGTGACAAGATAGTTCACAATATCGGCGTATCATGGAAGTGAGGTGATTGCAAGGATGGACTCATCTGGGAATGTCTCTGTAATAGGTGTGATCTGATCCGAATCCTCAAGATTCTCTAGATGGGAGAGGTGATCCGCCGCCACATTTTTGACTCCATGTTTATACTTGATCTCTATATCAAACTCCTGGAGTAGAAGGATCCATCTGGTCAATCTGGCTTTGGCATCCTTCTTTTCCATTAAGTATCGGATGACGGTGTGATCAGTATAGATTGTCACTTTAGACCCAAGAATGTAAGATCGAAACTTATCCAAGGCAAAGATTACGGCTAGCATCTCCATTTCTGTTACGATGTAATTCCGCTGAGCGGCATCCATTGTTCGGCTAACATAGTGAATGGCATATGGTAATCCGTCCCTCCTTTGTCCTAGCACGGGCCCTACGGCAAAATCAGAGGCATCCGTCATGATTTTGAATGGGAGAGACCAATCGGACAGCTGAAGGACAGGAGCCTCAACAACTAGATTCTTGAGAGTCTCAAATGATGCAAGACACTTATCATCGATAAGGAACTCGGTATCTTTTGTCAACAAATCAGTAAACGATCGGGCAATCCTGCTGAAATCTTGTATGAACCATCGGTAGAAACCGACATGCCACAGAAAAGACCGCAACTGTCATAAATTGGACGGTGGATTGAGCTTCTTGATGATATCCACCTTGGCTGGGTCAACCTCCATGCCCCTGTTGGAGATGATATGACCAAGGACCATCCCCTGAGTCATCATGAAATGACTCTTCTCCCAATATAAGACTAAGTTGACCTCAATGCAGTGCTGAAGTACTCGGTCTAGGTAATCAAGACATGCATTAAAACTGTCACCGTATACCGAGAATTCATCCATGAAGACCTCTAAAAATTCACCAATCATGTTCGAGAAAATAAAGAGCATGCGCCTTTGGAATGTAGCTAGGGCATTACATAATCCAAAGGGCATCCGTCTAAAAGCATACGTCCCAAATGGACAGATGAAAGTTGTTTTCTCTTGGTCTTCAGGCGCTATGGCCACCTGGTTGTATCCCGAATACCCATCCAGAAAGCAGTAGTAACTCTTCTCAGCTAGTCTTTCAATGATCTGATCTATAAACGGTAGCGAGAAGTGGTCCTTCTTGGTGGCATGATTCAATCATCTGTAGTTCACACAGACCCTCCAAGAAGTGGGTACTCAGGTAGCTATCTCCTCTCCAGACTCGCTCACAACTGTGGTGATACCCGTCTTCTTGGGTACCACATGCAATGGACTAACCCACTTGGAGTTGGATATGGGGTAGATAAATCGGTGCTCCATGATGTGAGCGAATCCACGACTAAGGTACGTATGAATCAATGCGGTCGTTGTGACCTCAGTCACTCGAGACTCAGAGCTCAATCAAGAAAAATTATTAGACCACCAAATAAAGATAAAAATCGATGAAAACTCAAATTAGCGGTTGATAAGAGTCCCGCACCCTTAGTTAATTAGGTCAAATTAATGTCCAAATTGCTTTTAATCGTTCGTTGTAGTCGGATACGAGAGGCTAGTCAAAAACCACTTTGATTTAATGTTAAGCGGTGAATTTTTTTTACTTGGTGGAGTCCAAGGTCGATCTCAGGGAGGCATCTATCTCCTTAGATAAATTTTAAGCAATTATCCAAGTGTGTGATTTTCGGGGAGTAATTTTTTTGTCTTTTTCAATTTCTATGCAGACTTATGCAAAAATGCAGGCCAATTTAACGTTTAATTCAATTGGGATATCAAATAAAGTCCAAAAATTCTAAAAATTGTCCAGATGATTAATGATGATGAAAATGACTTACACTAATTTTTTGGATTTTTCAGACACTAAATGGATTTACTGGAAATTAAACATGCAGACAGGGTGATTTTCAATATTTAATTTTTAATAAATATCAAACCATAATTTTTTCAAGAACTAAAATTATCCTAGATAGCACTAATGATAAAGGACCTAGGAAAATTAACAGATCTTAATTTCACTGTGAGATGAATTAACTAAAATTAAAATAAGAAAATCACTCAACAATTTATTTAGGCCTCGATATGCGTGCAAATGACATGAAATTTTTATGGTACGTTAAGAATAATGTCCTTAAGCTACTGTGAATTTTTGATGATTTTTGGAAGCACAGAGAATTAACTACAAATTAAAAGGTGTCACTGGGCAAAATATTTCAAAAATGCACCAATTAATTCATTAAAAACTCTACTGGAATTACAAAAATGTGACACGTGTACCAATAGACAGAGGACAAAATTCCCAACAACAAGCAATTTTTAGATTTGCAAAATAATGTAAAATGCAACCTAGGGATGCGTGCAAACACAGGGGTGTAAATGCAATACAGAAAAAATAAAAATACAATAAGCAAATATGCAGACATGGACTAAAATTCAATTACCTATAATGTTATGGACTTGAATGCAAATTCTCCACAGGGCACGTGCTCCTCACGTGGGCTCAGCTTCACAGGGACCTCTTTGCAAATATGGAAAGCTCCAGGGGCCTCTGTGTAAATTACCTAGGGCGCACGTGCTCCTCACGTGGGCGACCTAGGCTCGGATGGCTGCGAAGGCTCGGAGCTAGGCTCGGGTGCTTTGGAGGTCTGGAGTGAGGTTCGTGCGACCCGAACCTAGGCTCGGAGAGGAGGCTCGGGCTGAGGCTACGTGGCGTACTGAAGGCCCTTGGATCAAGATGGATCCGAGGGGTGTCGGTGCTGACGCGTGGCGTGACCTCGGGCCTTTGGATCGATGATGATCCAACGGCCTCTAGGCTCGATGAAGACGACGACGTGGCTCGCGGAGGGCCGCTGGATCAAAGGAGCAATCGACGGTTGGGAGCTGCTGCGGTGAGGGGACGCGTGGCGATGTGAGGACCGTTCGATCAACGTGATCGAACGGCAGCAGTTCGTCTGCTCCAACAATCCTCCGCCGCCTACGGAGGAGAAGGCGGGGCTCCGGCGAAGGTGCTGCAGCTCCGCCCGTCCTTCCTCGTGTCGCTGACGCTCTCCGACTTGTCGGAGATATCCCAGAAGACGCGTGGCGAGGAGGCGGAGATGCTGGTGGTCTCAGGAGCGTCGGAGAGCGGCCTGACGTCGATGGCGATGAAGCTCGAGGGCGTCTCCGGCGAGCTTCCGTTCAATGAACAGAGGAGCACCTGCAAGTGTCAAAGATAGAGCCGAAGCTCGTGCGTGCGTTTGTGGAGAGGTGAAGATGGTTGGCGAGGCCTAAGGCGAAAGGAGGTGGTCGGGCGATGGAGCTCCGGCCAAATGGCGGAGCTGGTGATCGGGGTGTGCGAGGTGCATCGTTGGATGTCGTAAAAGGTCTCGCGAGGATGGGAGCTTCGACGCGAAGCTCAGCGAGATGGAATGGAAGCGAGAGGGTGACCGGTGGAGGCGAATAAAATCGGAGAAGATAAAGAAAAAATAAGAAAAAGATCGGAGGAGGAATGGAGGGGGTTCACCTGGGGATTGGGCCTCCCTTTTGGGGTCCAGGTCGTCGCTCGAGGGACCGGTGATGTCCCGAGCTCGTGCAGCTACTCGGAGGAGTGGCTGCGACACGGCGGAGGCGCTGTGGATCTCGCCGGAGAAGAAGCCCTTCTTCGCTCAAGAAATCGCCGAATTGCTGTCACCAAATGGAGGCTCTGAGCTCAGGGAAGCTCTCTGGAGTGGCGGATGCGGCTGAAGGTTGCCGGTGGTGGAGTATTTAAAGGATGTGGTGATGGGTTGGCTGGTGACGAGGTGAGGTTTGTGGTCGACGTGGGGCGACTCTGGTGGGAGTCGTGGGAAGCGAGGGAGCTGGTGAGGGTGAGGGAGGAGTGCTCTCCATCGTGGTGGTGTTGGTGGTCGGAGAGGGTGGATGAGGTGCTGCCAAGAATAGGAAGGGGGCGGCTTGTTTCGCAAGGGGAGAGATCGTGGGCGAGTGGCGTCCGGAGGTAGACGACAGAGCTCCACCGTTGGATCTGGCGATCCAACGGTGATGATCAAAGCGGTATGGGACGTGTGTGATTAGATCAAGGCACGTAGATGATGGGCCGTGATCGCGCCACGTGGCGAGCTGCGGGCGAAGCGCTAGCGAGCGGCTAGGATGGAAAGGCAAGGTTTGATCTGATGGTCTAGGACGCAGCGGAAATGTGAGGTGAGGATCGCTCCTTCAAACATTGATCTGATGGCAGGGAAGATGACACGTGGCGTAATCAGAAGAAGGCGGGGACGAGTGGTGCGGATTGAGAGCGGGAATGATCCGATGGCTGGGGAAAGTCACGTGGCCTGCTGTGAGTGGCTGGACGAAGATACACGTGTAGAGAGAAGAGGGGGCCGAATTTGGAAAAACTCAAAACATGAAAGTTGTAGATCTCGATGAGATCTACAAGTTTCATCAAAGATGGAGATGAGGTCAAATATGATACATAAATACAACGATACAATTACACACCTATGTAGTATACAAAGTGGCCCAAAAACCCAACTTTTTCATACAAGCTCCAAATTCAATGAAATTAGTCTCATTTTAAAGGTCTTTTAATGTGTAGTATTCTAAGAGTAAGTAGACCTAATTCGGAGTTTGTATGAGGGCTTTATTGACTAATTTACAAGGGGGATTTTTGGCATTCTTCCCTATATTATTAACTAAGGAGTACATATTATAGAGAAGAGGTTATTTTAGTGAATGGGTATTTTACAAGGGATTGTTGGCTTCTTATTTAAATGCAAATGAACGGCTAAAATGTATGAATTAGGAATGTATGCATGAATGCTATTTATGCAATATAAAGGGAAACATGCATCTATTTTCTCAGGAACAAGGCTCTATTTTTGACTTTTGAAGTGATGAATCACAGATTCATCAACCCCCTATACTTAAACCTTGCTCGTCCCCGAGCAACTAAATGAAATGCAAGAGTGAAATGATTTTGGGTTCCATACCAAGGTCATGTACAAAAGTTGAAAGTGGAGCCTGACTCGACCTTTGGATTAATTGTGTGGCGGAACCTTATTTGGACCTGAACCTAAGACCTAACAGACTTCAAGTTCCACAAGTCTTCTATTCAAGACTCCTCAATAGTCAGGTCAGAACAAATCCTCAGACGCAAATTTCTGATGACTATGATTCTTACTTGTACTGTGTAAGTGATATGTAACTCTCCACATCAGAAATGGCTCGGAACCAGCCTCCTCTAACAAGGTAACTCAATAACCCGGTCCAGCAACTCTTTCCTCGAGGAGTGGGGTATTCCCTTCTAAGTTCAAGTGTGACCAACTCAAGAGGAGGGGGTAGAGAAGAGAATGGACGGTAGCCAGTGTAGCTACCTATCCCGGGATACCTGACCAGTGTAGCCAAGTCATCCAACTGCATTTCTTTACTAGTATACATGCTCCGACAGGTATTTTATTTTCTCTTGGACCTGTCTGCTTTTTTTGGAGTTTTTGCATTTTTTTTAAAAGAGCAGCATGTACATCAGGAGTTTTTCCTCTTGAGCTAGTAGACTATCCCTCTTTTGAAGCATTATTGCAACCCACAGCATCCTGTCCTTAGATGTTAACACCACCATACTAGGTTGAGATGCACTACCCTCCCTAGAGGAGGACGGATGTTTCCACCCGTGTGCTACTCCAAGCTAAAGGATTCTACCTCCTCACCACCTCATCAATGAAGAGCTACGTGCATAGTGCTTGTCCAAGTTAGGTCATTATCTAAAAGAATCCTGCGTATGCACGAGATATTCTACTTAGACTAATCAAGATGTCATGTGAACATAGACATGCAGACTCAAAGAATTAAGTCACTTGACATGAGAAATCTTAACTCCAGTTCCTATAAGGTTCCTCTGAGATTAGGTGGATTAAGGTCAAATCACGTCCATCCTCAATATCTACTCATAACTTGGTCCAGAACCCACTAGCTTTTCACTTTGCATATGCAAAGTTATGCAGATGAGATGAGATGTCATGCTATGAAAATGCAAGACTCTTTTTCTTTTCTTGGATGCAGAGATGATATGCATGAGTAAATAAGAAGCCTCTTTTCATTTTCATTCATTTTTTTCTTTTTTTTTTCGATTTTTACCCACCCGTAATTATTGTAAAATAAATACAAAAATACACGAAAGTACGAGCTATGGGTAAAGTATATACGTAATATATACACGCCCCCCTATACTTAGCGTGTGCTATGTCCTCAGAGCACGAAGAGCGAGGAAAAAGACATAGCTCGTGCTAAGCGTAGGAGAGCCAAAGGAACAAAAAGTATAGAAGTCGTCTCGCCCCCTATACTTAGGCTCTGGCAGCCTAAGTGTAGAAGAAGATCAGAAATGGGGCGGACGAGGGAAAGATGAGAAGTGGCTGAATATACAATGCGGGCATCGGTCCCCCCTATACTTAGGCTCAGGTCAGCCTAAGTATCGGTAGGAAATGAGTATGAGGACCAATGTGATCTGGAGAATGTACAGTGAACCGACTCAGGTGACCCCTCCCCCCTATACTTAGGATCTGGTTATCCTAAGTATAGTCCAAGATAGTGATCTAATGAGGCGGGGATGGGTTACTAGAATCGCGGGGGTAAAGGAGAGGATGTACAAGACTGATGGTATACACAGATGAGTCGGTCTGAATCTTTCAAGATGCTGCTGATGGCTGGAGTTCATTTCTGCAAGGTCTCATGCGCGGCTCGATGTGAATCTGCTGTATCTGTCTCGCACAGGAATACAATTTCCTCAACATGGACTAACTGCTCATTGGATTCGACGAAGTGCTTCAACAGCTGTCCATTCACTAGGAATGTCGGTGCGTCGTTTGCGAGATCTGAGATCTCGACACATCCACTATCATGCACCGTATGGATGACAAATAGTCCCGTCCATTTAGACTTTAACTTGCCTTGGAAGATCTTAAGCCTAGCATTGAACAACCATACCTTCTGTCCAGGAACAAAGGTCTTTCGTCTGATATATCTATCATGCCAACGCTTCACCTTGTCCTTGTACACCAAACTGTTGTCATATGCTCGGTTTCTGACTTCCACAAGCTCATTCAGATCCATATCTCTCTGCTTCTGACCCAGGTGTGTGTTCCAGTTGACCTTTTTTATTGCCCATTCTGATTTGTGCACTAACTCTGCGGGCAAATGGCACGGCTTTCCGAATACCATTCGGAATGGGGAGGTGCCTAACGGTGTCTTGTAAGCCGTCCTATACGCCCAGATGACATGATCCAAGATCTGAGACCAGTCCTTCCTGTCCGGGCGGACAAGCTTTTGCAATATGGTTTTCACCTCCCTATTTGACACCTCAGCCATACCATTGGTTTGTGGGTGGTAAGGACTCGCGACACGGTGTTCGATGTCGTAGTCCTTCAGGAGTTTCTTCACCTCCCGATTCACAAAGTGGCTGCCCCCGTCTGATATCATCATTTTGGGGATCCCGAACCTAGAGATTATATGCTCTTTGATGAATTTACAGACAGTCCTGCTGTCTGCAGCTCGGGTTGGGATAGCCTCCACCCATCTGGACAGATAATCTACCGCAAGGAGGATGTATTCGAACCCGTGGCTGACAGGGAATGGGCCCATGAAATCGATGCCCCAGGCGTCAAAGACATCACAAATGATGACCGGCTGCATTGGCATCTCATCCTTGGAACCAACGGTTCCTCCCATTCTCTGGCAAACTGGGCACGACTTTGCGAAGGCGGTGGCATCGCGAAATAGAGTCAGCCAGTAGAAGCCACACTGAAGTACCTTCCATGCGGTCCTCTTCCCGGAGTGGTGTCCTCCTGCCTCTAAGCTATGGCATAAAGAAAGGACACCCTGGTATTCCTCCTGAGGAATACAACGTCTCTAGACACAATCCGGTCCTTCAAAGAAAAGGATCGGATCCTTCCAATGGTAGTGTCTTGCGTCCGACTTTAGTCGGTCAATTTGGCTCTTGGGCCAATCTTCGGGAACTTTCTTGGAGACAAGATAATTCACGATATTGGCGTACCATGGGAGTGAGTCGATAACAAAAATCGACTCGTCAGGGAAGGAGTCTCGAATCGGTGAAACCTTGGAAGTATTAAGATCTTCGAGACGAGAAAGATGATCGGCTACTACGTTCTTCTTACCAGATTTATCACGGATGTCCAAATCAAACTCCTGGATAAGTAAAATCCAACGAAGAAGACGCGCCTTCGCGTCCTTCTTCTCCATCAAATACCGTAGTGCCGAGTGGTCCGTGAACACAGTTACCTTGGATCCAATTAGGTGAGATCTGAATTTGTCCAAGGCAAACACTACCGCAAGCATTTCCTTTTCCGTAACCGTATAGGTACGCTGAGCAGAATCAAGCACTTTGCTTGCGTAGTGAATTGTAAACGGGACGCCATCTCTTCTTTGTCCCAATACAGCCCCAACAGCATAATCAGAGGCGTCCGTCATGATCTCAAAAGGTAGAGACCAATCTGGGGCTTGCAGGATGGGTGCGTCCATGATCATTCCTTGTAAAAGCTTAAAGGCCTCAAGACATTTGTGATCCACAATAAACTCCATGTCTTTACCTAAAAGCTCAGTTAGCGGTCGGGCAATCTTAGAAAAATCTTTAATAAATCTCCGATAGAATCCAACATGCCTGAGGAACGACCGCAACTGTCTTACGTTGGTTGGTGGCTGGAGTCGTCTGATCACGTCCACCTTGGCAGGGTCAACCTCCATTCCTCTCTTGGAGATGACATGCCCCAACACTATGCCCTCCGTCACCATGAAGTGACTTTTCTCCCAGGAGAGCACCAGATTAACCTCATGACATCTCTTGAGGACTCGGTCCAGATTCCTAAGACAGGAATCGAAAGAATCGCCGTGGACCGAGAAGTCATCCATGAAGACTTCCAGGAATTCGCCGACCATTTCGGCGAATACAACAATCATGCACCTTTGAAATGTACCTGGAGCATTGCATAGCCCAAAAGGCATGCGCCTGAAAGCATAGGTACCAAAGGGGAATGTAAACGTGGTCTTTTCCTGGTCCTCCGGAGCTATGGCTACTTGATTGTAGCCCGAGAACCCATCTAGGAAGCAGAAGAATTCTTTCCCCGCTAGTCTTTCTAAAATCTGATCAATGAATGGTAGGGGGAAATGATCCTTCTTCGTCGCGGCATTCATGCGTCTGTAATCCACACAGACGCGCCACGACGTGGGTACTCTCGTCACGATCTCCTCTCCGTCCTCATTGGTGGTTGTCTGAATTCCCGACTTCTTTGGGACAACATGGATTGGGGCCACCCACTTAGAGTCAGAGATTGGGTAAATGAAACCCGCGTCGCACCATTTTTCTCTCTTTCTTCACTACCTCTCGTAAATTTGGATTCAACCGGCATTGGAATTCACGAGAGGGTTTGGCCTCATTCTCCAAGTAAATATGGTGCGAACACAGAGCGGAATTTATCCCGTAGAGATCGGAAATGCTCCAGCCTATCGCCTTGCGGTTTTTCTCCAGGATCTCTAGCAAGCGAGATTCCTGCTCCTCGGTCAATTGCGAGCTGATAATGACCGGAAATTTCTTGTCTTTGCCCGCAAGGAAGGCATATTTCAAGGTTGTGGGTAGGGGTTTGAGCTCAGGAATAGTGTGATCGTCTAGAAAATCTGGCTCAATCTGATCTGGTCCGGTGTTGGAAGTGGCTGGATCGTTTTCTGTGAGAGCGGCCACCACGTTCGGCTCTGGAGTCGAATCGTCAAAGGTTTCCATGCAATCGGCAAACGCCTCGTCCGACTCGTCATCCTCATCTTCCGATTGTCCTAAGGATGTAAGGACTGACAGACCCAACTGGGCCTCTACGTCATCGAAGATGTAGGGCGATGCAGGCTCAGAGATGTACTCGTTCCTGAGGATCTCGCAGACTGACTCATGCACTGGATCATCTTCGAAGGAGATGGACACATCGGTGCTGGCTGGGTTCTGTCTCCATGGCCCAACTGATTCTACAAGCTCGCAGTCTGTTCCGGTAGAAGAGTACTCGGTGCTGGATTCGGAATCCGGTCTCTGCCATCTTGTTTGCTTCATTTCAAGTTCCTCATCTCCGCCTGGAGTTTGGAACTGAATCCTCCCATTCTTATAATCAAATAAGGCCCCTGCTGTTCTGAGGAAGGGCCTACCTAGAATGATCTGGGAATCTCTCCAATTGCGAGGGGTTTCCATATCTAGGACAGTGAAGTCCACCATGTATTCTTGCCCCTCAACTTTGATCACAATGTTCCTTAACTCTCCTTGGGACCTCTTAGTTGATTTGTCAGCGAACTGTAGAAGAGCTCTAGATTTCCTAAGAGGTCCGAGATTAAGCCGCTCATAGAGGGCTGTGGGCATCAAATTGATTGAGGAACCATTGTCCAGGAGAGTGCGTGCAAACGCGATGTCATCAACATGACTCACTATATAATGTGCACCCATGTCTCTTCGTTTCCGAGGAAACGAGTTCTTTATTGCACAAGTCGTGGCTACTGTTAAAACGTGTTTCTCAACACGGCTTTTGGTCTTCCTGCTAACCCTAGTAGGTGTGCATCTCACCTTAAGGTATTTTTGGAATGCAGGGGTCATTTCCACGAACTTGTCAAAAGGGATTGTGACCTTGATGTGTTTATTGCAAAATTCAGCCATCTCAGGGTCATCTTTTTGGATTTTCTTCGTTTTCTTCTATCCACCTTTGAGAGCTCGGGGGAAAGGAATTATTGACTCCAACTCAGGTTCGGAAACTGAAATCTTCTCATTAATTTCGGGAACTGAGTTCTTGACATGACTCTGACACAGACTCGGACTCAGACTCTGACTAAAAAGAAAATGCTGAGGCAAAACCGGTGACGCTTCTTCCGCTTCTTCTGGACGATCCTCCTGAGATGGAGGTGCGGGCTCTTCATCGGTGTCGTCTGACTCTATGCAGATGCGCGAATGCTGCTTCGAGGACTCAGATGTCCTCTTCTTCCGCCGGCGATGGTGGTGGTGATGCTCCTCCTCTTCTTCCTCCGAGTTCTCCTCAGGTAGAGTCTCGGAGGCTCCTTCCTTCTGTGCCCGTGCCCGATCAGGTATGGTCACGGTCCTTCCGCTCCTGAGAGACATATGATTTACATTATCGTACGAAAGGATCTCATGTTCAGATAAATAATTATCTGAATGATATACCTGATCTCGAGGTCGGTTCTGGCCCTGGTGTAAGCTGTTCGGGTTGGCCTGAACCTGTGCGGGAATTGGGGTCCTTGGCGCCATTTGTTGGTCCTGGTTACGAGAGACCCGATTGATGTCGGTCCTCATGTCCAGGTAGTCATTCTGCATCTGTTGGACCCTATCAGACTGGGTCTGGATCGCCAAGGTGAGGGACTCCAATTCATTGGGCTGGGCTGGCTGCTGCGTAGATGCGGTCTTGTATTGGCCCTGCTGGCCGTACCGATACTGCTGCTGATGGGACGGTGCTGGCCCCTGCTGGTAGGTGCGCTGCTGCGGCTGGTACCCCTGTTCTGGCCTGGACTGGAAGCGCGGGACGGCGACGGGCCTGGTTTCTTGGTAGACTGGGGATGGGCGGTGTGGCTGATCCTTCCCCATCTCTATTTGCCGGACTATCGGGTCACGGCTATACCAAAGCCCGTTGATCTCGTATACTGGCGGAGGCTCCTCGTATTCTGTTTCCACTTGTGGGGGTGCATGATGGTTCTGCTGGGTATAAGTCTGATCCCAGCTGCTCTGAGACCCCGGTGCCTGTTTCTGTACAAGATGGACTCGATGTACAGGTACATGTGGTGCAGAAGGGGCAGGTAGCTTGATCTTAGCTACCTTTTCAGAGAGTTCCTCCACTTTCTTTGGAAGGCTCGAAAGAGACTCCATCTCCGCAACTCTCTTGTGGATCTGCTCGACCATGGTAAGCTTGTCGGCAATCATCCCCATGCTGGGGATGAGGTCCTCAGTCAGATCTGCTACAGTCCTTCGAGTTGTCTCATTGGATAGGATTGAGGGAGACAACTGATAGGCCCTTGTGGCATGTGACCTGCCGGTTTCCGCCATCTGTTCTAGGATCTTCCATACATCGTGCTCGTTCTTGTTCAGATAGCTTCCTCCACAGGCGGCGCTGACTAACCCCTGCATCTCCGGGGTTAGACCACAGAACAAGGTCTGGACTAAGATCGCCTTCGAAATGCCGTGGCATGGGCATTTCTGTACTAAGTCATTGAACCTGTCCCAAGCTTCATGGAAAGGTTCACTGGGTCCTTGAGCGAAGCTGGCGATCTTCGTTCTCATCTGGTTAGTTCTACTGAGAGGGTAGAATTTCTTCAAGAAAAGATCCTTGAACTGCATCCAGGTAGTACATACCACCCCTAAGTTTTTCAACCAATGAGCAACCTTATCTCCTAAGGCAAAAGGGGTGGCCTTCAGTCGGATATAATCTTGGCCAACATTGGGATGGCTAAGATTGTTGCACACCAGTTCGAAGTCACGGAGAAAAGTGTATGGTTCTTCGCTGAGATTTCCGTTGAACTTCGGAAGCAGACTAAGGAAGTGGGGCTTTAGCTCGAATGCTTGGGCGGGAACTGCGGGTGCTAGCCAGTTCTGGATCTCGTTCTCCGCCGGGTTGTAGGTATCGACCATTGGTCGTTTGATCCCTCCAGCTACTATGATCTGTCCCATCCGCTCCGTGAGATCTGCATTCTTCTGTTCGGCTTCGGCGAGGCGATTAAGAATCTGTCATATCTGGTCCTCATCAGGTGGCATCCTTGGCGGCATCTTGTCCTCTAATTCCGGGGATTGGAAAATAAGATCGGTGTTAAAGGGCAAATCAAGGAAGGGATTACCGAGGCGATGGTCTTCCTCGGCAATCTCGGAGGAGATAAAAGGGTTGGTTTGAGAGTAACCACCCTGAGCATGGGGGAACCAGGACTCAAGAGGGTCATGAGTCCTGGGTGGTCCAAGGTGCGCTCGGACCGATAAAGATGAGTTACTTGGGGGACTCATAGAGAGATCGGTGAATAATGCGTTGAGATCTCCCCAGTCACTCATCTTGATGAAGCAAGAAGGAGATAGGATTTTACTCCTACCTGAAGCAAGCAAAAAGAACAATCCAAGACCCTGGGTTCACACTCAACATAGTGAAGGACTCAAAGTCGAGTCCTATTAATCTTGTAGGTTTTAAGTGTGATTTTCAAGCAAAAATAGCAAGGATTATGCGGCCTATAGGGAAGTCGGCTCAGAGCCGGTTGCGTCTTCCCTGTTTATCCTGTCGCCTAAGATACCGCCGCTCCTTCCTTTCTTCGCTCCTATCCCAAGACGATGGATTCAATGACCACACCCCTATCTACTTGCAAGCAGGCGGAGGCTGACAAGGCCGGAACTTCACCCCGGGGGGTTACTGGCAGCTTGTCGCAGAGTACCGCAATTTCGCCCCTATCTACCTGAGACAGGCGGAGGCTACTTGGTACTAGTCAAAGAATCTGAAATTATTCGGCTTGTGATATTTGCTAGGATCAGTTAGAACGTGATATGGAAGACGGGGATTTGGGCTCTACCTTAATGTGTTCACACACACTCAAGTACCCTCACTCAGCCTGAATACAAGGTCGGGGATTAATCTCCCGCAAACAATTTTCAGATTTTATTCTCTTTTTTTGGTCAATACTGTTTAGCAGTCCCGATTTTAAAGTTAGGTTATCACTTATTAAGTCCACCACAAAGCACGCCTATCGGACAGTCCCAATTTCCTGTTTAATTTAAATGAGAAAATCAGAGGGGGAAATCGAGAAAAGCCGATGCAAGTTGAAATCGATGATGCGTATGCTGAGTAGAGAATACTTACAGTGATCCCTTCGCTTTTTATGCAGGATGCAGAACAGAATTGAAAACTTTATCTACATGCAAATGCAAGCGATGAAAGCCGCTCCTAGATAGGCAGTTCTATTAGCGCGAAGAACAGTTTAATTTTGACTAAGTACTGCGGTCTAGGTGCGTCTTTTAAGTGTATTGTGTGGTCCTAATAATTACGAGCACAAGCAATTCCTAGATTGGCTCGGGGAGTCGCTAGTGCAATCTAAATTACAATCACCCACACAGCACACGAGACACAGTTCCACTATACTTACACACACGAGATCCCAAACGGGAACCGCTGGAAATAATGCGAAAAAATAAAATAAAATACAAAGCCTCTCTTCCACTCAATAAAAATTAAAATGCTAAGTCCTTGAAGCGTCGTCGACTCCTCGCGGTCCTCGCACAAAAATAAATTGAGGTCAGAGAGTGACACAAAAAATAATGCAAGAAATAAAGGAGAGAGAAAAATAATTACAAGAACACCGGGGGTCAGACTACCCGGGGAAGGAAAATCAAATACTCAAAAATTTGCTAAAATTTAACCTAAGCCGTGCCTCCCCGGCAACGGCGCCATTTTGATAAGAGTCCCGCACCCTTAGTTAATTAGGTCAAATTAATGTCCAAATTGCTTTTAATCGTTCGTTGCAGTCGGATACGAGAGGCTAGTCAAAAACCACTTTGATTTAATGTTAAGCGGTGAATGTTTTTTTACTTGGTGGAGTCCAAGGTCGATCTCAGGGAGGCATCTGTCTCCTTAGGTAAATTTTAAGCAATTATCCAAGTGTGTGATTTTCGGGGAGTAATTTTTTTGTCTTTTTCAATTTCTATGCAGACTTATGCAAAAATGCATGCCAATTTAACTTTTAATTCAATTGGGATATCAAATAAAGTCCAAAAATTCTAAAAATTGTCCAGATGATTAATGATGATGAAAATGACCTACACTAATTTTTTTGGATTTTTCAGACACTAAATGGATTTACTGGAAATTAAACATGCAGACAGGGTGATTTTCAATATTTAATTTTTAATAAATATCAAACCACATTTTTTTCAAGAACTAAAATTATCCTAGATAGCACTAATGATAAAGGACCTAGGAAAATTAACAGAACTTAATTTCACTATGAGATGAATTAAAAAAATTAAAATAAGAAAATCACTCAACAATTTATTTAGGCCTCGATATGGGTGCAAATGACATGAAATTTTTATGGTATGTTAAGAATAATGTTCTTAAGCTACTGTGAATTTTTGATGATTTTTGGAAGCACAGAGAATTAACTACAAATTAAAAGGTATCACTGGGCAAAATATTTCAAAAATGCACCAATTAATTCATTAATAATTCTACTGGAATTACAAAAATGTGACACGCGTACCAATAGACAGAGGACAAAATTTCCAACAACATGCAATTTTTAGAGTTGCAAAATGATGTAAAATGCAACCTAGGGATGCGTGCAAACACAAGGGTGTAAATGCAATATAGAAAAAATAAAAATACAATAAGCAAATATGCAGACAGGGACTAAAATGCAATTACCTATAATGTTATGGACTTGAATGCAAATTCTCCATAGGGCACGTGCTCCTCACGTGGGCTCAGCTTCACAGGGACCTCTTTGCAAATATGGAAAGCTCCAGGGGCCTCTGTGTAAATTACCCAGGGCGTACGTGCTCCTCACGTGGGCGACCTAGGCTCGGATGGCTGCGGAGGCTCGGAGCTAGGCTCGGGCGCTTTGGAGGTCTGGAGTGAGGTTCGTGCGACCCGAACCTAGGCTCGGAGAGGAGGCTCGGGCCGAGGCTACGTGGCGTATTGAAGGCCCTTGGATCAAGATGGATCCGAGGGGTGTCGATGCTGACGCGTGGCGTGACCTCGGGCCTTTGGATCGATGATGATCCAATAGCCTCAGGGCTCGATGAAGACGACGACGTGGCTCGCGGAGGGCCGCTGGATCAAAGGAGCAATCGACGGTTGAGAGCTGCTGCGGTGAGGGGACGCGTGGTGATGTGAGGACCGTTCGATCGACGTGATCGAACGGCATCAGTTCGTCTGCTCCAACGATCCTCCGCCGCCTGCGGAGGAGAAGGCGGGGCTCCGGCGAAGGTGCTGCAGCTCCGCCCGTCATTCCTCATGTCGCTGACGCTCTCCGACTTGTCGGAGATATCCCAGAAGACGCGTGGCGAGGAGGCGGAGATGCTGGTGGTCTCAGGAGCGTAGGAGAGCGGCCTGACGTCGATGGCGATGAAGCTCGAGGGCGTCTCCGACGAGCTTCCTTTCAATGAACAGAGGAGCACCTGCAAGTGTCAAAGATAGAGCCGAAGCTCGTGCGTGCGTTTGTGGAGAGGTGAAGATGGTTGGCGAGGCCTAAGGCGAAAGGAGGTGGTCGGGCGATGGAGCTCCGGCCAAATGGCGGAGCTGGTGATCGGGGTGTTGCGAGGTGCGTCGTTGGATGTCGTAAAAGGTCTCGTGAGGATGGGAGCTTCGACGCGAAGCTCAGCGAGATGGAATGGAAGCAAGAGGGTGACCGGTGGAGGCGAATAAAATCGGAGAAGATAAAGAAAAAAATAAGAAAAAGATCGGAGGAGGAATGGAGGGGGTTCACCTGGGGATTGGGCCTCCCTTTTGGGGTCCAGGTCGTCGCTCGAGGGACCGGTGATGTCCCGAGCTCGTGCAGCTACTCGGAGGAGCGGCTGCGACACGGCGGAGGCGCTGTGGATCTCGCCGGAGAAGAAGCCCTTCTTCGCTCAAGAAATTGCCGAATTGCTGTCACCAAATGGAGGCTCTGAGCTCAGGGAAGCTCTTTGGAGTGGCGGATGCGGCTGAAGGTTGCCAGTGGTGGAGTATTTAAAGGATGGGGGTGATGGGTTGGCTGGTGACGAGGTGAGGTTTGTGGTCGACGTGGGGCGACTCTGGTGGGAGTCGTGGGAAGCGAGGGAGCTGGCGAGGGTGAGGGAGGAGTGCTCTCCATCGTGGTGGTGTTGGTGGTCGGAGAGGGTGGATGAGGTGCTGTCAAGAATAGGAAGGGGGCGGCTTGTTTCGCAAGGGGAGAGATCGTGGGCGAGTGGCGTCCGGAGGTAGACGACGGAGCTCCACCGTTGGATCTGGTGATCCAACGGTGATGATCGAAGCGGTATGGGACGTGTGTGATTAGATCAAGGCGTGTAGATGATGGGCCGTGATCGCGCCACGTGGCGAGCTGCGGGCGAAGCGCTAGCGAGCGACTAGGATGGGAAGGCAAGGTTTGATCTGATGGTCTAGGACGCAACGGAAATGTGAGGTGAGGATCGCTCCTTCAAACATTGATCTGATGGCAGGGAAGATGACACGTGGCGTAATCAGAAGAAGGCGGGGACGAGTGGTGCGGATTGAGAGCGGGAATGATCCGATGGCTGGGGAAAGTCACGTGGCCTGCTGTGAGTGGCTTGACGAAGATACACGTGTAGAGAGAAGAGGGGGCCGAATTTGGAAAAACTCAAAACATGAAAGTTGTAGATCTCGATGAGATCTACAAGTTTCATCAAAGACAGAGATGAGGTCAAATATGATACATAAATACAACGATACAATTATACACCTATGTAGTATACAAAGTGGCCCAAAAACCCAACTTTTTCATACAAGCTCCAAATTCAATGAAATTAGTCTCATTTTAAAGGTATTTTAATGTGTAGTATTCTAAGAGTAATTAGACCTAATTCGGAGTTTGTATGAGGGCTTTATTGACTAATTTACAAGGGGGATTTTTGGCATTCTTCCCTATATTATTAACTATGGAGTACATATTATAGAGAAGAGGTTATTTTAGTGAATGAGTATTTTACAAGGGATTGTTGGCTTCTTATTTAGATGCAAATGAACGGCTAAAATGTATGAATTAGGAATGTATGCATGAATGCTATTTATGCAATATAAAGGGAAACATGCATCTATTTTCTCGGAAACAAGGCTCTATTTTTGACTTTTGAAGTGATGAATCACAGATTCATCAGCGGTCTCGCTATAATATTAATCTGGTATAGCTCCCAGGATCGAACTCGAGGAGCACGAGATGGCCTTGCAGCCTACGAAGTAGTCTCAAATCAAATAAAATAAAAACAAATTATTTTTGGTGGACTTTTAATATTTTTATATTTTTTTGGAATTTTTAATTATAAAGAAAATAATAAAACAATTAAGACAAGCAACTTTCAACAATTATTTAATTACTCTAAAATGCTCAAAAAATCAAATAAAAATATTTTTATGGTTTTTATATTTTTTACTATTTTTGGTGAATTTTTTGATAATTTTTTGATTTTTATAGAATTTTAGAAAAATAAAACAAAGCAAAAACAAAAGAACAATGTCAAGTCAGGTTTCAAGGGCCAAAATAAAATGTAAAATGGCCCTAACACGACCTGAAGGTATTTTTCCTGTAAACTAGAAGTAAAGAAGAAAAATCAGGAAAAAGGTTTATTATTTTTGGGATTTTCTATGATTTATTAGAATTTTTCTAAGTTTTTCAAGGTTTTTCGATTTTTATAATTTTTATAAATCCAAAAATGACCAAAATTGGTCAGAAAATCAAGCATACCAAAACACACAAAATGTAAATTTTTTAGAATTTTTGAAAAGTTTTAATATTTTTTTGTGATTTTTATATCTGGACAGACATAAAAAGAGATGTTTTTGAATTTTTAAAAATAATAAACGGCCTCCAAATTTTTTCAAAAAATAGTGAAAATTCTACACAGTGGCAGGAGCCACGTGTCAAATCTTCACTTGATTTGGATACAATTTGATATTTTATTTACAACAAACAATAGCCCACAGTCACAGGGACCTGTTCGTCATAAAAATATTCTCTGGGGGCCTAAAAGTAACAAACACAGAAGTCCAGGGGGTCCTGGTGCAAAATGTCCAAGATCTCACGTGCGAAGCACATATACTGGGCACTCAGGGACCAATATGCTAATAAAATAGTTCCGAGGGCTTATTAGCAACAAGTGCTAAAAGCCCAAGGAACTAATAGCAAATTACCCAATAAATTCAGTACATGTGGAATTAAATCACTCACAGGGGTATAAATGCAATTATACAAAAAAGATATTTCATTCCATAACACTTACAAACTACATGCCCATATCATGCAATTTCACCAAAAATACACGTGACGAAGCACGTGTCCACGATACACAGGGGTAGAAGTGCAATTAAAATAAACTAACAGGTCCTCTATGCAATTTTACCAAAAAAATGAACTACAAAAACTATTTAAAGGACTAAATGATAAACACTAAAAGAGAGAGGGCCTAAGGGTAAATTACCCTTTATTAATCGAGGGGCTGGATGCGCGCCACGTGGATGATCATGTGGTGGGGACGCGTTGCGGCTGAACAAAGGGGCCCTCGGCTCTGATCCAACGGTGGAGGGTGCGCCATGTGGGGGATCAACGGTCGAGAGTCGATGTGGCTAACCCTCGCTGGATGGAGGGCGGAGAAGAGGCCACGTGTCTGATCTGACGGTGGCTGTTGGGCCTCTTCTTCACCCTGATCGAACGGTCCTGAGATGATCTGGCACTCCAGGGATGAACAGACGGTGGAGGAGACTCCTGGAAGAACTCCTTGCCGACGAGCTTCACCAGAGGAATGCTGGGGCGCTGGACCTCCTCGGGAGCTGCTGATGATTGGAAAAGAGTTGCCAGAGCCTCCTGCGTATGAAGGACCCCTCCGATGGTGCCAACGAACTCCGAGGAGCCCGGGCGACAGCGGCGGAGCTGAGCTCCTGTGTCTGGAAGTTGAGGTCCTCAGATGGACCTCCTCAGACCTGCAAAATGGCACAGAAGGACTCCTGGGTCGAGGGCAAAATGCCTCGACCCAGTTAGAAGCGAGGCGGGTGGTCGGTGCGTCGTGGTGGTCGACCTCAGGCGAGGCATCGGCGATGAAGGTCGATGTCCCCGCTCCGGGGTGAGTCGGGGGGTGCGAGTGGGTGTAGAAGGTGCGGAGAAGGCTCGTGAGTATGAGGGTCGACTCCGATGATCGAGATAGTGACGGATGTGGTCGGAATCTGTGGTCGACGACGATGAACGAAATTGGGCGTAAATGGAAATTGGAGAAAGAGAAGACAAACTAGGCTTACCAGATGGCTGAGATCGACTGTGGACGAGCTTCCGAAGCTCTGGGTCCTTGCCTCGAGGGCCGTCGATGCCCGAGGCTCGAGCGCTACGCAAGGGGCGGCGCTAGGTCGCCGGATCAATGACCGGGGCACTCTCTCCTCACTGCTACACCACCAGTCGCTAGCTGACACTCAGGCGAAGGTGTTGGAGGTCCTGGATAGGGAAATGCAGAGCCAAAGATGCGTGAAAATGCGGCCGGAGCTGAAGCTATATAGTCCTAGGGGTCCGGCTAGAAGGGTGTCGGGAGAGGAAATCGGAGCACGGACCCCGATGCTATCCTCCGGGCGTGGATCAGGGTTGATCAATGACGGATTAGGGCCCGGGGTTAGCGGATTTAGAGTTCGGATCGATGCGCAATAAATGGGAGAAAAGGCGGGTCGGGCGCAGATCCGCGGGGCTGTGGTCCAGGGGGGAGTTGATCGGGGGGTCAACATCCCCCGCGGACCAATGGGATGCGGCCACATGTAAAATAATTGGAAATTCAATATAAAATAGCAAATGGCCTGTTTTAGAAAAAGTTAAAACATAAAAAATGTTTATTTATTTAAAAACTATTTTTTTGTGATTTTTATTTATTTTTTTGAAATAAAAATAAGGTATGTACAATATAGTATAATATATAGGTATATATACAATATTGTCTTTTTGATTTTTGATTTTTAATTACTTATTTTTGTACATTTTTATTCCAATTTTATATTTTATTTATTTATAGAATAAAATTTGGAATATTTTGGTATTTTTATTTTATTTTTATTATTTATTTACAAGGGTTAAATAAATAGTTATATACACATATATACATGGTCTATATACAATGTTTATTTTGATTTTTATTTTTGTTCTTTTTATTTTATTTTTGTTTTTGTGATTTTTATTTTATTTATTTACATTATGAAATATAGAATATGTACAATTTTTATGAGATTTTAATTTATTTATTTATAGGGATAAATAAATATAAGAGTGGCTCTATGTACATGGTGAATATAGACACAGGTGAAGGAATTTTATTTTCTTTTTGATTTTCTCATTTTTATTTTAATTCTATATTTACAAACATATAAACATAAATATAAACCCACTTTTATTTTTGTTTTAGAGGAAAATATTTTTATTTAATTACAGGCATATTTACACACATGAGCTCCCTTATCTCTCTGTACTTTGGTTTTTATGCGGTCAGGCCCATGCTGAGCCCTCCCTTGGGATTAGGTCGCTCAATATTTATTTTAATTCTTTTTATTTTGTTTCTTTATTCTTTTATTTATGCACAAAAACATGCTAATTATGCATATTTACAAAATGCATGCTGATTGACAATTATTTGTATTTACAGGAATGTACATGTGTTTTGCATGGGTTTTGTAGCTAAAATAAAAGAATAAAGAGTGATGAATGGGTATTCATCACCCCCCTATACTTAACTTTGCTAGTCCCTTAGCAAACACTTATTTGAAAAAGAAGTGAAAAAGAAAAAGAGGAGAATATACATGGATTAATGATGATAATTAAACTTGCCTTCATTAAATTGAAATATGGAGCTCGATCATATCTTTGGATTATTAATGTGTCAGAACCTTATTTGGACTTAAGTTTAAGACTTAACAGCCTCTAAGATCCACTAATCTATAACCAAGACTCCTCAACAATCCAGATCATAACAAGTCTACATACACAAACCCTGAAGACTATGAGTCTTTCCTTGTACTGTGTAAGTGAGGTAAGCTCTCCACTTCAGAAGTAGTAATTTGACAACCCTCCCCAACAAGGTAACTCTATGCCCCTAATCTGGCCACTCTTTCCTCGAGGAGCGGGGTATTCCCTTCTAAGTTCAAGTTCAACCGGCTCAAGAAGAGGGAAAAGAAGAGAATGGACCATGGCCAGTGTAGCCATGTATCCTTGGGAGCTCAACCAGTGTAGTTAAGTCTCCCTGCTGCAAGCTACATAAGATGGAATCCATGAGTCTCAAGCTTTGCTTATTGCACTATATACATACTCCGGTGGGATTATCATTTTCTATCTGACCCACCACTTTTTTGGAGTTATTTTCTTTTTGCATTTTTTTCAAGTGCATCTATACAACATATACATGTGCAGCATATATACATAAGGAGTTTTTCCTCTTGAGCCAGTAGACTATCCCTCTTTTGAAGCATTATTGCAACCCACAACTCCTGTCGTTAGACCTCATGGCAACCAGACCAAGTTGAGATGCACTTCCTTCACTAAAAGAAGAAGAGAGGTTCCGCCTAGAAGTACTACCTCATATGCTACCCCAAGTCAAGGAAGATTGCCTCCTCACCACCTCATCCGTAGAGAGCTCGGTGTAAAGTGCGGGTCCAAGTAAAGCCATTGTCTATATGAGTCATGTGTGTGTTCTTAAGTGCTCTACTTAGGCTCATTAAGATGACATGTGATCATAGCCTAGTGGACTCAAAGAATTAAGTCACCATGGACCTGAAAAGCCTTAATCCTAAGCCCTATAAGGTTCCTCTTAGAATTAGGTGGATTAAGATCTTAATCAAGCTCCATTTCCCAATTTAATTCCAGGCTAGTTTAAATGTCAACTATAATCCGGGAAAAACTATATACAAGTATATACAAATATGCTATTTACACAATCTTTATACAAATGCAAAATTTTTGAAAAATGTTTTGAAATCATGGATGTATGCATGAATGCAAGTTTTGCAAAATATTTACACAAATTTACACAAGGTTTTTGCAAACTTTTGATTTTCAAAACATTTTGGAAAAATTTTGTACTATATACATAGTTTGATATGCACATATTTACACAAACTTTACACAAAAAGTTTTTGAAAACATTTTTACAAAAATAATTTGTAAAATAGCTATGTATGTGCAATAAAAGAATATTTATTTATAGGATAATTTTTTAATTTTTTATGGATTTTGGGTTTTTAGCCATTCTATTTATTAACACACTCACACAAAGTACGAGTTATGGCTAAAGTATATATGAAATATATACACCCCCCTATACTTAGCTCGAACGATGCCCTCAGAGTCAAGAGCGATGAAGAAGACATAACTCGTGCTTTGTATAGGGAAGTGAAAAGGAAGGCTATGTACAGAGACTAATGAAAGAATAGAAATCAAGAGGGTCTCGGCTTTTCCCCCTATACTTAGGATAAAATAATCCTAAGTATAACAGGCTGTACACAAAGGGAAAATCGAGTGGAGAATGTACAGGGTCTACCCCCCCTATACTTAGGGTAAAATATCCCTAAGTATATATAGAAAAAACAGGGGTAGAAAGATACGAAGAAAATCAACAGATATATACAAGAAGGAGGGGCATCACTCCCCCTATACTTAAGGTGAAGAACCTTAAGTATAGGTAACACAACAGAAGTGATGAAACAGAACGAAAGAACAACCCGGTGTTTCCACCCCCCCTATACTTAGGATGAGGAATATCCTAAGTATAGCAAAGATAATTCTAAGCGAGACCTGGGGTGAAAACAAGAACGGAAGAAAGAAAGATCAAACTAAGACAAAGCACGTATATACACAAGAATACAATGTTGAGGTGCCTCTAAACAAGCGCTAGGTTTTACGCCCCTAGCTGGGCGCAAAGGCTAGGATAAAGCAGTGTCAAGGTTCAGGACATCATCGGTAAGGCGAATGACGTACTGTCGTCGCAGTCTCGGTATGAGAACATCGACGAAATCAACAGTGTAAACAAAGACACCCAGGTATGCAATCAAGCGGGTATCTGCTACCGACCATGGATGTGGAAGTATGTGATCGAGATACGGTAGCACAAAGGAAATCGTCGGCTCTGGGTCAGACTAGAGTGGAAGTGTGGAGCCGAAGAAATCGAACGTGGAGAAGGATGGATCAGTCATGGAATCCTCCACGTCAATCAGTGTCTCGAAGAAGTGTGGGAAGTAAAGATCAGGAGACTCTCTAAGAAGACTGATATCCGATGAATGAAATAGAAGCAAATCAGGCAGATCATCGAATATCTCCAGGATGGGCTCATCCACGCGAGGGTCGTCGAGGTGAGAAGACTCAGAATTAGATGGATCACAAGACTCGGCTTCGTGTTCCACCAGATCGGAAACACTCTCAGAAGGTGAAACCAAGTACTCATCGTGTGCGGCATCCTCCCGTAGATAACTCTCGGGGAGAGATGCAAGATCAAAAGTGAGAAAGAGAGGATCAGGATCTAGAAAGGCATCTGCGCTGCTATCAAGTATCCACTCAGTGCGCCAGGCTGCATCATCATCGGGAATGTGGCTCTCGGTAATCTGGAAGCAGGAGAAGGTACTGGTCAACACCGCGGAGGCTGGCAAAGTGTCTGCGGCTGATCCTCGCTCTGCGGCAAAGCTGGCTGCCAACTGGTCCTCAGCAAGTGTATCTGTCTCAACAAAGTGGAGGACAACAAACTCGAATATGGGACTATCTGTGACTGTACTCTCAAAGTGAAGTCCCATATCGAACTGTAGCTGCTGGGCTGAGTCATGGTCGTTGTCGGACTCCGAGAAGTATCTCTGCAGAAAAGATGCTGACTCCTTTGGGACTAGACACTAAAATGGCTGAAAGAATGGCTGTAGTAGCGGGGGCTCCTCCGGTTCCTGGAGTATCAGAAGATCTGATATCCAAGACTCGTCGACTGGAAACTCTGGGGCTGCCTCGAACTCTAGCTGGAAGACCAACGGGAACTCGAGTAGACTCTGGGTCCGAACCTCTGCTATCGCAGTCATATCCTCTGTCAGTGGTGCTGGAGCATCCAAATCCTCTGGCTGGTGTGTATAAGCTGGATCATCATGTAAAGCGACACACCACACCGGTACATCAACGTCCGCATGTGTTGTCCTGACTATGGCATCTCTTGAAGAAGACCTCTGTGAAAGTAAACTCGAGATGGTATCCGGTAAGTGAATGTCGGAACTGCGGTGTGAACCGCCACATGTGGTAATCACCAGTGTTATCTGCTCTGCGGTCATCCCCCACATGGAGATCTCTATCAAGTCTGTCAGTGGAAGTCCGTGGTCTGGAAATCTCCTCAAGAGGTCAAGAAACCTCGGCCATGCCTCATGCAGTGGCTCCTGGGGGTCAACTGAAAAATCGGTGATCAAAGACCGCATCAAGTCTGCTCTACGTGGGGGGAAGTATCTCTGTAGAAACTCTCGGCGTAGCTCTCCCCATGTATCGAATGTCCTCCCCAATCGTCTGTGCCATCGCATGGCTCTGTCATGGAGTGTGAATGGGAAGGTCCTCTCATCAGCTCCTCTGCAGTGATATCTAAATAGTGCTCTGCAAAACTCCTCGAATGCGGGCAGGTGAAGATAAGGCTCCTCGTGCGGCTCTCCTGCAAATGTCAGCAGTCTCTGAATGTAATCCAAATCCAAGACGAATGGACGTAATGTAGAAGCTGACTGAGCTCCCTGTGCTATCTGCTCCACCATCAATCTGGGATAGGATGTATATGATAATCTCCACTGCTCCCTCTGATCACCAACGGAGTGCGCTCTCAACTCAGCAACGACATCATCCGGGTCTCGCATCTGCTCGATATGATCTCCGTGGACGTCTGGCACAGCATGCCCAGAGTAGTGAACGGGATGGGAGGGAGGGAGCAGGAGGTTGGTCGGAGATCCGACCTCCCTAGAAGGTGGGCTGGACTGATGGTCAGAAGATGGAGAAGAAGCCGTAAGAGTCGGCTCGAAGTGAGGGGGATCCATCACCCAGGGGTCAAAGAGAAGAAGACTGAAGGGAGGGAGGGTGGTAGAAAGGAGAAGAAGATAGATGGGGGAAAGCAGAAGGGATCTGGAATAACACAAGATGAGAAAACATAACCCCCGATTCACCTACACACACAGAGCTGAAGACCGAAGGGATTGGTCAGTTATCTTGTCGATTTTATTTTAGGTGATCATTCAGTCTATCAGAGCGATTACGTGAGCTGAATAGGAATCCAAATATTTTCCAACCGACTGTCCCGTACAGAAAGCCGGTAATCAGTCGAGAAAATATCGGATATGGCTCTAGCCTAAGGTGCGTGTCACTCTCTCGCTCATCCAAACCAAACAAGGAGGGGGTTATTCTCTCCAAGACAGATTTTTTTCAATTAAGTGTCTTTTAGGTCAAGTGTGATTAGTAGTCCCGATTTTATTGTTTTTCTTTTTATGTATTTTTCAAATAAAAAGAAATTGCCTAACGAATTTTTCGGTTCTCCTGGTTATTAAATCCAAAAATCAGGGGGGAGAAGTCGAAAAAGCCGATGCGCGAGAAAATCAATGATGCATGCAGAGTAAGAGATGCGTACCTGACTCCAGCAGTCTACATGCAAAATGATCCGTGTAGAATTTAAAGACTGAAATAAACTACCTAAATGGTGCATGCGGAAAACCGAGCCCTAAACAGCATTTCTACTCGAAAGAACGACTAGTCGACCACCAGCCTCCAATCCAAGAGTCCGGTCTCGGTCCACCCCTCCTCCTCTCGACAAATCGAGTTCAGGAGCAGCGCTTGGCAGGGTGGGCTGTGGTACGTAGGCTCGAAGGTAGTGAATCGACTATTTTATTAATCTTTTTATTATAGGACCAATTACCGATCTATAGGTTCAGGCAGATATATTAGGGTGTTTGGATCCTATTTATTACGTCACAGTCAAGCAGAAAATCCTAAGGCTAGGGGCTCAAAAAACCGCGAGAATCCGAATAAGCAGAAAAGAAAAGAAAACCGCGAAAAAGTCGCGTAAAAACTGAGGGGTCCCCCGAGCACACCGTTGCTCGGCGAAACAGACCCCGAGAGTCTAAGTCTGGCTGAGAGAGTCCTGCTGTCCCTGTATTATTACAACACTTCAAATAATGCAGAAAATAAAGTCTAAACTAAAGCTAATCTAAGCTCCCGCACTCGGCTGCCTCCTCGCGCTCTCCTGCGGCTCTGTGCAGAAGGGAGCCGCCTCCGATAGCCGCGGTTGCGCCGGCTCCTCGAAAGTCACCGCCTCGGTCCTCGGGCCCTCGCAAGAAGACAAAAGAGTGTCAAACCAGATAACAAAAAATAAGGCAAATAAAATAAAGAAAAGAAACATGGTATATATATGCAAAAAATAAAAATAAATATAAACAAACAAAAATAAACAAAAACTAAAATAAAAGAAAAGAAATAAAAAGAAAATAAAACAAAAATAAAAGAAAAATAAAAAGCCACGAAAAGCCACAGACTCCGAAAAAAGCCGCGGAAAGTCGCGAAAAAGAAAACAAAATAAAAAGAAAAATAAAACGACTACTAAGCCGTGCTCCCCGGCAACGGCGCCATTCTGATGTGAGCGAATCCGCGACTAAGGTAAGTATGAATCAATGCGGTCGTTGTGACCTCAGTCACTCGGGACTCAGATCTCAATCAAGAAAAATTATTAGACCACCAAATAAAGATAAAAATCGATGAAAACTCAAACTAGCGGTCTCGCTATGATATTAACCTGGTATAGCTCCCAGGGTCGAACTCGAGGAGCACGAGATGGCCTTGCGGCCTACGAAGTAGTCTCAAATCAAATAAAATAAAAACAAATTATTTTTGGTGGATTTTTAATATTTTATATTTTTTTGGAATTTATAATTATAAAGAAAATAATAAAACAATTAAGACAAGCAACTTTCAACAATTATTTAATTACTCTAAAATGTTCAAAAAAATCAAACAAAAATATTTTTATGGTTTTTATATTTTTTACTATTTTTGGTGATTTTTTTTGATAATTTTCTGATTTTTATAGAATTTTATAAAAATAAAACAAGGCAAAAACAAAAGAACAATGTCCAATCAGGTTTTCAAGGGCCAAAATAAAATGTAAAATGGACCTAACACGACCTGAAGGTATTTTCTTGCAAAATAGAAGTTAAGAAGAAAAATCAGGAAAAATGTTTATTATTTTTGGGATTTTCTATGATTTATTAGAATTTTTCTAAGTTTTTCAATGTTTTCAATTTTTATAATTTTTATAAATCCAAAAATGACCAAAATTGGTCAGAAAATCAAGCACACCAAAACACCCAAAATGTGAATTTTTTAGAATTTTTGAAATGGTTTTAATATTTTTTTGTGATTTTTATATCTGGACAGACATAAAAAGAGATGTTTTTGAATTTTTAAAAATAATAAATGGGCTCCAAAATTTTCCAAAAAAATAGTGAAAATTCTACACAATGGCAGGAGCCACGTGTCAAATTTTCACTTAATTTGGATACAATTTGATATTTTATTTACAACAATAGCCCATAGTCACAGGGACCTTTTCGTCATAAAAATATGCTATGGGGGCCTAAAAGTAACAAACACAGAAGTCCAGGGGGTCCTGGTGCAAAATGTCTAAGATCTCACGCGCGAAGCACGTGTACTGGGCACTCAGGGACCAATATGCAAATAAAATAGTTCTGAGGGCTTATTAGCAACAAGTACTAAAAGCCTAGGGAACTAATTACAAATTACCCAATAAATTTGGCACATGTGGAATTAAATCACTCATAGGGGTATAAATGCAATTATACAAAAAGATATTTCATTCCATAACACTTACAAACTACAGGCCCATATCATGCAATTTCACCAAAAATACACGTGACGAAGCACGTGTCCACGATACACAGGGGTAGAAGTGCAATTAAAATAAACTAACAGGTCCTCTATGCAATTTTACCAAAATAAAATGAACTACAAAAACTATTTACAGGACTAAATGATAAACACTAAAAGAGAGAGGGCCTAAGGGTAAATTACCCTTTATTAATCGAGGGGCTGGATGCGCGCCACGTGGGTGATCGTGCGGTGGGGACGCGTTGCGGCTGAACAAAGGGGCCCTCGGCGCTGATCCAACGGTGGAGGGTGCGCCACGTGGGGGATCAACGGTCGAGAGTCGATGTGGCTAACCCTCGCTGGATGGAGGGAGGAGAAGAGGCCACGTGTCTGATCTGACGGTGGCTGCTGTGCCTCTTCTTCACCCTGATCGAACGGTCCTGAGATGATCTGGCACTTCGGGGATGAACGGACGGTGGAGGAGACTCCTGGAAGAACTCCTCGCCGGCGAGCTTCGCCGGAGGAATGCTGGGGCGCTGGACCTCCTCGGGAGCTGCTGATGATCGGAAAAGAGTCGCCGGAGCCTCCCGCGTATGAAGGACCCCTCCGATGGCACCAACGAACTCCGAGGAGCCCGGGCGACAGCGGCGGAGCTAAGCTCCTGTGCCTGGAAGTTGAGGTCCTCAGATGGACCTCCTCAGACCTGCAAAATTGCACAGAAGGACTCCTGGGTCGAGGGCAAAATGCCTCGACCCGGTTAGAAGCGAGGCGGGTGGTCGGTGCGTCATGGTGGTCGACCTCCGGTGAGGCGTCGGCGATGAAGGTCGAAGTCCTCGCTCCGGGGCGAGTCGGGGGGTGCGAGTGGGTGTAGAAGGTGCGGAGAAGGCTCGTGAGTATGAGGGTCAACTCCGATGATCGAGATAGTGACGGATGTGGTCGGAATCGGTGGTCGACGACGATGAACGAAATTGGGCGTAAATGGAAATTGGAGAAAGAGAAGACGAACTAGGCTTACCAGATGGCTGAGATCAACTGTGGACGAGCTTCCGAAGCTCTGGGTCCTTGCCTCGAGGGCCGTCGATTCCTGAGGCTCGAGCGCTACGCAAGGGGCGGCGCACGTTGGCGCTAGGTCGTCGGATCAGTGACCGGGGCACTCTCTCCTCACTGCGACACCACCAGTCGCTAGCTGTCACTCAGGCGAAGGTGGTGGAGGTCCTGGGTAGGGAAATGCGGAGCCAAAGATGCGTGAAAATGCGGCCGGAGCTGAAGCTATATAGTCCTAGGGGTCCGGCTAGAAGGGTGTCGAGCGAGGAAATCGGAGCACGGACCCCGATGCTATCCTCCGGGCGTGGATCAGGGTTGATCAATGACGGATTAGGGCCCGAGGTTAGCGGATTTGGAGTTCGGATCGATGTGCAATAAATGGGAGAAAAGGCAGGTCCGGCGCAGATCCGCGGGGCTATGGTCTAGGGGGGAGTTGACCGGGGGGTCAACATCCCCCGTGGACCAATGGGATGCGACCACGTGTAAAATAATTGGAAATTCAATATAAAATAGCAAATGGACTATTTTGGAAAAAGTTAAAACATAAAAAATGTTTATTTATTTATAAACTATTTTTTGTGATTTTTATTTATTTTTTTGAAATAAAAATAAGGTATGTACAATATAGTATAATATATAGGTATATATACAATATTGTCTTTTTGATTATTGATTTTTAATTACTTATTTTTGTACATTTTTATTCCAATTTTATATTTTATTTATTTATAGAATAAAATTTGGAATATTTTGGTATTTTTATATTTTTTTATTATTTATTTACAAGGGTTAAATAAATAGTTATATACACATATATACATGGTCTATATACAATGTTTATTTTGATTTTTATTTTTGTTCTTTTTATTTTATTTTTGTTTTTGTGATTTTTATTTTATTTATTTACACTATGAAATATAGAATATGTACAATTTTTATGAGATTTTAATTTATTTATTTATAGGGATAAATAAATATAAGAGTGGCTCTATGTACATGGTGAATATAGACAAGGGTGAAGGAATTTTATTTTCTTTTTGATTTTCTCATTTTTATTTTAATTCTATATTTACAAACATATACACATAAATATAAACCTTCTTTTATTTTTGTTTTAGAGGAAAATATTTTTATTTAATTACATGCATATTTACACACATGAGCTCCCTTATCTCTCTCTACTTTGGTTTTTATGCGGTCAGGCCCATGTTGAGCCCTCCCTTGGGATTAGGTCGCTCAATATTTATTCTAAATATCTCCCTCTTTTTCTTTTGTTTCTTTATTATTTTATTTATGCACAAAAACATGCTAATTATGCATATTTACAAAATGCATGCTGATTGACAATTATTTGTATTTACAGGAATGTACATGTGTTTTGCATGGGTTTTGTAGCTAAAATAAAAGAATAAAGAGTGATGAATGGGTATTCATCACTCCACCTCTTAGATATTTCCTTCATGACTATTTTTTGAAGATATTGGTTCGGCCGTCGTTGGAACTCATGCGAGGGCTTAGTGTCTTCTTCGAGATAAATGTGGTGGGAGCACAGGACCAGACTTATCTCCTGGAGTTCAGCTACACTCTATCCTATTACCTTGCGATTCCTTTCGAGACCCTCCATCAAACGAGATTCTTGATCTTCAGTCAAATCTGCTGAGATAATGACTGGGAATATAACTGGCTCACCCGCAAGGAATCTATACTTCATGCTCTGCGGTAAGGTCTTCAATTCTGGGCAAGTGGGAGCTGGTAAATCTGGCTTCTGGAATGTCTGAGTGAATACTACCAGATCTGTGTGTGAGAACTCTTGCTGTAATGGTACATCAGACGAAGGTGGCCCTGTTGGTATATCTGTCAACTGACCTGGCTCACTCTCCATCCTAGCTATCGGCCTTGTAGGCACCAGACACAGTAAATATTCATCGAACTCCTGCCAGTCAAAATCGGTGTCTGTATCTGAGGGATTGAATCTGATGAGTATGAAACGAAATTGATTTCGCTATCCGGACCATGATAAACAACCACCCATCTGTAATCACAAAGTCACACTCCTGGTGGATGTCTACCTCTGCATCTGTCATCTACTCTAAATCGGCCATCTGATCTGAGCACTCTGAATCTTTAGCTCTGGTCTCCTCGATCGTCTCTATCTGTAAACTTTCACCCTTGACGCGAAAGTATACCTTCCCACTATCATGGTCAGACACCGCCTTGGTTGTGGCCAAGAATGGTCGTCCTAAGATGATGAGGGTATCTGTCACGGATTTAGGGACCTCCATGTCCAATACAACAAAGTCCACAGGGAATTTCAAACCCTGAATTGTGACGACAACATCCTTAAGTAACCCCTTCGGCCTCTTAACAGATCTATCAGCAAACTGAAGGATCGTCTTGCTATGTCTAAGAGGGCCAAACTCGAATCAGTCGAGTAAGGCTGCCAGAAGAATGTTAATCGAAGACCCGCTGTTTAATAGGGTAAGATCGAACTACTGATCATGAATGTGGCATCTGACATATGGAGCTCCTCCATCGGGTCTCTTGACTGGAAGTTGATTCTGAATAGCGAAACATGTGGCTCTAGTTAGCACAAGGATCTCTGCATTATGATTCCTCTTATTCCTATGTATAGTGGTCTTCTCTCTCAAGTGCTTCTAGAAGAGAGGGATGTGCTCTAGTGCCTCCTGTAGAGTCAACTGGATGTGGAATCTGTCGATCATCTGCTGGCTGGACTCTAACTGCTGTGTTTTTTTGGATTTTCTGTTTTGTTCCCCTGCCCTAATCAGAGTGCTTGAGGGAAGGGGATAGCTAGACCCTCCTCAGATAGAGGGTCAAGGAGAGGTTCCTCATGCTGTGAAATAATGGAGCCAATACAAGGATCATCATGCAACACATATGGATTCAGAGTAGACGAAGAAACCCTTTCCTTTATTCATTTTTTGTTAGTTTTGATATTGTCCTGAGATACATAGATAGGAGAAAAGACAACTAGACTAGAAGTGGTGGCATCAACACTATCCACGACATCTGTATTTGCGGCATCAGCACTGCGCTCTGGCTCAACATCACATCGAGTGGTGACACCAACACCACCAACTACATCTGGAGAAACGACAGCCTCAGTACCATCGACTGGATCATCATCCTTGGTGCGTCAGCACCACTGTCATCAACATCATCAGCGGCATCAACACTGCTATCCTCCTTGTCTGACGCTCTTGGATCATCATGGGACTGTCACTCAAACGAGGCACCGCCGACTGGTATTCTACTGCCCCTAAGTGTCACAAATCAACATCAAATATGTAGGAAGAAATATCACCCAATGAATCATTGGGAGTGGTAGTCTCTGTAAACTATACCTGCTCAGTTTTCCTCTTCAGATTGTTCGAGTTCGGTTCAATCCGAGCGGGTATAGTGGCTTTCCCCTTGATTATCTCCCTCATCTCTTGCCTGAACTCGTCCATCTTCCGCTTGAAGGATGCCTGCTGGTCTGAGAGTAGGCAGGCTAAGTCATCAAGGGATGGGTTCTCATAGGTTGGTCCATGAGAACCAAACAGATTGCTTAGCTGGAAATGAGGTTGGCTCTGCTAGTTATGATGAGGGGGAGGCTGAGAATACTGATGAGGTTGTTGCTGCCTCTACTGTTATCCTTGATGGTGGGGATGAGGACCCGACTGGTAATACTGATGTGGCTGGGAGTACTAGGGTTGTTGTTGCTGTTGCTGGCAGCTCTGTCCACCCGAAGCTAGAGGCTGCTGCTGGGATGAGGTGCCTCTAGTAGACCACCTGAATCCAGGATGATCTCGACGTATCCCTGGCTATTGCCAGTCATACCAAATCCTGTTGACTTCCATCAATGACTCCTGCTCGTAAGGGGGCGGGGGAAGATCTGTCAGTGGCTGATCCGGCTCATACACCATCATCCGAGCGTCCATAGATGGTGGTGACTGAGAGTAGTGTTGCTGCAACTGCTGAACTGGCTCTACCTGAATGTGCTGAACCTGGTGGTACTGGGAAGAGTGCTGGAAAGAACTGCTGCTGCCTAGATCAGCTCGTGAACTGGGATGAGGCTGAGAAGCCGTCTGTGCCTCCTGGAGACACAAGACATGGATCTTCAGGTCATTAAGAGTCTGTGCCAATTGATCCATTTGTGTCATGCCCTGGCACTGCTTCTTCTCTATAATCTCTATGCAGTCCAACTTCTCACTAATAATACCCATGTCAGCGCCTGAAGATTTTTCCTGTACTGCTGCTGCTGCTGATGAAGAAATGGGTGAACCTGCATCAACCCGTGCTATCCTCTGATAAGACACAGCCTGGGGTGAGGGATTTCCCTAAGCGTAGAGCCTAGTCTGGGACATCACTATGTAATTTTCAGCCATCTCCTCATAGATGGTCCAGACCTGGTCTTCATCTTTGGCGAAGTAGGAGCCCCCACAAGAAGCGTTGGCAAGCCCCTGCAGCTCCGGTGTTAGCCCACAAAAGAAGCTCTGGACAAGATTGGGCTTAGATATATCATAGTGTGGACACCGGTCAATGAGCTCACAGAACCGATCCCACGCCTCATGGAATTGCTCGTTAGGGATCATGGAGAAGTTGTTGATCAAAGCTCGTGCTACATTAGTCCGACCGAGTGGATAATACTTGTTCAAGTACTCGGTCCGGAGCTGCTCCCATGAAGTAACGTATCTCCCCAAATGTTTCAACCAGTAGGCTGCTCTATCAACTAGGGAGAAAAGAAATGTCATCATCATGATGGTGTCCTCGTCCACATAGCGGTCGTGGACAATACTGCAGATCATCTCAAACTCCTACATGTAAAGATGTGGCTCCTCGGTGGCTAGCCCATGGAACTTTGGCAAAAGCTGAATGGTCTGGGGCGGAAGCTTGAAGTCACCCAGAATAGCTGGAAGCTGGATCCAACGATGTGTGAGGGTTGCACTAGGGTTTTACAACTCCCTCATCGGCCTGCCTCTGGATGGATCCTGCAGGTCTTCTGGATGTCCTCCTGCTCCTCCTCCACCAACGGGTATCTTTCACCGGCTGGTCTCGGCTGAGGATCTTCTCTGCCATCTCGCATATGTGCTAACTCCTTACGGACCTCTGCCATGAATGCTCCCTGGTCTCGAATCTGTCGTTGCATCGTCTCTAGGGAGGCTAACAAGCTGTTGTTGATGGCACCCTGATCTAGAACATAAGTAGCACTCTGCGGCTATCCATCGGTCCGTCCGTCACTGCTGGCCATCTCTCGGGTCTCTGCAAAGGCAAAAGACCCCAACTCATGTGCCGTCAAATGAATAAATAGTTGTGCAGGTCTTTACTCGGTCACCTCAGGACTGAAAGAAGGGTGGTCAAGGGAGAACAGGGTGAAATCAAACTCAGGTTCAGAGAGTAGGTCTAGGCTCCTCGAAACCTCCCTAGATGAATGAGTCGGAGTGCTAGAGAGAGGTGCTACCAAAGGTAGCCTAAGGTACCTCCGGCCCATCATCGTGATGTGGGGATGAGTGCGGATGAGATCTGGTAAGAAAACAAGATGAGAAGTCAAACCCCCAATTCATCTACTCAACACGAGTTGATGACCGAAAAGGATCGGCCGTTTATCTTGTCTATTTTAGTTAGGTGATAAATCAATCTTGCAGAGCGATTAAGCGAGCTGTTAGGAATCCAATGCTCTCAGGAGACTGGCTCAATCCCAAAGCTAGATCTTTCCCAGCCAGTACGAGTTGCGGACTGTTTACCGGCTACCCGTTCAACTCACTCTGTAAAAATAAGGACATCGCGGTCCGCTTTACCAATTACCGGAGAGATCCTCACTGGAGAATGACTAACCCCAAGACCAATAGTCTAATTGAAGTTCAGGTGTGGCTCTATCCTAGTGTGCGGGTCACTCACCCCAATATAAATATGTTTAGATGAGGTGGATTTTAGGGTCAAGTTTGCATTGGCATCCCAGATTTTATTGCTTTCACTTTTTTATTTTTTTTAAAAACAATGCCTAACGAATTTTTCGATTTCCTTTGATTATTTTGAGTCCAAAAACAGGAGGAGGAAGTCGAAAAAGTCGATGCGCGGTCAAACACAATGATGCATGCAGGGATAGAAATGCGTACCTTGCTCCAACACTCTACATGCTATATGATCCACGCATAAATTAAATACAGAAAGTAAACTAACTATATGATGCATGAGGAAATCGGCCTTAGACGAGCAGCTTCTATGATCGTGAAGAACAAATAGCTAACTAATCAGAGAGAGGTCTGAGTCCGATCTCAGATGTCGATCGGTGTTCACCACAACGGATCCTGTCAGCGATGTATACGATCTCTAGCGGCGTGTGACCTCTCAACCGATTAAGTTAACTTTTAAATTTATTTTTAGCAAGGTCCTATTACGTTCTATAGGAACAGATAATCTATTATATGTTGGGCCTTAGCTATTTACGTCACAATAAAAAAATCCTACGTCTGGGGCTAAAACCGCGAGAATCAAATAGAAAGTTATGGCGGTGAAATCAAAAACATGAAAAATAGCAGTGAGGTCCCCAAGTGCATCGGCACTTGGTGAAATAGACCCCGAATAATGTCCCAGTTCAACTACAGTTCACAGTCTATATTATTACAACAATAGATTGCTTTCTATAATAAAATAAATATCTTCTTCTCATACCTGCTCTTCCTCCTATGCGGGTCCTCCAAAAAGAAACTCCAAGTCGTCCTCCAAGCAGTCCCTCGCACAAAAAGCAAACTAGAGAAGGTCAGAAAACAATTATGATGTAAAGAGATAAATAGCACAAAATTGAAAAATGACTATAAGTCGTGCTCCTCGGCAACGGTTCCATTCTGGTGATGCGAATTCCGATGCGATTGAGACGGATACAATATCACAATGTGTCATTGTTCTCAACCAATAGATTCGATCAACGAGAAAAAAATTATTTTACCACTAAAGAAAAATCAAACAATAAAATATAAGCGGTTTCGCTATTCAGTTTACCTGGTATAACCATCAGGGTCGAACACAATGAGCACGATTTAAAAACTAAGTAGTCAGATCTTATATAGTTGATTTTATCCACAACTACATGAGTATAATAAAATATAATTAGCTTATTAAAAGTAATATACAATTAAAGGTGATTTTGATCCATTTTGATATAATATGAAGAAGATACAGTTCCACAAAGCTTTTATTTTGTCTTTTTATTTTGTGTATCACGGGCACACTATGCATTATTTTTCTATGAACTCAATTTGTATTTTTCTTTGTATTTTTATCTACAATACTAATATTAAAGGTTTTATTATTTGAAGTGTATTTTTGAATAATAGTATAATATACGTGTCAAAAATCAATTATTGATGAATTAAGAATTGTAGTTTTTGTGTCCTTTTTGTACAATTCATCTTCCCAATCTCCCCCTACTTTATTCCTTTTCGACCAAGTCACCATGATGATCGGGTCTCAGGGTATAGGGTCATTCAACAACTATGGAGTCTCATTTCCTTTTCTTTTCTTCCTTTATTCATAAATTTTGGAATTAAATACATAAATAATATAATATTTTATACAATATCATGTATATATTTTGACAAATTAATGATATATACATGTATTTAGCTAGGTATTTAAGGTCAAAAATGAAAGAATAAAGGTGATGAACTGGAGATTCATCGCGCCCTATACTTGCCTTTGCTAGTCTATAGCAAACACTCGTTCCTATAAGTGTAGAAAAGAAAATAAAAAAAAGCAAAAGAAAGAACTTTGATTGACTTTAACTTTTAAACTTGTCTTCATAATATCAAAATTTGGAGCTCAGTCGGACCCTTGGATTTTTAGTTTGGTCGGAACCTTGGTTGGGAACCAGACTTGGAACACAACAAGTCTCCTCAAGAGCCAGGTCAGAACAAATCGATGTCATATGCAGTCCCGTATGACTATGAGTCTATCTTGTACAATGTATGTGGTATATAGCTCCTCTCGGCTAAAGCGGTAAAAGTCATGCTTCTCCAACATAGTGGCCCTAATTCCCCAATCCAATAACTCTTTCCTCGAGAAACGAGGTATTCCCTTCTAAGTTCAAGTACAACCGACTCAAGAAGAGGAGGTGGAGAAGAGAATGGGTGGTAGCTAGTGTAGCTACCTATCCTAGGATGCTTGGCCGGTGTAGCCAAGTCATCCGGCTGCAGGCTTGCATACATATTTGACTGAATTTCAGGCTTGTTTATTAAATATAGTTATGCATCGACAAGAATTGATTTTTCTTGATTTTTTCCTGTTTGTTTTTTTAGTTTTGATTTTTGCATTTTTCAATACTATATACAACATCATTTACATAAGGACTTTTTCCTCTTGAGCCATAGACTATCCTTCTTTTGAAGCATTATTGAAACCCACAATATTATGTCATTAGACCTCATGGCTACGAGATCGAGTTGGGGTACAATGGTTACAAAATTGCGACTTCTGGTGTTTCCATTGGCTTGTGTCTCATGCTGGTGAACCCAGCCCTCTACCACCTCAACGAAATTGAGCAAGGTGTAAAGTGAAGTGTGGAAGTTAGGCCTGTTGTTTATAATGTTTCCTTGGCACCTGTAAAATAATATTGCAAAATATACTTGGTGCAAATATTTTGGATCCCTTTTTATTATAGATCGTGTCTATATGGTTAAGAATATAAAGCAACAGCGAGGAATCTAGGATTTATTTACCTTAACTTATATTTTGATTTAAAAATCAAAATCTTTACCGAATACATGTAAATGTACATTAATACCACATTCCAATACAAATACATTCGTGACAAAGATCATATATTAACACTAAAAATACATGAAAAGAAAAAGAAGAAGAATTTGTGTACACAGACTAAAAAAGAAGTTGAATACATATAAGAGTTTAATGGGGCTGCCCCCGCACCATTTTCGGCGCTTTTTTTATTTTTATTTTTGAAAAATATCACCATGTATATTCATCCCTATATCCCTCCTATATGCCATTCGAATTTTGTCAGAAACAGAGACTCGTACGGCCTCCATCGAGACAAACATTTTTTAACGGTAACAAGATTTTTTAAATCGACACCATCTCGATGGAGACATTAGGAGTCTCTGTTTCCGACGGAATTCGAATGGCATATAGGAGGGATATAGGAATGAATATATATGACGATATTTTTCAAAAAATAAAAGGGATTTTATCACTTGTGCCCCTCCGAGATATCGCAATATCAGTTATGCCCCTATCTTTTTGGTAATATCAGTTGTGCCCCTAACTTCTTTCTCCGTTACCATTTGTGCCCTTCCGTCAGATTGACCGTCAATGAGTTGACTTAACCATGGTTTTTTCAAACCGTGGTGAAGTTAAGAGGGGTATTATTGTCCAGACTCCTCTTCCCCCATCTTCTTCTTCCCCCTCCAACCTCCTCCTCCTCCCTCTCCGCCCGAAACTCCTCCCCCGCCCCCCTTCGAGCTCCGCCCCAGCCTCCCTCCACCAGGACCCCCCTTCCTTGCCCCTCCCTCCGCACCTAGTGCGCGTGGTCGGCGTTCGTCGCCGTCGGCTCCACCACCGGGCAGTGGCCCCTTCTCTGTCATCTGCTGCGCTCAGGCGGCAGTTCCGCAATCGGCTTGTGCCTGATCCCGACTAGACACCTCGCGCCGCTGCTGTGCGCAATTCCTCAGCCTGTCGACCACCCAGAGCGAGGCCGCAACACCGCCTTCCCTCCATCCCGACGGCGCCGAACGCCGACCATAATATATTTCAACAATGCCATGACAGAGAGATCTCCATCGCGCTTCTTATTAATGTTATTAAGTGGTCATGGTATTAATATTTCGTCTAAGACGTGTCATAATCTCAAACGTGGAAGAATGCCAAGAATTCAACTGTCTGCTCATCTTAACAAGTAAGGCCCGGAAGGTATCCAATGTGTATGAGGTAGCTTCTGATTACTACTTTATTATGAGTAAAATCCGCACCAAAAAATGACATAAAATTATTGCTTGTTGAAGGGCCCCATCAGGATAAGGTCTTCGGAGCTCCATCAGACAACAATCACAAGAGAGAGAGTAGATCGGCATGGCGGCGATAGGAGCAGCGGTGGGAGCTCCATCAGACAACAATCACAGGAGAGAGAGAGTAGATCGGCATGGCGGCGATAGGGCCGGATGGGAGGTGCGGGGGGCGAGGGGGGAGGTGCGGAGGGCGAGGGAAACCGAGGGAGGGGGTGCGGGTGGCGGAGGACAACCGGGGGAGGGGGTGCAGGGGACGGAGGGGAGACCTGGGGCGGGGGCGCCGGGCCGGGTCGGCGGGGCAAGGGGGCCTGGGGGCGCTGGGCCGGATCGGCGGGGCAAGGGGGGGCGCGAGGCAAGGGGGCCTGGGGTTGCAGCAGGGGGGAGGTGGCATGGGTAGGGGGATGAGGAAGATGAAGAAGAGGGGGAGGAGGAAGATGAACAGTGATTGGACTTTTCCATTCATTTGTTTTCATTTAATTCCTGATGTGTCCCTAAAGTTAACGTCCGTTTGCGTTTGGGATGGACGGAAACTAACTCGAGGGGTACAAGTGATATATTTGCAAGAAGTGAGGGGCACAACTGATATTACCAAAAAGATAGGGGCATAACTGATATTGCAATATCTCGGAGGGGCACAAGTGATAAAATCCCAAAATAAAAATAAAAAAGCGCCGAAAACAGCGCGGGGGCAGCCATTGTTGGCTGCCCGCAAGGGGCAGTCCCATTAAACTCTACATATAACTCTAAGATATATTTATGATCCTAACACAAAGACAAGGCATACTAACATGGTTGACAAAAAAATAAAGTAGAGGGATATAAGAAAAGATAAAAAATAACAAAGTCATTGTCATATTTTTATTTCAAAAAACCATATTAAAACACGTGTACACATTGTATATATCACTTCCAATAATTCTCATATTTTCATTTCAAAATCTTTTTGATAATATTGTTCATCTTGTGTATATATATAGATGAACTCCTCTTTAATCGTCAAATCAACCCACCTTGTGTGATCTTCTCTCTACTCTCCATCACCACCATTAGGTCGATATTAGAGCTCTTCCGCAAGAAAAAGTTCCGATTGGTTTGGAGGACGAGCCTCTGACGAGTTTGACAAGGAGACGTAAAGTGAGGAAGAGAATATTTAACAGAGAAGATGATAAAAAATAGAGCATAACAAAATCTAATTTCATGATCAGAGAGAGAGAGAGAGCTCCTGGAGGGTTTCAAGTTCAACCGAAAGAAACGGCCACAGGGGAAAAAGGATTACATCACACCCGAACGATCTAACAAATCGTGAAGGATTCACCGAGGAAATCTTGAAGGATTCACCGAAGATATTTAACAGAGAAGGGAAAAAGGATTACATCACACCCGAACGATCTAACAAAATCGTGAAGGATTCACCGAGGAAATCTTGAAGGATTCACCGAAGATATTTAACAGAGAAGGCCGTAAAAGAATAGAGTATAATTAACTCCAACAAAATCTAATTTCGTAATCAGAGAGAGAGAGAGAGAGAGAGAACTCCTGAAGATTTCCTGGAGGTTCAACTGAAAGAACACCGAACGAGCTCGTAAGGATTCACTGAGGAAATCTTGAAGTACAGCTGTCCGTCTGCTACTGCTGAGGTGCTTCCCTTTAAAGAAGCCCGCCGCCACCACCCATCACTTCACTTCATTCGACATCCCCGCTCTCTCCACCTAACGTAGTTCCTTGATTTGCCATGGCCATGACGGGGACGAGCGACGTCCCCTTCGGCTACCACTTCCGGATGACGCCCACCGACATCCATGCGCTCTTGCACTACCTGCTCGCCACCGGAGGGAGCACTGCCCGCGACATTCATCCCCAGATGCGATACGAGGAGATCTACGGCCGCCACCCGCGCGACCTGCTCGTCGACGGCTCACCCTGCTGGTTCTTCTCCTCCACGCTCCAGAAATCATCCAAGGGCAGCAGCATCACGCATCACCGCCGGATCGCCGAGGGAGGGCAGTGGAGACGCACCACCAAGGTGCAAGATGTCCGGACATCGGACGGAAGTAAGATCGGCGAGGTCCGCAAATTCGAGTTCCGCACCAAGAACTCCCCTGACGGCAAAGAATGGATCAAGAGCGAGTTCCTGGCTACGGAGTACCGCGCATGGTTCCCCTCCTCCGGCCTGCTCTCCACGGTGGCGCTTTACAACGTCTACACGACGCCGAGGAAGCACAGGCGCCACCCTTCTCCTGCTGCTTCCGATGATGCCATTCCCGTCTATGCCGGCATTCCCGTTGCCATTACTACCGATCTCATTGATGCCAGCATTCCCGGTGCTATTATTCCTGCGTCACCAGTTACGACCGATGAGCTGCCGACGATCCCCTCGCTGATCTATGGTGCACATTATCCCAATGCTCCGCTGTCGTGTTTCCCGTACGACAACCCGGAGTGGTGCTTTTCGTATGAGGAACTTCTGTCGGATCCTCGTGGTGCTCCTGTTCCAGATCATGAGCCCATCCCTGCAACTGACGATCAGGCGTTGGCCAGCGGCGATACAGCTGTCGATGCCTTTGCTCTGCCGGGGGAGCCCATATTTGCAACTCAATATCAAAGGTCTGACAGTGGAGATTTAGTTGCTGCTGATGTGCCTGTCTGCGCAACTCAAGATCATATACTTGACAACGAATATCCCGTCGACCATCAGTACTCATTGTTCCATGGATGTGGTCTCCGGGAGGACAACCCAATACCCATCTGGTTGGACCAACCGCTCTATCCAACAGGGGACCAATTCCATGCTGATTCAGCCCTGGTTTACGACAGTGATGCCCCGTATTGTGTCGACCCTATGATCGGCACTCCGGCCACAGTTCTTGATGAGCAACTGTTCGGAGATGAATTGTTGGCGCAACTAGAGCAGTTCCTGGGCAAGCATTCTGCTGACATTGCAGAGCACGAGAATGCGCAAGGCAGCAACAAGAGGACGCGGCAGTATTGACTGCATCTTTACTAGCTACACGCGCACATACATCAAGTTTCTCGTTTTTGTTCATACTATGTTTTGGTTTTTCGTTCCTGTCCATATGTGCAGAGTCCATCTGATACTACAAGCAGATGAATTTTGAATGGCCAATAGCTCTGTATCCAATCTATTTTTTTTTATAAAAAGGATTTTTTGGACATTAACCAGTTGCTTAATAAAAGACCCAACTTTTTTTATTGATGTCGATGTCAGGTAGTTATAGTAGATATTCTGCATGTCAATGCCAATGATAGAAGTGATCAGGTAGTTATAGTTCAATGAAATGTTGATTTCGATTAATGCGCCACAATGATCCATGATGGAAAAAAAGGACAGAGACATTTATATTTGATCCAATAGCCGAATGAACTCGTTAGATAACCTAGCAAAAATCTATCATCTTGCAACATCAGATCTGAGATTTACATTCAGTGTCGAACATCCCATGGAAACACTTTACAATACAAACTTGAAATGAAATATAGCTCTGCTGGCTTTTGTTTGCATCCCAAAAAGGGTCAAAAAAATGGGATGGGAAGAATGGTGAACATCAATAACTGAAAATCACTTGGCATTTTTTTTGTACAGCTCCAGTAGTAAACTGTTTGAGTTTCAAGTTCCAATAGACCTTTGGTAGCACTCTCATTTTCCGTGATTTTTACTTATTGTTACGACAAGTGTGCATTCTTTCCCACTAATGGCAATGGGAGATAAAATTGATATCCAAAGATACTATGAGCATCAAAGATTGTCATGTCCAAATTACCACCCTTAAATTTACTAGGGATAAATCTCTCATAGTGTTTGAGATGACAATCACAATCTGTGGGCAGATTGGTATATCAATTGATCTTCAAATGTCCAAGTAGGTTGATACCAACATTCTAAAGAGTCTTGGAAAGACAAAATATTATATATTGAGAAAATGACATAAAGAGTGGAAGCACATGATTTTCAATCTTCCTCGGTTCTTTGAACTCTAAGTTTGAGATTGTCAAGAGACATATCTTAAATTTAGAGTTTATTTCAAGTATTCAGGAAGTATATTGTCAAATTAAGGCTGAGAATAAAGTAGGAATGCGGTGACTAGTCCTTCTCATGAAGTCAAGAACACTTAGCAATTTACATTCATGCATTGAGGAACAACAATGTTGGGAAGAAAAATAGGGTGTGTATTTATTGAAAAAAGGAATAGTCACTCTGTTGGATTTCATTGAAAGCTCCTTCCTCGAAAGAATCCTACAAGGGTATGAGGCAAATCGAAGAATTATAAATATGGTTATAGAAAGTTTTTTATTAGTGTCTGTAATGAAACATATGATAATAGGAGGAAGATTACCTTATAGCAAGCTCAAGAACATCAAAGATTACCTTAACAAGATAAGTATTTGTAAGGAAGAATTTGATGAGGTTCACAACAACAATATTGATCTTATTATTATCCCTTGGACGAAGTAAAGGTGAAAATACTAAAGATGAAAAGGATTGGATCCATTAGTAGTTGTGGTACGGACTACATGAGTAGTGATCCTAAGTATTTTCAAGCTTATAAATTCATCATATCAGATATCACATGGACATTACAGATGGGTATCATGTTATTATGGATGGAAAAAGGTTTAAATTTATCTTAAATAAATTTTTGAATCATAATGCTTTCCTATTCTCAACATATCAGTCAAAATTCTCTTTATTTATAATACTAGAGATATTATCAATCGATCATTGTATTTTACCAAATGAGGTGACATGGAATAAGATGGGGGTAATATTTGGAATCTGAAAGTTCGTATATCTTATCAATGAAGAAAAATGTTTTGTTGGTGAGGTGAAATAGCCAAAAATTTCTGAGAGACTGTCTTGTGGTCCACAAGACAGGACCACTAAGTCACTGTGATAACAACTCTCGAAGACCTTTGGTTAAATCAACAATTAACCAACAATAGAAGTAATTCAACAATGCAAATCAATGTATGGACCAAATTTTATTATACTATACAATTAATGTGTATAGTAGACAAGCAGGTAGGGGTCGAACACATGGAGCACATACTTAACGGGAATTATTTAAACAAATAAATAATGCAAATATGTGTGTATACAAGTATGCATAATATCAATCAATATTTTTGTGCATTTTAAATTACATAAAATATTTTTTTATAATATTATATATATTTTAATTTTAAATTTTCTGACAAAATCATAAAATATCGCAAAGAACATACTTTTTTATTTTAAAATATATTTATAGTATTTATAATAATTAATAATAGTATAAACTATTTATAATACTATATAGATATACATAGGCTATATAGTCTATACTATTTATAAATATGAATAAAAAATAGTCAAAAATAACAAAATAAATTTTTATGTTTTTTCCAATATTCCCACGTTTTTGTAAATTTTAAGGGATTTTAGTAATTTTTCTGTTATTTTTAAAATTAGAAATAAAGAAAAATAGGGATTGTTTAAATAATCTGAATTGATTTATAACAAAACAGTTCAAAATGTCTCAAAACAGGTTTAATACATGCTAATATGCATAAATAAAAATACAGAATAAAAACAAATATTTTTGGAATTGTTGAGAATATTTTATAATATTTTTAGGGTTAGTAAGGGTTTGCTAATTTTAAGAGTTTCTTTTGATATTTTTTTGTGATTTTTGTTCTAGTGTAGAAAATATGCTAATAAACAGAAGAGAAATTTTTGGAATTTTTCAAAAAGGACATATAACTTTTTGTAATTTTAAGTAAAACATGGAATAAAATAGCTCCAAATAATTTTAATAAATAGTAAATGCAACTGAAATGCTATGTAAAATATGTAGCATGAACAAACATCCAGTCAAGCACCTACTTCTATTTTGTGGATTTTTTAAAGCATGGGAGCTATTAAAAAACACATAAATAAAAATAAATCAAGCTAGTAGGGGCATATTTGCAAATAAATTATATTCCAAGGGTATAGGTACAAAATAATCCAAAAGTTAACGACAAGTTGACTTTAATAGACGAAGTAATAAATACAGAACCCATGGGGTTTACATGCAAAGTACCCACACATTTAGCCAACCACATGAGGTGACGTGGTGGGGGACTAAACTGTAATATTAAAGAGGTTTGAGAGTATACATGTAATTTGTTTACAGAATATTAAACATAATAAAATCATTACAAGACTTTTTACAAATAACAAAAAGGACGGAAGGGGGTCTTCGTAAAATTTACCACTTAAAGTCCTTTGATTAGGGATGCAAACGGTCGGATACAGATATAGGTATTTTCGTATCCTTGTCCGTTGTTTAAATACAGATGCGGATACAGATATTGACGGATATTAAAACTATCTTATCATATCCTTACAAAACAGATACAGATGTAAAATAGATAATGATCACATACGAGTAATGTTAGAAATACTCTATCAAATTGACTTAATACATATGCATTGAATGAAAACACATGATATAAATTTACTAATGTGTTTGTATAATAAAAATTACAAAAATATGGTAAAAGAAGGTATAGAATTATGCTACATAGGGTTAAAAATAATTTTATTACTATATTTATACATAAAAAGGGATATATAGATGCGGATACAGATGTTTGCAGATATCAAAATGATATCCATATCCGTATCTATTTTAAAACGGATATGGATACGAATGTCAAAATATATATAAAACGGATACAGTGACGGGTTGGATGCGTATATATCCGTAACCATTTGCATCCCTACCTTTGATCCGACCATTGTAGATGCTCCATGTGGCTGATCAGATGACAACCCTTACATACCCCTTCGAAGTGATTCAATGACCTAGATTATATCTAGGCCATATTCATGATCGGACGTCTTGGAAGGGGGTACGAAGAACATCTCGATGAACTGCTGGATAGGGAGCTTCTATTTGAAGCAGATCCTGCCTTCGGTGATAGAACTTTCCTCTGACAAGCCCAACAACTTGATGGGCTTCCTCTGCATGCAATGTTGGTCTTCGCCAACGACAAGGAAAATAGAGGAGCTCTGACGGCTCCAAGCTACTGAAGAGCCGATAGGATCGAGAGACTAAGGGAGAGAAGGTATCATGGGTCGTTGCGACCTCAACCTCTCGAGTTGGACTCAACAAGAAAATCAAGACCACCAAATAAAAGAAATCAACAAATCGAGCCAAATAGCGGTATCACTATTTTATTTAACCTGGTATAGCGACCATGATCGAACTCAAGGAGTACAGATTGGCTAAGAGCCTATGAAGTAGTCGAGAATCAAAATAAAAAGAAACAAATACTTTTGGTGGATTTCTAGTTTTTTATTTTTTTTATGATTTTTAATTATAAAGAAAATATAAAAGAAGCCTAAAAAGTCACAAACAACAATTTATTAAAACATAAAAACAAGTCAGAAATTTAAAATAAAAATATTTTTGGATTTTATATTTTTTCAAGTGTTATTGGTAATTTTCTCAGATTTTTATGATTTTTAGTTGATTTTATAAAAATGAAAGGAAGCCAAAAACGAAAGCTACTATGCAGCCAGACTCTAAAGGCTATTCAAAATTAATAAATAGCGTATAGTAATCTAACAACAATTTTATGAGAAACTACAAATAAAATCCTAACTACAGAAAAAGAAATTACATTTTTTTTTATTTTTTTTGAATTTTTAATAATTTTTATGAGTTTTTTTAATCTTTTTAGATTTTTATGGGTTTTATATATCCAAATCAAACAAAACTTGCACAAAATCAAAAAGACAACGAAATAAGCTAACACTATTTTTTTTTGAATTTTTGGGGGCTTATTAATATTTTTAGTTGATTTTAAATTCAAACAGAATCAAAAATAGGGGTTTTTGAATTTTTAAAAATATAAAATAAAAACAAAAATATTCCAAAAATTTAATGAAATTTTTACACGGTGGTAGGGGCCATGTGTCCAAATTTCACGAGATTTGGAGTCAATTTGCTATTTTATTTAACCAATCAAAGACATACAACACATAGGGACCTAGTTGCAATTTTAGAAAAGTTTTCAGCCAAATAATAACACTTGTAAAGAATGCGAGACTGAAATTGCGAAAAGCCCAAAATAGCACGAGGAAGGCATGCGATTCACACTCACAGGGGTACATCTGTGATTCCTATTTATAAAAATGCAATCATTAACAACAGAAAAGTTCAGGAGAAAATGCGCAATTAACCCACACGTTACGTGCCGATGCACGTGCTCCACATACAAAAGGACTAGATTGCAAATAAAAGAAATTGAGGGTCCTACGTGCAAAATGTCCAAAAATAAAAACACTTCTAAAACTATTTACAAGACTAAAATGAAATGTAAAAAGAGCTAAGGGCCTAAGAGTACTTTACCCCTTTATTAAAGATCCAACGGCCAAGGAGTATCACTTATGATCGTACGGCTCTGATTCGCTGATACCCCTTCGACGATCAACGCTCAGGATTAGATCCTCAGATGGATCCCACGGCTACAAGTTTCCCGTAGATGGATGGCGGAGATGAGACCTGGCGAAGGAGCTCGATCGGACAGCTGGGAGGGTCCCTAGAAGAACAACTCACCAGCAAACTTCGACCGGCCAATACGCGCGCCTGGGGGCTCCTCCGGCGCTGCTCTGATGGGCGAAATGACGCTCGAGGTTGTCCGCAGCTGTCAGTAAGCTCCGATGGGGCCGGGAAGTCCTGGAGGACCCTGGCAAAGCTAAGGCACCTGGTGCACTATGCTTCAATGGTTGAACCTCCAGATGAGGTCCATTCTCCTTCGAACCTGCACAGAAAGAAAGCTGGGTCGAGGGCAAAGTGCCTCAACCTAGTTACAGGCGGAATGGGCGGCTGGGTGAGGCGGAATGGAGCTCTCCGGCGGGGCGACGACGGAGGAGAGTCGCTACCCTGTTCCAGAGCGAGCCAGGGGGTGTGAAGGGGTGAAGAACGTGGAGAGGAATCCGGCGAAGGTGAAGGGCTAGTCGAAAGGGCAAATGGATGGTCGGAGGAGGCATGGTGGTCCGATGAAGGTGGAAGGGACGGAATCGAATAATCTAAAATTAACGCTAACTAATGGCTAACTACACTACCTGATGGAGGAGGTCGTCTGGGCTGGAGGTGCTGGACCTCCGGGGGTCTTTGCCTCAATGGGGCGACGCGTCCAGAGGCTCGAGCTCGCCGGCGGCGGAGCACGATGAGAAGCTCGCCGGATCTGAGGCTAGAGGCCTCGGTCCCTCGCTGCTACACACTCTCTCGCTAGTTGTCAATCAAGGAAGGAGGACAGAGGTCACTGGAGCCGAAGGCGATGGACAAAGATCGAGGAAAATGGCTGCTCCAGGTGAAGCTTTATACGTGCTGAGGTCCAGAAGATGGGACTTGGGCGTGCATCTCGATGGATGGATCCCTAAGGAAATTGGTAGGCGGAGATAACAGATCTATCCTCGACAATTGGAGCCTCGGATCAACGCAAATGGAGGTCGGAGACTCTAGAAAAATCCATGAAATCAGGTCGAAAGTCGGATCCGGATGAGAGGTGGTCCAGGGGGGAGAGTTAACCGGGGGTCAGCAATCCCCCGTGGACCAATCAGATTATTCCATTTCGAAAATACTTATAAGTTAAATAAAAAATAGAAAACGATTTTATTTAAAAATATTTACAAAATGAAAAATGTTTGTTATTTTTCAAATTATTTTTAGTGATATTTATTTATTTTTTGAAAATAAATTAATGTATATACATAATATAATATTATATACATGCATAAAATACCTATGTATTTTATACTTTTATTTTTAATTTCTTATTTTTGCACAAATACCTCAATTTTATATTTTATTTATTTACAACATAAAATTGAGAGTATAAAATAATTTTTATTTGATTTTTATTGTTTATGTACAAGGGTGAAATAAATAGATCTTTTATTGATATATACATGGTATATGTACAATGAAGAGAGCGAAAGAAATGATTTTGGTTTTTATTTTATTTTTATCATTTTTATTTTTAGAAATATATACAAATTAATAAAACCCATTTTTAATTTTTGTTTTATGAGAATAAAATATATACACAAGAAGGAGTACACATGGATGAATGGCCCTATCTCTCTCTACTTGTTTTATTTTGTGGTCAGGCCAATGCTTGGCCCTCTCTTGGGGTTCGGGTCACTTGATATTTATTCTAAATATCTCCTTCTTTTTCTTTCTTCTTTATTCTTTTATTTTTGCACAAAAACATGCTGATTATTCAATATTAACAAAAGCATGCTCTTTGGTAATTTATTATATTTACAACTATCTACATGGTGTTTTGCAAAGATTTGTAGCTAAAATAAAAGAATAGAGAGTGATGAATGAGTATTCATCACCCCCTATACTTTACTTTGCTAGTCACTTAGCAAACACTTATTTGAAAAAGAAGTGAAAAGAAGAAAAAGGAAAAGAAAAAGAAGGGAAAGATGAATCAATGCTGATTATTAAACTTGTCTTCATTAAATTGAAGTATGGAGCTCAGTCAGATCTTTGGATTATTAATTTGTCGGAACCTTATTTGGACTTAGGTTTGAAACTCAACAACCTCTAAGTTCCGCTAATCTATAGTCAAGACTCCTCAACAATCCAGATCAGAAGAAGTCTACATACACAAACTCTGATGACCATGAATTTTTTCTTGTACAGTGTTAGTGATGTATAGCTCTCCACCTCAGAAATAGCAAAGTGACAACCCCCCTCGACAAGGTAACTCTAATACCCTAGTCTGGAAACTCTTTCCTCGAGGAGCGGGGTATTTCCTTCTAAGTTCAAGTTCAACCAGCTCAAGAAGAGGAGGAAGAAGAGAATGGACCATGGCCAATGTAGCCATGTATCGTTGGGAGCTCAACCAGTGTAGCTAAGTCTCCCTGCTGCAAGCTTCATGAGATGGAACATGGATAATATAAGCTTTGCTTTATTGAACTATATACACTCTGGTGGGATTATCATTTTCTCTTAGACCCACCACTTTGTTGGAGTTATTTGTTTTTTGCAATTTTTTTTGATATGCATATGTACAACATATATACATGGTGCATCATATATACATAAGGAGTTTTCCTCTTGAGCCAATAGACTATCCCTCTTTTGAAGCATTACTGCAACCCACAACTCCTGTCGTTAGACCTCACGGCTACCAGACCAAGTTGAGACGCACTTCCTTCACTATAAGAAGAAGAGAGGTTCTGCCTAGAAGTACTACCCTCATATGCTACCCCAAGTCAAAGAAGACTGGCTCCTTACCACCTCATCCGTGGAGAGCTTGGTGTAAAGTGTTGGTCCAAGTAAAGCCATTGTCTGTAAGAGTCATGTGTGTGTTGTTAAGTGTTCTACTTAGGCTCATCAAGATGACATATGATCATAGACTAGTGGACTCAAAGAATTAAGTCACCATGGACCTGAAAAAGTCTCAATCCTAAGCCCTATAAGGTTCCTCTTAGAATTAAGTGGATTAAGATCTTAACCAAGCTCCATTTTTCAATTTAATTCCAGGCTAATTTAAATGTCAACTATGATTCGAAAAATTATACAAATATTTACAAACATGCAATTTTTACACAATTTTTGGAAATATGCAAAATTTTTGAAAATGTTTGAAAACATGGATGCATGCATGAATGCAGAAATATTGCAAAATATTTACACAAATTTACACAAGGTTTTTGCAAATTTTTGTTTTTCAAACATTTTACAAAAATTTTGTACTCTATACATAATTTTGATATGAAAATATTTACACACTATTTACACAAAAGATTTTTATAAAATTTTTACAAAAATAATTTGTATAAATAGCTATGTATGTGCAATAAAGAATTTTATTTACAAGACAACATTTTTAATTTTTAATGGATTTTAAGGATTTTAGCCATTTTTATTTATTAACACACTCACACAAAGTATGAGTTATGGCTAAAGTATATATGAAATATATACGACACCCCCTATACTTAGCTCGAACGATGTCCTCAGAGTGAATCAAGAGCGATGAAGAAGACATAACTCGTGCTTAGTATAGGGAATTGAAAAGGAAAAGCTTTATACAAAGATGAAAGATAGAATAGCATGGAAGAGAATCTTGGGGTTTCCCCCTATACTTAGGATCAAGTAATCCTAAGTATAGCAGGTTGTACACAAAGGGAAATCCGAGTGGAGAATGTACATGGTCTACCTCCCCTATACTTAGGGCAAAGTATCCTTAAGTATAGACAACAAAACAGAGGTAGAAAAGAAGACAAATATATACAAGATAGAAGGGCATCACTCCCCCTATACTTAAGGTGAAGGATCCTTAAGTATAGGCAACGACATGAGTAATGAAACAGAACGAAAGGAATAACTCGGTGTTTACACCCCCATACTTAGGATGAGGTATACCCTAAGTATAGAAAAGATAATCCTAAACGAGATCCGGGGTGTAAAACAAAATAGAAGAAGCAAGGAAGAAATCAAGACGAAACATGTATATACAAAAAGTACAATGTTGAGGTGCCTCTCAACAAGCGCTAGATTTTACGCCCCTAGCTGGACGCAAAGGCTAGGATAATGCTGTGTCAAGGTTCAGGACGACATCTGTAAGGCGAATGCCGTACTATCGTCGCAGTCTCAGTTTGAGAACAACGACAAAATCAACAGTGTAAATGAAGACACCCAAATAGGCAATCAGGCGGGTGTCTGCTACCGGGCAAGGATATGGGAAGATGTGGTCGGGATCCGGTAGCACAAAAGAAATCATCGGCTCTATAATGGAATGGAGTGGAAGTGTAAAGCCGAAGAGATCAAACGTGGAGAAAGAAGGATCAGTCATGGAATCCTCTATGTTACTCATTGTCTCAAAAAGGTGTAGAAAGTCAATATCAGGAGACTCACTAAGAAAACTGATATTCGATGCATATAATGGAGAACATTCAGATAGATCATCGAATATCTCAAAGATCGGCTCATCCTCACGAGGGTCGTCGAGGTGAGACAACTCGGAATCAGAAGGATCGGAAGTCTCGGTTTCGTGATCCACCAGATCAGATACACTCTCAGAAGGTGAAACCGAGTGCACATCGTATGGTGCATCCTCCCGTAGATAACCCTCAGGGAGTAATGCAAGATCATCGGTGAGAAAGAGAAGATCAGAATCTATAAGGGCATCTGCGCTGCTAGCAAGCACCCATTCCATGCACCCGTATGCATCATCTGCTAAAGTCTATCTCTAGTCAATCTGGAAACAGGAGAAAGTACTGGTGAATAACACAGAAGCTGGCGATGTGGCTGAAACTGATCCTCACTCTGCAACAATGCTGGCTGTCATCTGGTCCTCAAAAAATGTATCTGTCTCATCAAAGTGGAGGACACCTGGCTCAAATACAGGATTATCTACGTCTGGCATCTCAAAGTGGAATCCCATATCGAGCTGTGGCTGCTGGGCTGAATCATGATCTCTGTCTAAGTCAGAGAAGTATCTCTGCAGAGTAGAAGCTGAGTCGTCTGGGACCGGACACCAAAATATCTCATCTAATGGCTGTAATACCCGGGGCTCCTCCATCTCCTGGATTATCAGAAGATCTGATATCTAAGACTCGTCAACTGAAAATCATGGGACCGACTTGAACTCTAGCTGGAAGACCAACGGGACGTCGAGCAGTGTCTGGGTCAGAACCTCCATTGTGGCAGTTATCTCCTTTATCATATGTGGTGTAGCAGTATCCATGTCCTTGATATGGTGTGTAGAAGCTGTATCATCATGAAGTGCGGCACACCCAACTGGTACTGCATTATCCTCGTGTGTCGCCCCGACTAATGCATCTCGTGAAGATGGAGTCTGTGAAAGTGCTCTCAAGATGGAATCAAGTAAATCACTGTCGGGGCTATGGTGTGAACCACCACATGGGGTCAATACCAATGCTATCTGATCAACGGTCATCCCCCTCATGGAGATCTCGATGAGGTTGGTCGGTGAAAGTCTGTGATCGGGAAATCTCCTCAAGAGGTCAAGAAACCTCAGCCATGCATCATGCACTGGCTCTTGGGGGTCTACTGAAAAATCCATGATAACAAACCGCATCATATCTGCTCTACGTTGGGGATAATATCTCTGTAGAAACTCTAGGAGAAGCTCTCCCCACGTAGCAAATCTCCTTCCCAATCTTCTGTGCCATTTCATGGCTCTACACTGAAGTGAAAATAGGAAGGTCTTCAGCATCAACTCCTCCGCAATGATATCTGAATATGTCTGGATCTCGCAGAACTCCTCGAACTCGGACAGATGAATATACGACTCCTCGTGCACCTCCCCTGAAAATATCGGCAGTCTCTGAATGTACTCCAAATCTAGAATGAATGGATCGAATGTAGAAGCTGACTGATCTTCCTGTCCTATATGCTCATCCATCATCCTGGCGTCGGAGGTATCTGATATTCGCATCTGCTCTCGGTGATCACGTGTGTAGTGCACTCTCATCCCAGCAATGGAATCGTCCGGGTCTTGCATCTGGTCGATCTGATCTCCACGGACGTGTAGCACAACATGCCCAGAAGAATGAAGGAGAGGGGAGGGAGGGAATGGATGGTCGGTCGGAGAACCGACCTCCCTCGAAGGTGGACTGGACTGATGGGAAGAATATGGAGAAGCTGTAAGAGTCGGCAAGAATGCAGGGAGATCCATCATCCAAGGGTGGATAAGAAGAAGAAAACTGAAGGGAGAGTAGGAGGGAAAAAGATAGATGACTGGGAAGAAACAGATGGAGGAGAAGAAGGCGGATGGGATCTGGCAATCAAACAGGATCGGTCAAGCAAACCCCTGATTCACCTACGCACACAGAGCTGATGACCGTAAATGTTCGGTCTTTTATCTTGTCGTTTTTATTTTAGGTGATCAAACAGTCTTTCAGAGCAATTACATGAGTTGATAGGAATCCAATACCCCCAGGAGACTGTCCTGATCCAAAGCTAGATCTTTCCTAGCCATTACAAGCCGTGGACCGTTTACCGACTACCCGATCGGCTCGCTCTATTAAGGATATCGCGGCCCGCTTTATCGGAGATCGGAGCGATCCTCACTGGAGAACGACTAACTCATAATCAGTAGTCTGAAAGAAGGTCGGATGTGGCTCTAGCCTATGGTGCGTGTCACTCTCTCTCTCTCTCATCCAAACCAAGCAATGAGGGGATTGCTCTCCCAAGACAAATCGTTAGGTTAGTGTCTTTTAAGGTCAAGTTTAATTAACAGTCCCGATTTTATTGTTTTTGTTTTTAGGTGTTTTTCAAAAAAGCAAACAATCGTCTAACAAATTTTCCGGTTCTCCTGATTTTATTAAGTCCAAGAAAATAGGGGGAGAAGACGAAAAAGCCGATGCACGATGAGATCAATGATGCATGCTGAGTAAGAATGCGTACCTTTCCTCCAGCTCTCTACATGCAAAATGATCCGTGCATAATTGAAAGACAGAAATTAAATCTAACCTAAATGATGCAACGAGGAAAATGGCCTTAAGACAGGAATTTCTACACGTGAAGCACTGTTTTTATTGATTAATTAATTAGGTTCAATTATTCGATCTATAGGTATAGGCATGGTAATTAGGCTTGGGTCCTAATCAATTACATCACAAAGCAAAGATAAATTCCTAAGCTAAGGCCAAATCCTCGATAAATCAAAATCAAAATAAAAAGCAATATAAAACAAAAACTGGCGAAAACTACGGTGAGGTCCCCCGAGCACACCGGTGCTCGGCGAAACAGACCCGGGCAATCACCACAAGTCTAAAAGTGTGAGTTTGTCCCTGTATTATTACAATAATAATCAGGCTGAAAGGAAACTAAGCTAAACTACACTAAGCTACACTCAACTCCCGAACACTTCTTCTTCCTCTCTCGCACTCTCCTGCGGCTCTATACAGAAAAGAGCTGTCTCCGGGTGTCGCGGTTGCGTCGGCTTTCCGAAGAAAGCCGCCTCGATCCTCGGGCCCTCACAAGAAAGTCAAACAGAGGTGCGTCAGTCCACAATTATTATAATAATTAAAATAAAATAAAATAAAATGCAAAAATATATGCAAAAATAAAAACAAAGCAAATAAAATAAAATAAAAAGAAATAAAATAAAATAAAAAGAAAACAAATAAAGAAAATAAAAGAAAAAGAAAAAGCAACAAAAACCGCGAAAGAAACAAAAGCCGCGAACGAAAACCGAAAAAGAAAAAGAAAATCGACTACTAAGCCGTGCTCCCCGACAACGGCGCCATTCTTATGAGCCGATAGGATCGAGAGACGAAGGGAGAGAAGGTATCAAGGGTTGTTGCGACCTCAACCTCTCGAGTCAGACTCAACAAGAAAATCAAGACCACCAAATAAAAGAAATCAACAAATCGAGCCAAATAGTGGTCTCGCTATTTTATTTAACATGGTATAGAGACCAGGGTCGAACTCAAGGAGCACGGATTGGCTAAGAGCCTACGAAGTAGTCTAGAACCAAAATAAAAAGAAACAAATATTTTTGGTGGATTTTTAGATTTTTATTATAAAGAAAATATAAAAGAAGCCTAAAAAGTCATAAACAACAATTTATTAAACACAGAAAAACAAGTCAGAAAATTAAAATAAAAATGTTTTTGGATTTTATAAATTTTCAAGTGTTTTTGGTAATTTTCTCAGATTTTTATGATTTTTAGTTGATTTTATAAAAATGAAAGGAAGCAAAAAATGAAAGCTACTGTGTAGCCATACTCTAAAGGCTATTCAAAATTAACTAAATAGCCTATAAAAATCTTGCAACAATTTTATGAGAAACTACAAATAAAATCCTAACTATAGAAAAAGAATTACCTTTTTTTGATTTTTTCTGAATTTTTAATAATTTTTATGAGTTTTCTAATGTTTTTAGATTTTTATGGGTTTTATATATCCAAATCAAACAAAACTTACACAGAATCAAAAATAAGCTAACACTAATATTTTTAGAATTTTTGGGGGCTTTTTAATATTTTTAGTTGATTTTTAAATTAAAATAGAAGAAAAATAAGGTTTTTGAATTTTAAAAAATATAAAATAGATAAAAAAATGTTCCGAAAATTCAATGATTTTTTTACACAATGGTAGGGGCAACGTGCCCAATTTCACGAGATTTGGAGTCAATTTGCTATTTTATTCAACCAATCAAAGACATGCAGCACACATGGACCTAGTTGTAATTTTAGAAAAGTTTTCAGCCAAATAATAACACGTGTAAAGAATGGGGGACTGAAATTGCAAAAAGCCCAAAATAGCACGATGAAGGCACACAATTCACACTCATAGGGGTACAACTGTCATTCATATTTATTAAAATGTAATCATTAACAGCAGAAAAGTTCAGGAGAAAATACGCAATTAACCCACACGTCACATGCCGATGCACGTGCTCCACATACAGAAGGACTAGATTGCAAATAAAAGAAACTGAGGGTCCTACGTGCAAAATGTCCAAAATAAAAACACTTCTAAAACTATTTACATGACTAAAATGAATTGTAAAAAGAGCTAAGGGCCTAGGAGTACTTTACCCCTTTATTAAAGATCCAACGACCAAGGAGTATCACTTATGATCTGATGGCTCTGATTCGCTGATACCCCTTCGACGATCAACGCTCATGATTAGATCCTTAGATGGATCCCACGACTACGAGCTCCCCGTAGATGGATGGCGGAGATACCTGGCGAAGGAGCTTGATGGGATGGATGGGAGGGTCCCTGGAAGAACAACTCACTGGCGAACTTCGATCGACCAATACACGTGCCTGGGGGCTCCTCCGGTGCTGCTCTGATGGGCGAAATGACGCTCGAGGCTGTCCGCAACTGTCAGTAAGCTCCGATGGGGCCGGGAAGTCCTGGAGGACCCCGGCGAAGCTAAGGCACCTGGAGCACTGTGCTTCAATGGTCGAACCTCCAGATGAGGTCCGTTTTCCTTCGAACCTGCACAGGAAGAAAGCTGGGTCGAGGGCAAAGTGCCTTGACCCAGTTACGGGTGGAATGGGCAGCTGGGTGAGGCGGAGAGGAGCTCTCTGGCAGGGCGACGACGGAGGAGAGCCGCTACCCCTGTTCTGGGGCGAACCAGTGGGTGTAAAGGGGTGAAGAACGTGGAGAGGAATTCAGCGAAGGTGAAGGGCTAGTCAGAAGGGCGAATGGATGGTCGGAGGAGGCACGGTGGTCCGATGAAGGTGGAAGGGCCGGAATCGAAAAATCTAAAATTAACGCTAACTATGGCTAACTACATTACCTGATGGAGGAGGTCATATGGGCTGGTGGTGCTGGACCTCCGGGGGTCTTTGCCTCAATGGGGAGACGCGTCCAGAGGCTCGAGCTCGTCGGCGGCGGAGCACGGCAAGAAGCTCGCCGGATCTGAGGCTAGAGGCCTCGGTCCCTCGCTGCTACACACTCCCTCGCTAGCTGTCACTCAAGGAAGGGTGATGGAGGTCATTGGAGCCGAAGGCGATGGCCAAAGATTGGGGAAAATGGCAGCTCCGTGTGAAGCTTTATAATGCTGAGGTCCGAGAAGATGGGACTCGGGTGTGCATCTCGATGGATGGATCCCTAAGGAAATCAGTAGACGGAGATAATAGATCTATCCTCGACAATTGGTGCCTCGGATCAACGCAAATGGAGGTCGGATCGACTCTAGAAAAATCCGTGAAATCGGGTCGAAAGTCGGATCCGGATGAGAGGTGGTCTAGGGAGGAGTGTTGACTGGGGATCAACAATCCCCCGTGGACCAATCAGATTATTCCATTTCAAAAATACTTATAAATTAAATAAAAAATAGAAAATGATCTTATTTAAAAAATATTTACAAAATGAAAAATGTTTATTATTTTTCAAATTATTTTTTAGTGATTTTTATTTTTTTTGAAAAATAAATTAATGTATATACATAATATAATATTATATACATGCATAAATTACCTATGTATTTTATACTTTTATTTTTAATTTCTTATTTTTGTATAAATACCCCAATTTTATATTTTATTTATTTACAACATAAAATTGAGAGTATAAAATAATTTTTATTTGATTTTTATTGTTTATGTACAAGGGTGAAATAAATAGATCTTTTATTGATATATACATGGTATATGCACAATGAAGAGAGAGAAAGAAATGATTTTGGTTTTTATTTTATTTTTCTCATTTTTATTTTTAGAAATATATACAAAGTAATAAAAACCCATTTTTAATTTTTGTTTTTATGAGAATAAAATATATACACAAGAAGGAGTACACATGGATGAATGGCCCTATCTCTCTCTACTTGTTTTATTTTGCGGTCAGGCCAATGCTTGGCCCTCCCTTGGGGTTCGGGTCACTCGATATTTATTCTAAATATCTCCTTCTTTTTCTTTCTTCTTTATTCTTTTTTGCGCAAAAACATGCTAATTATTCAATATTAACAAAAGCATGCTCTTTGGTAATTTATTATATTTACAAATATCTACATGGTGTTTTGCAAAGATTTGTAGCTAAAATAAAAGAATAAAGAGTGATGAATGAGTATTCATCAGCTATCTGGAGTTGCTCCTGGTATTCCTTGGGTTCAAAAGCCAAGGATCGAGACCTGCACCAAAAAGCTCCTTGGTTCGAGGGCTACGTCCTTGACTCAAAGGTTAAGCAAAAACGGGTCGGACATGAGGTGAAGATGATGCTCCGACGAAGGTCGACAGAGAGATTCGACTACCTGATCCACATGGATCAGGGGTGGACAAGACGGGCGATTGATGGAGAACATGATAGGGAATGAAATGAGATGGGGTATGATTAGACAGTTGGATCATGGTGATTTGGCCTGGAGCACTGGCTCTAGACGATTTGGGTATTTTATAAATTGGGCCTAAAGATTTGGTTTAAAGGGGAATTAGATGCGAGAATCGAAATCTAAGCTATAGAGTTACCTAAGAATGGGAAGATAATGACCTCAAGTCGTCCAAGGACTGACGAAGCAGGACATCTGACGCTGGATGGTCGAAGATGGTGGATCAAGATCCACCGCCACTTCTCCTCGTTGCTAAACCCGACATCCGGTTGCTGTCACGAAATTGGTTGGATTTGAGGGGCTAAGATATGCTCAAGAGTGATCAAACTCGAGAAGGAAGGGCAAGAGCTTATTTTATAGATAGTACAAGGAGGTGATTTGACTAGGGATTATCAATCAATCAGGCCTATGCACAAGGGATCTAATGATCAAGTAGGCTTTAAGGATGATCGACTGTAGGTTTGCGTGAAAGATCGAGTCAATTAGAGTGATTAATTGCCCTGGAAAAGAGGGAGAAGATGGCGAGTCATTGATGAATCCGTGATTCATCACTCTAAAAGTTGAAAATAGAGCTTTGTTCTCGAGTAATTAGATGCATATTTCCACTTGCATAATTATCATTCACGCACGCATAAATAATATCTGCATTTTAGCATTCATATTTGCATTAAATAAGAAGTCAAATTCACTTGTAAATATTCACTTGTATATTCACCATATTTCACCTATTTGTATATATTTTATACTAACTCCAAATCCAATAAAACCAACTCTATGGTGTATATATTACTAACATTAATTTAAAAAATATCAAAAAATATTAACTTGTAAAATTGACCAATAAAACCCCAATCCAAGTTTGAAACTAGGAGCCTTAAAATGCACATATCTCTCTCATACAGTGTCTGATTTAGGTCTACTCACTTATAAAGTAATATACATTCATAGATATTCAAAACAACACCAATTTTATTAAAATAAGAGCTCGTATGCAAAACTTGGGTTTTGGGCCCCTATTATATATTGTACATATTGACCTTTTTGCCCTTTTATTTTATCTTTTTATTTTCTTAATTATTAAAAAACCAAAAAATAGATTAAGTTGTAAATATTATTTTTATATTTTCTCTATTTCTATTTTGATTTTTCTCTTATTTAAAAATGACAAAAAATTATAAAAGATAAAATGTGGTATTTTATATCTATAAGGTACCACCCAAAAATACATTTTTTACAGATGACTTCTTTTAATTTTTGACCCTTCACAAAAGTTGTAGATCTCGTCAAGACGAGCAACTTTTGTGTTGATCACTTTTTTATTTAAGCCCTTTTGTTATTTCTTTTTTGATTTTTCTTTACATTTAATTTTTGAATTATCTGGGAGTGACACATGGCAGCTTCTGGAGCTGCCACGTGTAACCCTATTTTTTATTATTTTTAATAATTTCGTATTTTATTTATTTTATTTATTATTATTTTATTTTAATTATGTATTTACATTTTATTATTTATTTTAATTTATTTTATTTTAATATTTTCTTCTACCTTTATTTTCTCTTTTATTTTTAGTAGCCTACTTATATTATTATATTATTTTATTTATTTTATTCCCTTTTACTTCTTTCTCCTTACTTGTCTTCCACTCCAAGTCACCACCTCCTCCATCTTCTCCACTCATTTTCTACCTTCCTTCTCTTCCTTTTTAATCACCACCACCTCCATTATTTTCCCTCATCCACCATTCTACGAGTGAGAGAGGTTCGAGCTCCGTTTAATCCTTGAGGTGACAGCCTCCCCTTAGATGTTGAGCGATGACAGCCTGCAGGCGAGATCCGCAGTTAATCTCCGCGTAGTGAGATGCTAGTCAAGCTCACATAGCTTCTTTGATTTTTGATCGCCAACTCGGTTCGAGGCCACGACGATGAGAGCCGCACATCGCAGCTCCACCTGGCGAAATCTTAGGTAAATATTCTCTCCTTTCTTTGTCATTTCATTTTTTATCTAACAAAATTTCTTCCTTATGTTTTATCATCATCACATAAAAATTACGCCATCACCATCACCACCATCAGCAAATCACCACATTTACAGCTTTTCAATTTTCATTGCTATTTCCTGTTTACAAAGAAAAACAAAAAAATATATAAAAAAAGAAACAGGAGGAAGCAACAGCAACACCCACCGCCGCCGCCTCCCCTTTTGGCCGATCCCCCGTGACCAGGCCAGCTGCCACTGGCCGTGCCTTGCCCCAGCTGGTACCAGGCCTCCGCTCATCTCCCTGCCATCCGCGGAGAGCTGCCAGACACCTCCACGCGCCTAGCCTGCAACCCAGTGCACCGCGCCTCATCTGTGCGGCCAGGTCGCGCGTGCCCCCGCACGTAACCAACGCGACCACGACCGTCCAGATCACCAGCACCGCCTCCAGCACCACCAGTTCGCGCATGCCCCCGCACGCAACCACCACAGTCGCAGTCGTCCAGCTCTCTAGCACCTCCAGTCGCATGCCCAATCGCGCTCCGGCCAGCTCACCAGCGCTGTCTCCAGCTCCGCGGGAGTCCGCCTCGTGCCGCTCGTCCAGTGTCGCCTCGTCCGCACTCCGCCAGCACCGTCCTCGTGTGCGGCGTACCGCCTGCCAACCGCCAGCGATCACAACGCCGCACCACCGGCTGCTCGTCCAGCGCTGCCTCAGCCCCCTCCACGCTGCCCAGGCGCGGCGCCCGTGCCTCCCCGTGCGCCGCCTCTACATGCCTTACGCCCTAGCCGCCCGTGCCTTTTGCCCTAGCTTGGGGGAAAAGAGAAGGTCATTTTACATTTTTTTGTGAAAATGGCAAGTTCACCCCTTTAAGTTTCCTTAATTGCAGAAGTGCCCCTGTGCATAGTTGTTTGTTTATTATCTCAATTCAGTATTGCATTGATACCCATGACTTCGCATGATATTTTGGACCTCAAAATAGCATCATTTTATTTAATGAAAAATAACACTTTGATGAGTAACTAACTCTTTATATTGTGGCTATTTATTTACATTTTTGTGAGCATCAGATTATTTATTAAAAATCAGAGTTTAACATTCAACGCTATTTTACCCATTTAAGCTATGAAATTCACACATATTCATTTTTTGCTCCAAAAATTGTGAAAACATTATGAATGATGTCTTTAAGCGTGCTTTAATTACAGTACAAATTTCGTCAAATTGGGAGTTTTCTCGTGCATAAGATAAATTCCTTAGTGATTTCTGTAATTGATTTTTGAGATAATTTTTCTTCTGGATGATTTTATTTCATGGATTAGTTATGAATTAAATACTCACAGTTACTCTGTTTTCAGTAACAAATTCATAAAAAATCATAAAGTGTCAGAAAATTCCAAAAAATTAGTGTAGCTTAATTTCATTATGTTTATCTTCTAGTAAATTTTTCATAATTTTTGCATATCATTTGCACGAAAATTTGCATAAAACCCCAAAAAGGTTTGCATTTTTCATTTGTGCATTTTAAATCCAAAAATAAAAAAGCCATTTTGTATTAATCGTTAGATTAGGTTTACAGGAAAAATACAACTTGGTCAATTTGGATTAATTTCACATTAAAATTATTTTTGCTAAGTTGTTGATTTTCTTAATAACTTAATTCATCCGCATCAATGCATCTTCATTTTTATTGCATAAAAAAATAAAAAATTCCCACTTGAAAAACAACGATCTAATCCCTCTAACTTGATCCCGAGTTGTTCCTTTACCTCCTTGATTCGACCCTGGGGCTTGTCCATGTTAAACAAAAATAAAAACCGCATATTAATTTCATTCAACGATTCATCGATTTGTGCAGTTAATTTTTGATCGATCCGGATTTATCTGACTGCAACGAAATCATTAATTCGATACCATTAAAAAGAGTAGAGGCAAAGGGCTTAGGATAACTTTAGAAAATTTCATTTAAGTTTTCCATTCATTCGGGTAGTCTGATCCCCGAAGCACATTGTAATTATTCTATTTTTCAATTATTTTTCTATCTATTTTCTCTCTCTCTCTCTCTGTGACATTTTTATCTTTTTATGCAAGGGCCCGGTGGATTTTTAGCGGCTTTCTTGAAGTCGAGCATCTCGAAGTGCATCGGAGGCCGACGATTCCTGGATCAAGTCGGCTGTTGAGACGCCAAAAAGATTTTTTGTTAACTTGTAAAAAAAGTGTCTGCATTTACAATGGTTCTCGTTTGGGATCTCGCGCGTGTAAGTCATAATAAAACATGTCCCCGTGTGTTGTGTGGTTGCTTTACGTAGAATAGGACTTGCACTTGCGGCTCTTAGAGCTACTTTAGGACCTGTTTGTGCTCGTAATATTTAGGACCACTTTTCACCATTAAAAGATGCACTTAGACTGCATATCATAACCAAAATCAATCTGTTCTTCACTCGCTAATAGAACTGCATGTCTAGGAGCGACTTTTCATCATTTGCATCTCATTTAGTATAAAATTTCAATTCAGTATTGCATCCCGCATTGTAGAGAGCTGGAGGCACTGTAAGTATTCTTACTCAAGCATTCATAATCATTTTCTCGATTGCATCGGCTTTTTCCGATTCTCTATCTCTCTCTCTCTCTCTCGGTTTTCTAACCTAGGATAAAGGAATTGGGACTGGACGGTAGACGTGATTGCTTGTGTGAATTAATATCAGTGACAACTAATCTCTAAAATCAGGACTGCTAATTGAATTAGACCAAAAAAATTGACTAAAAATAACCCTTGTTTGCGGGAAATTAACCCCGACCTTGTTTTCAGGCTAAGTGAGGGTACTAGAGTGTGTGAGCACCCTAGGGCAGAGCCAAAAATCCCCGCCTTCCATATCGCGTACCCTGATCCGAGCAAATATCACCGATTAAGCCTTGGGTTCAATTGACCAGCGCCAAGTAGCCTCCGCCTACTCCGGTAGATAGATAGGGGCGAAATTGCGGTGCACCGCGACAAGTTGCTAGTAGCCTCCGCCTGCTCTAGCAAATAGATAGGGGCGAAGTTATAGCCTTGTCAGCCTCTGCCTACTCTGTAGGTATATAGGGTCATGTCCTTGAACTTTCGGCTGGGGATAAGAGCGAAGAAAGGAAGGGTGTTGGTATCTAAGGTGACCGGTTAAACAGGGGAGACACATCCAGCTTTTAACCGACTCCCCTATAGGTCGCGTAACCTTTGCTACTTGTTTGAAAATTCACACTTAAAATCAACCGGACTAATCAGACTCGGTTTCGGGTCCTTCATCGTGTTGAGTGTGAACTCATGGTTTGCTCTTGCATTTGTCTTTGAGTCTGTCTGTGTGTGTATCCTGTGTAATTGCATATTTTCTACCTCAATCTGCTTACATTCATCCTTTCCTCTTCAAGATGTCGGGATATTGGTCCCCATACCCTGTGACCTTTGGTCAATCCTCCCTGACCATATCTCGTTCATCTTAGCCTTCTCCTTCTTCCATGTATCCTCTGCCATCCACAGGAGACCCTTACCCGTGGTCGGTTCCACCTCAACCCTATTATGAAGTCATAACTTCGATTGACTTCTCCACTTCTTCGCATTTCTCACCTACTCCATATTCTAACACTTCGGATCTACTTCCACCTTGGGCTGACTGTCCTTATTCTCAAGAGCTTGCTGGAATTAATGAACCATACGAAGAGCAAGCCACTGCTGAGATAGATGACTGGCAAAATAACTTGGTCGATCGAACAACCCAAATGGAGAGGCCTGCACATCATGATTTTCCAGACTTGATTGACTTTAGTGATCAAGCTTGCATTAACCAGCCTTCATTCGAAGAGCCTACACATTCACAGGAGTGGACTCATGAGCTAGACTCACCAGTCCCCCGTTCATTGACTCTATCATATGAGGCTCCGACCAATATTTGCCATTTGGATAGTCCATATATGACCCAGCATTACATGCTAGAGTCTAGGTTTGTTGAATATGAGACCCTAATATCTTAGCAGTATCCTCCAATTGAGCAGAACTCTCCCATGATTTGTCATGAGAACATTTTGGAGGATGACATTTCCAGACTTATTGAGAAAAATAAATCATTTGGTAACAAGCTGAGAGATGTCATGTAAATCTTGCACTCAATTTCTACCAGCCTAGGAATGATAGTGGAAAAGGAAGTAAGTAGATCTGATGTTGAAAACCGAGCAAGCATTAGGGAACCCACACCTTTTGTTCAGCTGGAGTCCATTCTACCTCTCTCTTCTACTAACCACTTACCCTCCAATCCAGAGTCTGATCATTCATCCACCAAAAATACCAAAAAAATGAAAAACAAAAAATCCACATAAAAATTGAAAATGAAAAAGACCTAAAAAACTGGATCTTGCCCTAAGGGAAGCACTCGATGAAGAATTGATTTTCAAACTTCCCTTAATTAAGGCCATAAATCACTTCCCCGACCTCAGGAGATTTGTAAAGAGTAAAATGATGCCCAAGAGGTAGGGTAATAAGAGGACAAGGACTGAAAGACTCATAGTATCTATGGCCACCTCCTTGGTGATGGGGAGAAAGATCAAGAGCCGCAGAGTGAAGCAGTTGCCTTGAGTTGAGTGTGAAATCAAAGATACCATCTTTACCCATGTTAGAATCGATGACGATGCCTATAAATATCCTCCCAACCTCTGTGTTTGACAAGCTCAAACTCAGGCTACTCAGAAAGTCGAGAGAGATCGTTCAACTGGCTGATCGATCTATCAAACGGTCGAGAGGAACCATTTCAGTCATCATAACCTTCCAAGGTGCTCTACTCCAGGCAGACTTCACGGTCACTGACATTGAGCACCGAGGAGAGTTCTCCCAGTCTCCGATTATTCTTGGGAAGCCGTTCTTAGCCTTAGCTAAGGCGACTATAGATTGCGAGACTAGGGAAATCGATTTTTCAGCATTGGGAGTGCTTCGACCTCACTCATTCTTTGATACACTTTACTCTAAGGTGACCCGAACATCCCCTGATAGTTGTAACCATCGAGAGGTAGATGAGTCCCACCTCTCTGCTACACCTGAGAGACCGACTATCCGGACGACCGTTAGTTCAGAGACTCCCCACACGTCCACTTCATCAACTACTTGCACCACCACCGTGACAGCTTCTAAGGAGGACTGACGACCAGAAGCTGCCACTGCGTCGGATATGATTTTTGCTGATTTTCTTGACCATTTTGATGATCTGACACAAGAGCCCAATAATTTCAAGCCAACTGAGATCACTAGCACCTTCTCGAGCCGTGTGCTGACCCTTCAGGAATATTCCAATCTATATGGTAACTCGTCTGATGGGGAATCCATGGTCAACACTGCACCACATCTCGGACCTTTAAAGGAAACAACCAAGACCAAATTGACTCCACATAAAAACGCGATTGCTCCCTCTTCTAGTCGGCTATCTAGTGAGAGGAAGTCGAGAATTGATTCCTTGAGATGTTCCCTCAAAACTCTCAAGGCGCGTCGCTCTCATCTCCCTCTCAATGATTCAGGTTCTAGAAAATCGATCAAGAAAATTTCCTTCAACATTCTGAGGAAGGAATTTTCAGAGGAATCCTCATCGGGTCTGGATAAGGTGATTTATATGAGTGAGCTCAGTTCGATTGTTCTTAAGCCATATCTAAGCAAGCAGCTGTGTGTCGACCCTTGTTGGACGATCCCTTCACCTCACTACTATTCATTTGAGGACGATTCCGACAGCGACACACTTGTATATTACCCAACTCCTCGCTTCCGCAAGAAGATTCGTCTCAAACCTTCTTGATCCTTGTATATTCTCACTCATTCCTGTATATATTTTCCCTCCCTCCCCTGTGATTCGAATCACTCGCCTCGGCTCCATATCATTTCATTTTATGGCTATACTTAGGATGACCAGATCCTAAGTATAGGGGGGAGAGTGACCCGAGTCTCTTCACCATTTGCTGTATATTCTCTAAATCTCATCGGTTCTCACAGGGAGGACCGATGCCCGCCGTGTATATACTCCTCCATTTCCCCTCTTAACTTCGCCCGTCCCATTTTTGATCTTCTTCTACACTTAGGCTGCCAGAGACTATGTATAGGGGGGCGAAGCGACTTCTATACATTTTTGTTATTTTAGCTCTCCTACGCTTAGCACGAGATATGTCTTTTTCCTTTCTTTTCGTGCTCTGAGGACATAGCACACGCTAAGTATAGGGGGCGTGTACATATTACATATATACTTTACCCATAGCTTGTACTTTCACGTATTTTCGCATATTTTTTGTGTATATTATGCAATAATTACAGGTGGGTAAAAATTGAAAAAAAAATTGCGTAAAAATTGAAAAAAATTAAATACATGTATACTTGTATATTGTATAACACTTGTATAATTTGTATAACACATAAAACTCTTGTAAATTGTTGTAACATAGGAGGTATACCAATTTTTTGAAAAAAAACACAAAAAAACAAAAAAAATAGGCTTTATATTTACTCTTGCATATCATCTTTGCAAAAAAAGAGTCTTGCATTCCATTCATCTACATAGCATGTCATATGCACCTTTCTGCATATCTTGCAAATGCAAGGTGAAAAGCTAGTGGGTTCTGAACCAAGTTATGAGTAGACGTTGAGGAATGACTTGACTTGACCTTAATCCACTTAATTTCAGAGGAACCTTATAGGAACTGGAGTTAAGATTTCTCAGGTCAAGTGACTTAATTCTTTGAGTCCGTAAGTCTATGTTCACATGTCATCTTGATTAGTCTAAGTAGAATATCTCCTGCACACACATGATTCTTATAGACAGTGACCTAACTTGGATAAGCACCATGCACATAGCTCTTCATTGCTGAGGTGGTGAGGAGGTAGAATCCTTTAGCTTGGAGTAGCACATAGGTGGAAACATCCGTCCTCCTCTATGGAGGGTAGTGCATCTCAACCTAGTCTGGTGGTGTTGACATCTAAGGACGGGATGCTGTGGGTTGCAATAATGCTTCAAAAGAGGGATAGTCTACTGGCTCAAGAGGAAAAACTCCTGATGTACATGCTGCACCTTGTATATAGTTCAAAAAAAAAAGAAAAGAGAAAAAGAGAGAAAAAATGCAAGAACTCTAAAAAAAGTAGATAGGTCAAAGTGAAAATAAAATACCTGTCGGAGTATGTATATTAGCAAGAAGTCTGCAACTGGATGACTTGGCTACACTGGCCATGCATCCCGGGATAGGTAGCTACACTGACTACCGTCCATTCTTTTCTCCACCCCTCCTCTTGAGCTGGTCGCACTTGAACTTAGAAGGGAATACCCCGCTCCTCGAGGAAAGAGTTACTGGACTGGGTAATTAGAGTTACCTTGTTAGAGGAGGCTGCTTCTTAGCCATTTCTGATGTGGAGAGCTATTTTACACTTACACAGTACAAGTGGGAATCATAGTCAGCCGAAATTTGCGTTTGAGGATTTGTTCTGACCTGACTGTTGAGGCATCTTGAATAGAAGACTTGTGGAACTTAAAGTCTGTTAGGTCTTAAATTCAGATCCCAATAAGGTTCCACCACACAATTAATCCAAAGGTCAAGTCAAGCTCCATTTTCAACTTTTGTTCATGACCTTGGTATGGAACCCAAAATCATTTCATTTTTGCATTTCATTTTAGTTACTCAGGGACGAGCAAGGTTTAAGTATAGGGGGTTGATGAATATGTAATTCATCACTCTAAAATTTGAAAATAGAGCTTTGATCTCGAGTAATTAGATGCATATTTCCACTTATATTGCATAATTATCATTCGTGCACACATAAATAATATCTGCATTTTAGCATTCATATTTGCATTATATAAGAAGTCAAATTCACTTGTAAATATTCACCTGAATATTCACCATATTTCACCTATTTGTTTATATTTTATAATAACTCCAAATCTAATAAAACCAACTCCATAGTGTACATATTACTAACACTAATTAAAGAAAAATATAAAAAAATATTAACTTGTAAAATTGACCAATAAAACCCCAATCCAAGTTTGAAACTAGGAGCCCTAAAATACACATATCTCTCTCATACAGTGTCCGATTTAGATCTACTCACTTTTAAAGTAATATACATTCAAAAACCTTCAAAACAAGACCAATTTCATTAAAATCGGAGCTCGTATGCAAAACTTGGGTTTCGGACCCATATATTGTATATATTGACCTTTTTGCCCTTTTATTTTATCCTTTTATTTTCTTAATTATTAAAAAACAAAAAAACTAGATTAAATTGTAAATATTCTTTTTATATTTTTTCTATTTTTATTTTGATTTTTCTCTTATTTAAAAATGATAAAAAAATTACAAGATATAAAATGCGGTATTTTATATCTATAAGGTACCACCCAAAAATACATTTTGTACAAATGACTTCTTTTGATTTTTGACCCTTCATGAAAGTTGTAGATCTCGTCGAGACGAGCATCTTTCATGTTGACTACTTTTTTATTTAAGCCCTTTTATTATTTCTTTTATATTTTTATTTGCATTTAATTTTTGAATTTTTTGGGAGCGACACGTGGCAGCTTCTGGAGCTGCCACGTGTCACCCTATTTTTTATTTTATTAATTTCGTATATTATTTATTTTATTTATTATTATTTATTTTAATTATTTATTTACATTTATTTATCTATTTTATTTTATTTTATTTTAATATTTTCTTTTACCTTTATTTTCTCTTTTATTTTTAGTAACCTACTTATATTATTATATTATTTTATTTATTTTATTCCCTTTTACTTCTTCCTCCTCACTTGTCTTCCACTCCAAGTCACCACCTCCTCCATCTTCTCCATCTTCTCCACTCATTTTCTAACTTCCTTCTCTTCCTTTTTATTCACCACCACCTCCATCATTTTCCCTCATCCGTCATTCTACGAGTGAGAGAAGTTCGTGCCCCATTTGATCCGTGAGGTGACAACTCCCTCTTAGACGTTGAGCGACGACAACCTGCAGGCGAGATCTGTAGTTAATCTCCGCGTAGTGAGCTGCCAGTCAAGCTCACATAGCTTCTCTGATTTTCGATCGCCAAATCGGATCGAGGCCACGACGACGAGAGTCTCACATCGCAGCTCCACCTGGCGAAATTTCAGGTAAATATTCTCTCCTTTCTTTGTCATTTTATTTTTTATTTAACAAATTTTCTTCCATATATTTTATCATCATCACATAAAAATTACACCATCACCATCATCACCATCACCAAATCACTACATTTACAGCTTTTCAAATTTCATTACTATTTCCTGTTTACAAAGAAAAACAAAAAAATATACAAAAAAGAAACAGGAGGAAGCAACAGCAGCACCCGCCGTCGTCGCCTCCCCCTTTGGCCGATCCCCAATGACCAGGCCAGCCGCCACTGGCCGTGCCCTGCCCCAGCTGGTACCAGGCCTCCTCTCGCCGCTCCGCCATCCGCAGAGAGCCGTCAGACACCTCCAGGCGCCTAGTCCGCAGCCCAGTGCGTTGCGCCTCATCCGCGCGGCCAGGTCGCGCGCGCCCCCGCACACAACCACCGCAGCCACGACCGTCCAGCTCACCAGCACCGCCTCCAGCATCGCTATGTCGCGCGTGCCCCCGCACGCAACCACCGTAGCCGCGGCCATCCAGCTCTCCAGCACCGCCAGTCGCACGCCCAAGCAGGCTCCACCCAGCTCACCAGCGCCGCCTCCAGCTCCGCGGGAGCCCGCCTCGCGCTGCTCATCCAGCGCCGCCTCTTCCACACTCTGCCAGCACCGTCCTCGCGTGCGGCGCACCGCCTGCCAACCGCCAGCGGCCGCAATGCCGTACCACCGGCCGCTCGTCCAACGCCACCTCAGCCACCTCTATGCCGCCCGGGCGCACCGCCCGTGCCTCCCCATGCGCCTAATCCACGTGCCTTACGCCCTAGCCGCCCGTGCCTTTTGCCCTAGCTTGGGGGGAAAAAGAAGGTCACTTTACATTTATTTTATTTTTGTGAAAATTGCAAGTTCATCACTTTAAGTTTCCTTAATTGCAGAAGCGCCCCTGTGCACAGTTGTTTGTTTATTGTTTCAATTTAGTATTGCATTGATACCCCTGACTTTGCATGATAATTTGGACCTCAAAATAGCATCATTTTATTTAATGAAAAATAACACTTTTATGAGCAACTAATTCTTTATCTTGTGGATATTTATTTATATTTTGTGAGCATCAGATTATTTATTAAAAATCAGAGTTTAACATTCAGCGATATTTTACCCATTTAAGCTCTAAAATTCACACATATTCATTTATTGCTCCAAAAACTGTGAAAAAATTGTGAATGATGTCTTTAAGAGTGTTTTAATTACAGTCCAAATTTCGTCCAATTAGGGGTTGTTTTGTGAATAAAATAAATTCCTTAGTGATTTCTGTAATTGATTTTTAATTAAATCCATATTTTTTGAGAAATTTCAATTCTCCTGCTTTCCTTATTAAAATATCTATTTGAGATATATAACTCTCTGGATAATTTGATTTCGTGGGTTAATTAGGAATTAAATACTCATAGTCGCTTTGTTTTCAGTAAAAAATTCATAAAAAATCATAAAATGTCAGAAAATTTCAAAAAAATAGTGTAGCTTAATTTCATCATATTTCACTTCCAGTAAATTTTCCATAATTTTTGCATATCATTTGCATGAAAAATTGCATAAAAACCCTAAAAAAATTGTCTTTTTCATCATGGCATTTTAAATCCAAAAATTTCAAAAAATCCATTTTGCATTTATCATTGAATTAGGTTTACAAGAAAAATACAATTTGATCAATTTGGACTAATTTCAGATTAAAATTATTTTTGGCTAAGTTGTGATTTTCTTAATAACCTAGTTCATCTGCATCGGTGCATCTGCATTTTTATTGCATAAAAAAAATTAAAAAATCTCACTTGGAAAACCGCAACCTAATCCCTCTAACTTGATCCCAAGTTGTTCCTTTGCCTCCTTGAGTCGACCCTGGAGCTTGTCCATGATAAACAAACATAAAACCACATATTAATTTCATTCGACGATTCATCGATTTGTGCGGTTATTTTTGATCGATCTGGATTTATCTGACTGCAACGAAATCGTTAGTTCGATACCATCAAAAAGGGTAGATCTGAGGTTCATCAGTCATCTTCTTTGATGATGGTGGGCATCCTAGGGGGAGTTGACCAGAGGTCAACAAAGGCAACCTTTTGGTTGGTACTCGTAGACCAACCAGAAAAATCCAAGGCCGGAATATTTTATTAATTCAATAAAAATTAACAAATGATTTTATTAATTTTAAGTAAAAACAAAAAAAATGTTTCTCATTTTATGTACTATTTTATTATGATTTTTATTTATTTTTACAAGATAATTTATTAGGTGCTAATATTTACATGTATTTATATAAATATATATACATGTATTTAGTATATGGAAAAAATGGGGCTGCCCCTAAGGGCAGCCAACATGACTACCCCCACCCTATTTTTTGTCAAATTTTTTTATTTTTTTGAAAAATATCACCATGTATATTCATCCCTATATCCCTCCTATATGCCACTCGAATTTCGTCAGAAACAGAGACTCCTACGGCCTCCATCGAGATGATGTCGATTTAAAAAATCTTGTTACCGTTAAAAAATGATTGTCTAGATGGAGGCCGTAGGAGTCTCTGTTTCTGACGAAATTCGAATGTCATATAGGGGGGATGTAGGGATGAATATACATGATGATATTTTTCAAAAAAAATAAAAAAAATTGTGAAAATGAGGTGGGGGCAGCCACATATAACCCTTAGTATATTTTATGTTTATTTTGTGATATATATTATATTATTTTTATAGGTATCTTATACATTTTTAATTTATTTTAAGGCACATTTAGGTATTTTTATGATATTTTTATGAATGTGTATGCACACTTAATTGATTATGTATATATACATTATAGGTATCTAAGGCATATTTTACCTATGTATTGTACAATATTATTTATTTTGATTTTATTTTGATGGTTTTATTTTATTGTATTTATGCACATTTTTTTCAAATATTTACAATTTTATAAAAATAAAAGAATTTTGAAACTACAAAGAATAAATATATTGAATACACTATACATGTATATTGCACAATATTAGTCCAAAATCTAATTTTTCCATCTTAGCTTTAAATTAAATGAAACCACCTTCATTAACTAGATTATTAAAAGTTATATACAATTGAAGGTGATTTTGATCTATTTTGATATAATATGAAGAAGATACAGTTCCGCAAAGCTTTTATTTTATCTTTTTATTTGGTGTATCTCGGGCACACTATGCATTATTTTTCTATGAACTCAATTTGTATTTTTTTTGTATTTTTATCTACAATATTAATATTAAAGGTTTTATTATTTGAAGTGTATTTTTGAATAATAGTATAACATACACGTCAAAAATCAATTATTGATGAATAAAGAATTGTAGTTTTTGTGTCTTTTTTGTACAATTCATCTTCCCTATCTCCCCCTGCTTTATTCCTTATCGACCAAGTCACCATGATGATCGAGTCTCAGGGTCTAGGGTCATTCAACACCTATGGAGTCTCATTTCCTTTTCTTTTCTTCCTTTATTCTTAAATTTTGGAATTAAATACATAAATAATATAATATTTTATACGATATCATGTGTTTATTTTGACAAATTAATGATATATACATGTATTTAGCTAGGTATTTAAGATCAAAAATGAAAGAATAAAGGTGATGAACTGGAGATTCATCGCATCCTATACTTGCCTTTGCTAGTCCCTAGCAAACACTCATTCCTATAAGTGTAGAAAAGAAAATAAAAAAAAGCAAAATAAAGAACTTTGATTGACTTTAACTTTTAAACTTATCTTCATAATATCAAAATTTGGAGCTCAGTCGGACCCTTGGATTTTTAGTTTGGTCGGAACCTTGGTTGGGAACCAGACTTGGAACACAAAAAGTCTCCTCAAGAGCCAGGTCAGAACAAATCGATGTCATATGCAGTCCCGTATGACTATGAGTCTATCTTGTACAATGTATGTGATATATAGCTCCTCTCGGCAAAAACGGTAAAAGTCATGCTTCTCCAACATAGTGGCCCTAATTCCCCAATCCAATAACTCTTTCCTCGAGAAGCGAGGTTGGTATTCCCTTCTAAGTTCAAGTACAACCGACTCAAGAAGCGGAGGTGGAGAAGAGAATGGATGGTAGCTAGTGTAGCTACCTATCCTAGGATGCTTGACTGGTGTAGCCAAGTCATCCGGCTGTAGGCTTGCATACATATTTGACTTTGAATCTCAAGCTTGTTTATTAAATATAGTTATGCTTCGACAGAAATTGATTTTTCTTGATTTTTTTCCTGTTTATTTTTTTAGTTTTGATTTTTGCATTTTTTCAATACTATATACAACATCATTTACATAAGGGCTTTTTCCTCTTGAGCCATAGACTATCCTTCTTTTGAAGCATGAATGAAACCCACAATATTATGTCATTAGATCTCATGGCTACCAGATCGGGTTGGGGTACAATGGTTACAAAATTGTGACTTCTGATGTTTCCATTGGCTTGTGTCTCATGCTGGTGAACCCAGCCCTCTACCACCTCAATGAAATAGAGCAAGGTGTAAAGTGAAGTGTGAAAGTTAGGCATGTTGTTTATAATGTTTCCTTGGCACCTACAAAATAATATTGCAAAATATACTTGGTGCAAATATTTTGGATCCCTTTTTATTATAGATCGTGTCTATATGGTTAAGAATATAAAGCAACAGTGAGGAACCTAGGATTTATTTACCTTAACTTATATTTTGATTTAAAAATCAAAATCTTTACCGAATACATGTAAATGCACATTAATACCACATTCCGGTACAAATACATTCGTGACAAAGATCATATATTAACACTAAAAATACATGAAAAGAAAAAGAAGAAGGATTTGTGTACACAAACTAAAAAAGAAGTTGAATACATATAACTCTAAGATATATTTATGATCTTAACACAAAGACAAGGCATACTAACATGGTTGACAAAAAAAATAAAGTAGATGGATATAAGAAAAGATAAAACAATAACAAAGTCATTGTCATATTTTTATTTCAAAAAACCATATTAAAAATCGTGTGAAAATTGGACACGTAGCTCCTGCCACTGTGTAAAATTTTCACTAATTTTTGGGTAAATTTTTGTGGCTTTTTAGTATTTTTAAAAATTCAAAAACACCCATTTTTGCCTCTGTCCAGATTAAAAATTCCTAAAAAAGCATTAAAACCCTTTTAAAAATTCTAAAAAAATCCAGTTTGTGTGTTTTTGTGTTTTTGAATTTCTGTGCATTTTTGGCTATTTTTGGATTTATAAAAAGCTTAAAAATTAAAAACCCTTAAAAATTCATAAATATTCTAAAAAATCATAGAAATTCCAAAAATTAATAAATCCTTTTCCTGAATTTTCCTCTTTGTTCCTATTTTCCAAGAAAAATACCTTCAGGCTCTTTTAGGACCATTTTATATTTTATTTTGGTCCTTGAAGCCTAGCTGGACAGTAGCACAATTTTTCTTCCTTCTTTTATTTTTAGAAAATTCCATAAAAATATAAAATTCTCAAAAATTCAACAAAAACAGTAAAAAATCCATAAAACATAAAAAATATTTTTGTTTGAATTTTTGGACCATTTTGAGTATTTAAATAATTAGTTGAAGTTGATTATTTTTGTCTTTTTATTATTTTCCTCATTATTAAAAATCTCAAAAAATATTAAAATATTAAAAACCACCAAAAAAATTAGTGTTTTTATTTTCTTTTCTTTTTCGACTACTTCGTAGGCCGCAAGGCCAACTCGTGCTCCTCGAGACCGACCCTGGGAGCTATACCAGGTTAATCACCTAGCTAGGACTGCTATTTGATTTTTATTGTTTTTCTATCTTTATTTGGTGGTCCGATTTTGTTTCTTGATTGAGCTCTGAGTCCCGAGTGACTAAGGTTGCAACAACCTTAGTGATTCCTTTACCTTAGTCTATCGGGCAGCTCATCAGGAGGTGAGGAGTTGGCGCTTCCTGCTACGAGGAGCCGCAGAAGCATACTTGGAACAAATAGAAAAGAAAGAAAAAAATATCGTGCATTTTTATTTCAGTTCATATACATGTAATACTCGTCTTTTACAGCGGTCTTCGATCGAAGACTTGCGAGTGTAATCGAATGAATGTGGTTGTGTGGGGATCGTCCCCACTTGAGTGTCGACCTCGGACCAGGCACGCGGCTCTCCGAGCTTATTTTATTTTCCATTTTTTACGTGCTTGCTCATAGGTAGGACACACTAAAATGTAGATGCACATAATCTCGCTTCACTTAGCCAAATTTAATGGACATCCTTCCCCACTAATAGAAGCATGATTAGGTGCGACTTTTTAATCGACTTGCATACATGATTTTTGGTTTTTAAACAACCCAAGTTTTCACGTATTTTCGCCAAGTCACTGCATGTTTTATCGCTCAGCTTAGATCGTGGTTTTTATCGAATACATGGTTTTTCTCGATTTCCCATCCTAGCTTGATCACCTAGGTTAAAGGAAAATGGGAATGAACGGTAGACGATGATTGCTTGATTTATGTGTTCACCATAACTCAGTGACAACCCTAAAATAACTGGGACTGCTAATTGCAAGTCAACCTAAAATGGAGTAAAAAAATTGTTTTGGGAGAGCAACACCCTCGTGCGCAGTCGATTTCACTTAACATTTTTGTTGCCGCGTAAAGATAGAATGTTTTTAATCACCAATAAAACTGACAAGAAAATAAACCGGCCTCGGTTGGTTTCATGTGTGAGTTGGTGAAATTAAAGGGACTTATATGTTTGATTGAGCCATGTTTGCTCCGAAACCCTCTCTAGAGCCTTAGTTACTCCATTCATCTCCGCAGATTCATCCACTCACTTGTATATCCATCCTTCTTCTTCGTTCTCCTCGGGTCTCTCCCAACATCAAATTTCCATCTTTATACTTAGGCTAATCTCAGCCTAAGTATAGGGGGGACCCGAGTCCCCGTGATTTTCTCTACGCTTCTTTCCTTGCCTTTATACTTAGGTTATTTCTAACTTAAGTATAGGGGGAGCCCCTCTTAGCTCCCGTATATTTCTTTATATTTAAATGGACCTATGGACTTGTATCATCTAGCGCTATGAGGACATAGCAAAGTTTAAGTATAGGGGGGTATACCGTGTATACAATATACTTACTTTAGCTATAATTTGAAAATTTTAAAAAGTTTAAAACTTTTTAGCTAAAGTAAAATTCTTTGAACTAAGTGGGCTCAATTGTTTTCACGGCTTTTTCTATATTATGTTACACTATTTTTATAAAAATATTTTCAAAAATGATTTGAGAAATAAGTGTTCCTTATTTTGAAAAATATTTTGAAAATGTTTTGAAAATTTTTATTTGTGTGACATGGTTTTGAAAGTTTCTTTTTTTTCTCAAGGAAAGTTGAGTCTAACTTGTGTTCTAACCTCTAACTAAAATCCATAAAAAATGAGAAAATTCAAAATTCCTTTAGGAGTCATTAGTGACTACTAAGCCCAATTAAGTAGCCGCGTTCAGTGAGGGTTCACCCTTAGCAGAGTGGATGGTTTAGAGGACATCGCGTAAGGCCCCATCCTCAAGTAATGGGCTCTGGCCTGTACTTACATCCATACTGGCTGAATGCAGATGCATCTCTTAATTGAGTTTAGGCAATCCTAATATCTCTTGAAGCTTTAAAAAAATTGTGTGTTTTTGAATGAAGGAGTTGGATTAATCCTCTACAATCACACTTTCACCCAGGATCTGAAATGTTCAAGAAAACTTGATTTTATGAGGACTTGAGATTTTAGGTTAACCAGCCTTAACCATCAGGGTCGTAGACTTAATCATCCACATTTCCCTAGATTTCTAGATTTGCATGCTATATTTCATGCTTAGTCTCAGACAATAAGAATATGATCAGCACATCACATGCACGACTGCGGTTTCGATGAGATGAGTTGATTCTTCACTTGAGGGATTGGGATGAGGGATTCGAGTAATGGACTTGATCTAATGATGCTCGAGGATGGGATAAAATCTTTGAAGGCTTCATGAAACCTGAGTGTCAGCAATTCTAGCTAGTATGAGAACTTGGTTTTTATACTAATCTCTTGACATTGACCTAAGTGCCAGGGTGTGAAATAAATAAAACATTATTGATCAGTGTGCGCCAACTCTTGGTAAAAGCAGTGGAGCTAGCCAAAATACTACAAATAAATGAAATGTCAGATAAAAGATCTCATTCCACAAAGTTACATATCAAGAGCTTCCACCAAAGATGAGCGCTCCCAAACTTTTTAAAGTGTCCACTTGGACCACCGCTACTAGGACCAGGAGTCGGGCTTGCACCAAAAAAGGGCTCTACATCGTAAATGCTACAAGTTTGGGTGTAGAAGGTACGATAGGTACTCAAAAAAGACAGACCCCGGTGTATTCCCAGGAAAACAAGTGCAGACGGCTCCAACTTCTCTTGACGGACGCACTGATCAACACCAAAAAAATGTGTTGCGTAATAAGGCACTAAGAGAGAATCCTTGTTCCAATGAGAGGGAGAGAAGAAATGACACAATCCCATGCCCTCCATTATTGGACTTCCATCTACATTTTTGTAGTCTGACAACTAAAGAGACGGTGGACTGAATGCAAGAGTTGATTTATTCCCTAGTGTTGAGGATTGGGTCCTTAGGAGAGTTTTTCAGACCAAGACCTTGGGTGAAGATTTGACTCGACTCTCATGAACGCAGCCAACACTAAAGATCATACCCTTAGTCTATATGTATATCAGAGAGAGTCTGGAAAATTAGAGGAATTGGGTGCCTCTTGATTAAGGTTGGGTTTGGCTCTAAATTTTTGGACCTCTAAAGTTGAGTGGACTTGAACAGATTGGATCCTGTACTCACATGCACAAGGGGGTTAATCCAGTTTATTCATTCTCTTTATGCTCGGAGACGAGCATAGTTTAAGTATAGGGGGGTGATGAAACCCGATTTCATCATCTTAATTCTCTATTTTTAACCCCCTTGCTTAAATATGCGTCAACAAAAACCAAATAATGTCTTGTAATTACCAGAGTCTTGAATAAATTAAAAATCACAAAAAAATGTAAAAATTAAAATTCGTGGTATTTTTAGCCTTAAAAATACACTCAAAAATATTTTGTGTCTTCAAATGACCTCATCTCCATTTTTGATCAACATAAAACTTGTAGATCTCATCGAGATCTACAACTTTCATGTTTTGGGTTTTCTCAAATACGACCATATTCACCCTCAAAATTCAATTTCTTTCTCTGAATAATCTTATTGGGCCACGTGGCCCATTCTGGTTGAGCCATGTGGCCCGATCCCCTTTGCACTATCCGCCCATTTTCCTGACCGTTGGATTCCTTTTCAATCCAATGGTTCTGCTTTCTCCACATGCTCCCTTATTCCCAACCGTCTGATCTTCCCCATCTCTGATCCTCACCGCCCGTTAGCGCCTCGTCCAGAACCTGCCACGTGGCAATCTGTGAGCCATTCGATCGCACCCTTGCCCATCCATCTCAGCCGCTATCCCCACAGCCATTTCTAGCCCTCCGATTATAGTTTAGATGTGATCTGGGCCGACCGCCTCTGCCTGTCTGCAAGAGTGACACGTGGCGCCATCCTCGACCTTTCGATCGTAACGCCTTGGACCGCATCCCTACCACCCGTTAGCGCTCGACTGACAGCCGTTGGATCTCACGATCCAACGACCAGGGTATCGTCGTCAACCTCCGGCCCCCATCTCTCACACGTTCTCCACCTCGCAATCACACGTCGCCCTTCTTATTTTCTCCATCTCCTCCAGCTATCTTCTCTCTCGCTAACCGCCTCACCACGTTCTCCCATCTGCCCTCACCCTCGCGAGCCTTCATGCACTCCACGAAGCTCCTCCAGTCGCTCCATATCTCCCTCGCAACCCACGATCCCACTTGTCAGAACCACCTACAAATACTCCGTCACCTCCCTCGTTCATACTCGTCCACCTTTACGCAGGGAAGGGCCCAACCCTCCTCCACCTCCCTGTGATAGGGGAGGTGATGGGATCGAGCGAAGACGACCCCACACCCCCGGTGAGACCCGCCGACCTCCATGGCGGCGTTGCGGTGGATCAAGCCCCGCCCGAGCTCGCTGGCACGACCAACCAGTATGTGCGACGACCCCGAGGTCCTCCAAGGACCTCGAGCCCAGGCTTCCGCTCCGCCCGACCTCAGGTAAGCTCTCCAACCTCAGTTGTATTTTTCTTTACTTTTTGCTTAATTTTGTAGATCGCTATACCCCTTCCCACCTTCCATTGATAGCTCTTCGAGCTCCACCTCACTCCCATCATTCACGCACATCGATCCGATCACATTCATCTTCCTCCACACCCTAGTTCACCTCCGACCCAACTTCCCCGAATTCGTCGGAGAAGAAGATCGGCTGCCGCCTTCTTTATCCCTTCACGGCCGTCCATTTCACCCACACTTCACCTCCACTTCACACTGCACGCTTCGGCTATTGTAATAACCGTGCAGGTCGTCAAACTACTTCAATGACCGGAGACCCGTCGAAGCAGACTTCGTCAACCACACTGCGGTCATCAGAGCTTTGACGGCCTTAACCAGAAGGTTCAGCACCTACCCCGAGTTCCCAGCTACCTCGACGAACCTCCAGGGAGCTCCGAGGAGGTCCACGGTGCTTGAGCAGCGGCGACGGAGCTCAACCCTCATCGTCGGAGGTCTTTCATCGCTGCCCGCCGCAGATGAGGGAGGAGGAACAACGACCGTTGGATGGTCCTCTCCCGGAGACCATCTGACGACCCAAATGGAGCCAAGTCACGCCAGCAGATACGTACATCAGCCATTCGATCGCAATGATCGGATGGTTCACATTCGACCACGCGTCAACACTAGAGGAGCTCCGAGCCTAATCACCAGACCAACAGGCGTGGATACCCCGAGCCTACGCCGAGCCACCTCAGAGCTTCGAACCATCCCGAGCCTGCCGAAGCTACCCGAACCTCTCCCGAGCCTCCGAGCCATCCCGAGCCTAGAGAGCACGTGCATAGCACGTGCTATATGGGTAAATTGTAAGGAGGCCCCATCGACTTCTCCATTTTGCAGACATGTCCTGATATCACGTGGCCCACGTGCGCAGTGGGTATTTTGCAGTTAAGCCCTCGCAGGTTTTCATAATTACAAAGATACCCCTGTACGTGTGGGTTATTTACAGGGAAGGTCCCGTATTTTTTCATATTTACATTTTAGTCCCTCCCAGGGACCTGTTTGTAGTTATCTTTCATGTTTTCTTTCAATTATGCCCTTGTCTTCTTTCATGTGTATCTTGAGTTTCGTAATTCCATTTCAGTTGATTTCAGTGGCATTTTGAAGCTCTTCTCGTTGTCTTCCTTATGGCATGTTTTTTCTTTAGATTTGACAATATGAGCTGTAATGCATTATTTTATTGTCTAAGTGTCCGGATTTCCATGTTGTTCATGCCTAATTGCTACTTGAATGAATAATGCTTCATTATTTGACACTTATTTGACTCATCTTTTTATGGCTCAAATACTTCTGATTCAGGGCTTGTTTTCGTTGCATTTCATCGTATCTATCTGCATAAAAAAATTAAATAAAAAAAATAATGCATGTTTTATATTTGTTTGTTGCATTGTCTTGTCTTTGTCCTTTAGCATTGTTTGACCTTTGTTCTTTAACTCAACACTTAATAAATAGATAAAAATCTACATAATACGAGAGAGGCTCGTGTCCCTGAGTTCGACCTTGGTTTCTTACCAAGTAAAATAAAAATACAACCATCTGATTTCCTTGATATATGCAACTTAGATGGTTTTTGATAGACCCAATTCAGCCCGGCTGCAACGTTCTCAAAGTATTAATTCAATATTATTAAAGGGCTGAACTTGCAGTTTATCAGTCATTAGACCCCATGGCTACCAGATCGGGTTAGGGTACATTGATTACAAAATTGCGACTTCTGATGTTTCCATTGGCTTGTGTCTCATGCTGGTGAACCCAGCCCTCTACCACTTCAACGAAATTGAGCAAGGTGTAAAGTGAAGTGTGAAAGTTTGGCCTGTTGTTTATAATGTTTCACCTACAAAATAATATTGCAAAATATACTTGGTGCCAATATTTTGGATCCCTTTTCATTATAGATCGTGTCTATATGGTTAAGAATATAAAGCAACAGTGAGGAATCTAGGATTTATTTACCTTAACTTATATTTTGATTTAAAAATCAAAATCTTTACAGAATACATGTAAATGCACATTAATACCACATTCCAGTACAAATACATTCGTGACAAAGATCATATATTAACACTAAAAATACATGGAAAGAAAAAGAAGGATTTTGTATACAAACTAAAAAAGAAGTTGAATACATATAACTCTAAGATATATTTATAATCCTAACATAAAGACAAGGCATACAAAAAAATAAAGTAGAGGGATATAAGAAAAGATCAAAAATAACAAAGTCATTGTCATATTTATTTCAAAAAATCATATTAAAACACGTGTACATATATATCACTTCAAATAATTCTCATATTTTCATTTCAAAATCTTTTTGATAATATTTTTCATCTTGTGTATATATATAGATGGACTCCTCTTTAATCGTCAAATCAACCCACCTTTGGTGATCTTCTCTCTACTCTCCATCACTACCATTAGCTCGATATTGAGCTCTTCCGAAAGAAAATGTTCCGATTGGTTTGGAGGACGAGCCTCTGACGAGTTTGACAAGGAGACGTAAAGTGAGGAAGAGGATATTTAACAGAGAAGATGATAACAAATAGAGAATAGCAAAATCTAATTTCATAATCAGATAGAGAGAGAGATCCTGGAGGGTTTCAATCGAAAGAAATGGCCACAGGGGAAAAAGGATTACATCACACCCGAACGATCTAACAAAATCGTGAAGGATTCACCGAGGAAATCTTGAAGGATTCACCGAAGACATTTAACAGAGAAGGCCGTAAAAGAATAGAGTATAATTAACTCCAACAAAATCTAATTTCGTAATCAGAGAAAGAGAGAGAGAGAGAGAGCTCCTGAAAGGTTCAACTGAAAGAACACCGAACGACCTCGTAAGGATTCACCGAGGAAATCTTGAAGTACAGCTGTCCGTCTGCTACTGCTGAGGTGCTTCCCTTTAAAGAAGTGATTTGTTCACCCTCGAACGATCACTTCGCTTCATTTGACATCCCCGCTCTCTCCACCTAACGCAGTTCCTTGATTTGACATGGCCATGACGGGGACGAGCGACGTCCCCTTCGGCTACCACTTCCGGATGACGCCCACCGACATCCAAGCGCTCTTGCACTACCTGCTCGCCACCGGAGGGAGCACTGCCCGCGACATTCATCCCCAGATGCGATACGAGGAGATCTACGGCCGCCACCCGCGCGACCTGCTCGTCGACGGCTCACCCTGCTGGTTCTTCTCCTCCACGCTCCAGAAATCATCCAAGGGCAGCAGCATCACGCATCACCGCCGGATCGCCGAGGGAGGGCAGTGGAGACGCACCACCAAGGTGCAAGATGTCCGGACATCGGACGGAAGTAAGATCGGCGAGGTCCGCAAATTCGAGTTCCGCACCAAGAACTCCCCTGACCGCAAAGAATGGATCAAGAGTGAGTTCCTGGCTACGGAGTACCGCGCATGGTTCCCCTCCTCCGGCCGGCTCTCCACGGTGGCGCTTTACAACGTCTACACGACGCCGAGGAAGCACAGGCGCCACCCTTCTCCTGCTGCTTCCGATGATGCCATTCCCGTTTATGCCGGCATTCCCGTTGCCATTACTACCGATCTCATTGATGCCAGCATTCCCGTTGCTATTATTCCTGCGTCACCAGTTACGACCGATGAGCTGCCGACGATCCCCTCGCTGATCTATGGTGCACATTATCCCAATGCTCCGCTGTCGTGTTTCCCGTACGACAACCCGGAGTGGTGCTTTTCGTATGAGGAACTTCTGTCGGATCCTCGTGGTGCTGCTGTTCCAGATCATGAGCCCATCCCTGCAACTGACGATCAGGCGTTGGCCAGCGGCGATACAGCTGTCGATGCCTTTGCTCTGCCGGGGGAGCCCATATTTGCAACTCAATATCAAAGGTCTGACAGTGGAGATTTAGTTGCTGCTGATGTGCCTGTCTGCGCAACTCAAGATCATATACTTGACAACGAATATCCCGTCGACCATCAGTACTCATTGTTCCATGGATGTGGTCTCCGGGAGGACAACCCAATACCCATCTGGTTGGACCAACCGCTCTATCCAACAGGGGACCAATTCCATGCTGATTCAGCCCTGGTTTACGACAGTGATGCCCCGTATTGTGTCGACCCTATGATCGGCACTCCGGCCACAGTTCTTGATGAGCAACTGTTCGGAGACGATGAATTGTTGGCGCAACTAGAGCAGTTCCTGGGCAAGCATTCTGCTGACATTGCAGAGCACGAGAATGCGCAAGGCAGCAACAAGAGGACGCGGCAGTATTGACTGCATCTTTACGAGCTACACGCGCACATACATCAAGTTTCTCGTTTTTGTTCATACTATGTTTTGGTTTTTCGTTCCTGTCCATATGTGCAGAGTCCATCTGATACTACAAGCAGATGAATTTTGAATGGCCAATAGCTCTGTATCCAATCTATTTTTTTTATAAAAAGGATTTTTTGGACATTAACCAGTTGCTTAATAAAAGACCCAACTTTTTTTATTGATGTCGATGTCAGGTAGTTATAGTAGATATTCTGCATGTCAATGCCAATGATAGAAGTGATCAGGTAGTTATAGTTCAATGAAATGTTGATTTCGATTAATGCGCCACAATGATCCATGATGGAAAAAAAGGACAGAGACATTTATATTTGATCCAATAGCCGAATGAACTCGTTAGATAACCTAGCAAAAATCTATCATCTTGCAACATCAGATCTGAGATTTACATTCAGTGTCGAACATCCCATGGAAACACTTTACAATACAAACTTGAAACGAAATATAGCTCTGCTGGCTTTTGTTTGCATCCCAAAACGGGTCAAAAAAATGGGATGGGAAGAATGGTGAACATCAATAACTGAAAATCACTTGGCATTTTTTTTGTACAGCTCCAGTAGTAAACTGTTTGAGTTTCAAGTTCCAATAGACCTTTGGTAGCACTCTCATTTTCCGTGATTTTTACTTATTGTTACGACAAGTGTGCATTCTTTCCCACTAATGGCAATGGGAGATAAAATTGATATCCAAAGATACTATGAGCATCAAAGATTGTCATGTCCAAATTACCACCCTTAAATTTACTAGGGATAAATCTCTCATAGTGTTTGAGATGACAATCACAATCTGTGGGCAGATTGGTAATATCAATTGATCTTCAAATGTCCAAGTAGGTTGATTTAAACCAACATTCTAAAGAGTCTTGGAAAGACAAAATATTATATATTGAGAAAATGACATAAAGAGTGGAAGCACATGATTTTCAATCTTCCTCGGTTCTTTGAACTCTAAGTTTGAGATTGTCAAGAGACATATCTTAAATTTAGAGTTTATTTCAAGTATTCAGGAAGTATATTGTCAAATTAAGGCTGAGAATAAAGTAGGAATGCGGTGACTAGTCCTTCTCATGAAGTCAAGAACACTTAGCAATTTACATTCATGCATTGAGGAACAACAATGTTGGGAAGAAAAATAGGGTGTGTATTTATTGAAAAAAGGAATAGTCACTCTGTTGGATTTCATTGAAAGCTCCTTCCTCGAAAGAATCCTACAAGGGTATGAGGCAAATCGAAGAATTATAAATATGGTTACAGAAAGTTTTTTATTAGTGTCTGTAATGAAACATATGATAATAGGAGGTAGATAACCTTATAGCAAGCTCACGAACATCAAAGATTACCTTAACAAGATAAGTATTTGTAAGGAAGAATTTGATGAGGTTCACAACAACAATATTGATCTTATTATTATCCCTTGGACAAAGTAAAGGTGAAAATACTAAAGATGAAAAGGATTGGATCCATTAGTAGTTGTGGTACAGACTACATGAGTAGTGATCCTAAGTATTTTCAAGCTTATAAATTCATCATATCAGATATCACATGGACATTACAGATGGGTATCATGTTATTATGGATGGAAAATGGTTTAAATTTATCCTAAATAAATTTTTGAATCATAATGCTTTCCTATTCTCAACATATCAGTCAAAATTCTCTTTATTTATAATACTAGAGATATTATCAATCGATCATTGTATTTTACCAAATGAGGTGACATGGAATAAGATGGGGGTAATATTTGGAATCTGAAAGTTCGTATATCTTATCAATGAAGAAAAATGTTTTGTTGGTGAGGTGAAATAGCCAAAAATTTCTGAGAGACTGTCTTGTGGTCCACAAGACATGACCACTAAGTCACTGTGATAACAACTCTCGAAGACCTCTGGTTAAATCAACAATTAACCAACAATAGAAGTAATTCAACAATGCAAATCAATGTATGGACCAAAATTTATTATACTATACAATTAATGTGTATAGTAGACAAGCAGGTAGGCGTCGAACACATGGAGCACATACTTAATGGGAATTATTTAAACAAATAAATAATGCAAATATGTGTGTATACAAGTATGCATAATATCAATCAATATTTTTGTGCATTTTAAATTACATAAAATATTTTTTACAATATTATATATATTTTAATTTTAAATTTTCTGACAAAATCATAAAATATCGCAAAGAACATACTTTTTTATTTTAAAATATATTTATAGTATTTATAATAATTAATAATAGTATAAACTATTTATAATACTATATAGATATACATAGGCTATATAGTCTATACTATTTATAAATATGAATAAAAATAGTCAAAAATAACAAAATAAATGTTTATGTTTTTTCCAATATTCCTACGTTTTTGTAAATTTTAAGGGATTTTAGTAATTTTTCTGTTATTTTTAAAATTAGAAATAAAGAAAAATAGGGATTGTTTAAATAATCTGAATTGATTTATAACAAAACAGTTCAAAATGTCTCAAAACAGGTTTAATACATGCTAATATGCATAAATAAAAATACAGAATAAAAACAAATATTTTTGGAATTGTTGAGAATATTTTATAATATTTTTAGGGTTAGTAAGGGTTTGCTAATTTTAAGAGTTTCTTTTGATATTTTTTTGTGATTTTTGTTCTGGTGTAGAAAATATGCTAATAAACAGAAGAGAAATTTTTGGAATTTTTCAAAAAGGACATATAACTTTTTGTAATTTTAAGTAAAACATGGAATAAAATAGCTCCAAATAATTTTAATAAATAGTAAATGCAACTGAAATGCTATGTAAAATATGTAGCATGAACAAGCATCCAGTCAAGCACCTACTCCTATTTTGTGGATTTTTTAAAGCATGGGAGCTATTAAAAAACACATAAATAAAAATAAATCAAGCTAGTAGGGGCATATTTGCAAATAAAATATATTCCAAGGGTATAGGTGCAAAATAATCCAAAAGTTAACGACAAGTTGACTTTAATAGACGAAGTAATAAATACAGAACCCATGGGGTTTACATGCAAAGTACCCACACATTTAGCCAGCCACATGAGGTGACGTGGTGGGGTCTAAACTGTAATATTAAAGAGGTTTGAGAGTATACATGTAATTTGTTTACAGAATATTAAACATAATAAAATCATTACAAGACTTTTTACAAATAACAAAAACGACGGAAGGGGTCTTTGTAAAATTTACCACTTAAAGTCCTTTGATTAGGGATGCAAACGGTCGGATATAGATATAGGTATTTTCGTATCCTTGTCCGTTGTTTAAATACAGATGCGGATAGATATATTGACGGATATTAAAACTATCTTATCATATCCTTACAAAACGGATACAGATGTAAAATAGATAATGAGCACATATGAGTAATGTTAGAAATACTCTATCAAATTGACTTAATACATATGCATTGAATGAAAACACATGATATAAATTTACTAATGTGTTTGTATAATAAAAATTACAAAAATATGGTAAAAGAAGGTATAGAATTATGCTACATTGGGTTAAAAATAAATTTATTACTATATTTATACATAAAAAGGGATATATAGATGCGGATACGGATGTTTGCAGATATCAAAACGATATCCATATCCGTATCTATTTTAAAACGGATATGGATACGAATGTCAAAATCTATATAAAACGGATACAGTGACAGGTTGGATGCGTATATATCCGTAACCATTTGCATCCCTACCTTTGATCCGACCATTGTAGATGCTCCATGTGGCTGATCAGATGACAACCCTTACATACCCCTTCGAAGTGATTCAATGACCCAGATTATATCTAGGCCATATTCATGATTGGACGTCTTGGAAGGGGGTACGAAGAACATCTCGATGAACTGCTGGATAGGGAGCTTCTATTTGAAGCAGATCCTGCCTTCGGTGATAGAACTTTCCTCTGACAAGCCCAACAGCTTGATGGGCTTCCTCTGCATGCAATGTTGGTCTTCGCCAACGACAAGGAAAACAGAGGAGCTCTGACGGCTCCAAGCTACTGAAGAGCCGATAGGATCGAGAGACTAAGGGAGAGAAGGTATCATGGGTCGTTGCAACCTCAACCTCTCGAGTTGGACTCAACAAGAAAATCAAGACCACGAAATAAAAGAAATCAACAAATCGAGCCAAATAGCGGTATCACTATTTTATTTAACCTGGTATAGCGACCATGATCGAACTCAAGGAGTACAGATTGGCTAAGAGCCTATGAAGTAGTCGAGAATCAAAATAAAAAGAAACAAATACTTTTGGTGGATTTTTAGTTTTTTATTTTTTTTATGATTTTTAATTATAAAGAAAATATAAAAGAAGCCTAAAAAGTCACAAACAACAATTTATTAAAACATAAAAACAAGTCAGAAATTTAAAATAAAAATATTTTTGGATTTTATATTTTTCAAGTGTTATTGGTAATTTTCTCAGATTTTTATGATTTTTAGTTGATTTTATAAAAATGAAAGGAAGCCAAAAATGAAAGCTACTATGCAGCCAGACTCTAAAGGCTATTCAAAATTAATTAAATAGCGTATAATAATCTAACAAAAATTTTATGAGAAACTACAAATAAAATCCTAACTACAGAAAAAGAAATTACATTTTTTTATTTTTTTTGACTTTTTAATAATTTTTATGAGTTTTTTAATGTTTTTAGATTTTTATGGGTTTTATATATCCAAATCAAACAAAACTTGCACAAAATCAAAAAGACAACAAAATAAGCTAACACTAATTTTTTTGAATTTTTGGGGGCTTATTAATATTTTTAGTTGATTTTAAATTCAAACAGAATCAAAAATAGGGGTTTTTGAATTTTTAAAAATATAAAATAAAAACAAAAATATTCCAAAAATTTAATGAAATTTTTACACAGTGGTAGGGGCCATTGTTTAACCCGAAATCGGTGATCTTGAGTTCTACACAAGGCGGGAACTCAGTCGCTGAATTGACCACACGAAATTCGGATTAAAACAACAATTAACCCACGACAAATATATCAAGCAATGAAAGTAAATGTGCGGAGTTAAAATTTATTATAACTCTACAACAAGATGTGTATAGTGCAAGTATGTGTAGAGGTCGAACACAGGGAGCAGACAGGTAGAACGGGGCACAAGTGCACAAAAATGTGTGTGTATGTGATCAAGTGTCTACTATGGTATTTTTTTGTGGGTTTTTAATTTTATATTTTTTATTTAATTTTTGATTTTATATTTTTGTATTTTGATTTTTTTTAATTTTCTAATTTTATATTTTCTTTTTAGATTATATATATATATTTTATTTTCTTTTTCAATATTAGAAAATAAGGACAATGTAATAAAATGGAGAAAGAGATATTTATAAATACCAATAAAAATGTTCAAAAATTAGGAATAAAAGTCTTTTTAGTCTTTTTATGCTTTTTTACTGTTTTTGTGATTTTTGGGTAATTTTTAGAATGTTTTTGGTATTTTTAATTAGCAAAATGAAGAAAACAGTGGTAAAAATGCAAGGCTGAAACTTAACATGGAGAAATAAAATAATAAACAGTAGCAACAATTCTCCAAATTAATTTTCACTCAAAGATAATAAAACAAAGAAAATTCAGGAAAAGAAAACACTATTTTTGGATTTTTTATGAATTTTATAAATTTTTATGAAAGTTTTTAGAGTTTTGCAATTTTTAGGAGTTTGGTTCTGTATTTTTTAATGATTTTTGGTCTGAAATTAAAACACACTAAAAGGCACAAAATATATTCTTTTGGGATTTTTCTGGAGAGTTTTTATATTTTTTATGGATTTTATAAGCTAGACAGTGCACAACATGACTATTTTTGATTTTTAATAAATATAAAAATGCAATAATTATGGAAAATAAAAATATGCCGATAAACTACTATGCAACAGAAAGCTACAGTGATTTTTGGGGATTTGTTTGGGTTTTAGAGATGCGTGCAAAAATTACTAGAAACAAAAAGAAAATGCATGCGGCCAGGGGTGTTTTTGTAATTACAAAGAAATCCAAGGGCTCAAATGAAAATTTTCAGAGAATGTATGTATGAATTAAAAACTTGCTGGACTAAATATTCAAAGCGCAAACCACAAGGGTATCCCCACAAAATTTCCAGCCCCACGTGCAGAGGCATGCGCGCCTGGGAAGGGTGTATAAGCAAATAGCCAGAAATAGGAGGGCCTATGCGCAAAATTGCCAGAACTATTTTAACTTCCTACGAAAATTTTAGCATTAAAACTAAATACATAAGACCCTGGGGGGTTCGCCTGCAAAAATCACCGAGTCACGCTTACAGCACGTGACTTGGGGAGGGCCTATATGCAAGAAGCAGAAGTACTGGGGGCTTATGTCTAAATATTACACAAATATTCTACAGCAGTTGAAAGATTGAGAACTAAATACAAATTGTAAAAACGGTCGGGCATAACATGCAAAAATCCCAGACCTTGGCGCGGACGAGCGGTCAGATTGGCTTTACTTATACACGTGGCGGCACCTCGTCTCACGATACCCCTTCGAATCAACGGTCACGATTAGAGCTTCGTCGACGATCAAACGGCAGGGGGCATATCTGAATCCAACGGATGCTGCTTTGAAGGATGAACAGGGGCGAGATCCGACGGTGTAGAGGGCCCCAGCAAGAACGGAGAAAGAACAGCGGCGAGCTGGACTTCCTCTGGCGATGGTGGAGGCTCTCCGGCGTTAGGCTCCCTCCAAAATGCCCAGAACGACACCTGGGAGGCCCCTCAAGCGAACGGCGGCTTCAAAAACGGCGGTATGACCACCGATAAGTCGCCGTGACGAGGAAGGAAGGAGGCTGCCCAGGTGACCTTCGTTCTTCAAAATCTCGACCCCAGATGGGGTCCTTCGGCTCCCGGGGCCTGCACGGACGCACAAATAACCACAGTAAAAGGTTCCCATGACGCACGAGTAGTCGGATGGAGCGGGATGTGGCAATGGACTCGCCGGAGCCCTTGAGCTTCGGCGAGATGGTCGATGGCGAGATGGGTACTGAATGATTGACTAATCAACTAACTAAAGGCTCAAACTAAAACCTAAGGGTATCAGCTATCTAAACAACAAAGAAAATGAACGGAATACACCTCGATTGGCGGGGTAGGCCAAGAGATAGACCTCACGGCGGCGACCGGAGGTATGGGTGGAACGGCCGCCTCGGCCCTCGCCTGAGCCTCCTTCGTCGACTGGAGGAGGCCTGTCACACCTCCGGTCCGGAGCATGACGCCCAGGGGGTCCAAACTAGGGTCAAAGGGGTTCAAGGCCAGAAGGAAAGTGAGGGGGGCTGTTTTGAATGTGGTTGTCGAGGCCAAAAGATCGAGGTGGAAGAGGCGCGTCAGAGGTCCAACGCCCAAGAGAAGATATGGGCGAGCATCCTCGATGCACGATGAAGAAAAGTCAAGAAGACATTGGAGTGAAACGAGGAGCGTACGAGCCTCGAAAAAACCGAGAAAATGGGTCAAAATACACTCTGACACACAGCAGGGAGAGGACAAGAGAGTTGACCAGCGGGTCAACTTTCCTAGTCACCTGGTTGGTCCACGTGGACCAACCAGGAAAATCCCTGGAAAAAATTCTTATAAAATCTATTAAAAATAGTAAATGATTTTATTGATTTTTAATTATAAAATAAAAAATGTTTATTATTTTATGAATTAGTTTATGGTGATTTTTATTTATTTTTATGAGACGTATTTTTACAAGTTTGCATTTATACCCTTATAGGTATCTATATCTATGTATTTAAGTATTCTATTTTTATTTAGGTATTTTTAATATTATTATTTTTATTTATGATTTTATAAAATTATAAAATACTTTTATCTACACAAATATATTTTTATTTTATTTTTATGAGATGTTTTGTATATTAAATAAAATATGAAGGTATAATGTATCGGTATGTGTATAAGTAATGTATCTATGTATTGAATATATACAAGTATTTTTATTTGTATTTTATTTATGTTTTTATTCTTATTTTAATGTACATTATTGTTATAAGTATTATTTACAACATTATAAAAATATAAAATTGTAAAAATAATAAATAAATAATAAATTGAATATTTTATTCGGTAGACTGTACAATATGGGTCCAAAAGTCAACTTTCAAACCGTAGCTCCGCCAAATGCGAAACCACCACCATTAAATAGCTTATTTTCTTCTATATAAATTAAAGGTGAGTACGCTGCATTTGGAGTTTTTATTTGTGAGATACGGGTCTGGGAAGTTGGGATTCTGGATATTTATTCAGACCATAACTTTTTTATCTGTACATTATTTTTCTGTGAAATCAATTTTGTATTTTTCTTTATTAATTTATCTACAACTTTTATGTACAAAGTTTCTTTATTTGATGTATAAAAAGTGGAACCAAAAATAGGTCCCAAAATGAATAAAGAATCAATAGAATGTATAGGTATTTTATCTGTATTTTTGACCTGATCTCCCCCTACTTTATTCCTTGTCGATCTATTCATCAAGATGCCTAGGTCTCGGGGTTTCGGGTCATAAAATATTTGCAATATTTTATTCTTTTTCTTTTCTTTTCTTTATTCTATAACTTTGGCATTAAAAACCGTATTTTATACAATATTTACACACATATGCATGAATGCCAAAATGCATGAATTAATGCTATTTACACGCATTTACTAGGGGTTTTAAGGCCAAAATGATAGAATAAAGATGATGAAACGTGGATTCATCATCCCCCTACACTTGCCTTTGCTAGTCCCTAGCAAACACTTATGCAATAAGTGCAGAAAAAGAAAATTAAAGGAAAAGAAAAAGAAGAAAGATGGACTAAATTTAATTATCGAACTTGTCTTCACAAAATCAAAGTTTGGAGCTTAAGTCAAACCTTTGGAATTTTAGTGCGGGCGGAACCTTATTGAGAACCAAATTTGAAATCCAACAGTCCTTGAGAATCCCAAAACTCTGTCCAAGTCTCCTCAATAGCCAGGTCAGAAATACCTCAATTCATACACAAACCCTTACGACTATGAATCTGACTTGTACAGTGTAAGTGATGGTGGCTCTCCCCAACTAGAATGGCAAAGAAACTGACTTCTCCAGTACAACAACCCAATGATTCCCCGATCCAATGACTCCATCCTCGAGAGCGGGGTATTCCCTTCTAAGTTCAAGTGGCAACCAGCTCAAGAGGAGGAGGTGAAGAGAAGAATGGACGGTAGCCAGTGTAGCTACCTATCCTTGGATGCAAGACCAGTGTAGTCAAGTCATCCAGCTGCAGGCTCACCTGATATGACTTTGGAACTCAAGCTTGCTTATTGACTTTACAACATATGTACATACTTTGCAGGCTTTTTAATTTTGTACATGCCTAACTTTTTTTTTTTCTTTTTTTCTTTTTTTTGGAACTACTATTCACAGCAGCATTTACATAAGGAGTTTTTCCTCTTGAGCCAGTAGACTATCCCTCTTTTGAAGCTTTATCGCAACCCTCAGCCTCCTGTCTTTAGACTTCCTAATCCACTGGACGGGTTGGGGTGCACTTCCCTCCCTAGAGGAGGACAAGTGTTTCCACTTGTGTGCGTCTCATACCAGCAAATCCAATCCCCTCACCACTCCAACTGAGTCGAGCCATGTGAAAGGTGCAGGTGTCCAAGTTAGGTCATTATCAACAAGAGTCGTGCGTGTGCTCCGAAATACTCTACTTAGGCAATCAAGAATCTATTGAACCAAGTCCCGTGATCCTCAAAGAATTAAGTCAACTGGACATGAAGTACCTCAAACCCAGTTCCTACAAGGTTCCTGTTATTAGGTAGATTTTAAGGTCCAATCAAGCTCCAATCTCCGGATTTTACTTAGACTTGTTCAACTATCAAACTCAATCCGAAAAATGCGAATGCTATGCAATGCAATGCAGAAAATATTTTGTGATGCAATTTTCAAAGATTTTAAACTTTTTATAGATTTTTGAAAAGATGATGAATGCAGATGCAATTTTTTTGTATTTTTCAAAGCAATTTTTCAAATGTTTTGGTTTTTAATTTTGCAAATGTTTTTGGGAATTTTTGAAAACAAAAAGTTTTGGCTAAAAACTAGGTAAAAAATATGTACACAGGAGTGCTTCTTATATTTACAAGAAGTGGATTTTAAGAATTTACAAGGGTAAGTGGTCAATTTTTATACATATATGAATATAGTGGATTTTGGTGTGATGTATGTATTCCTCAAACTTATTTGAAAACAATTTACACACCATTTTTGAAAACTATAGTCCAAAATAATTTTTACAAACATTTTACAAACATGTACACACATTTGAAAATCATTTTGCAAAGGTTTTTCAAACAGTATATATAGGTTTTTCAAATCATTTTTTCAACCATTTTCAAACCATTTGCAAATCATTTTTCAAACATTTTATTTCACACAAAGAAAATAAATTTTACAAACCACACATTTTACAAAGGTTGAAAACATGTAACAAAAACATTTTCAAAATAGTTTTCAATAAATGTTCACAAGGATTTTCAAACTATTTTTCAAACATTTTGCAAAAAACATTTTCACCTGATTTATTAATCAGTAAATACAAAAAGAATTTGAGGAATAATCACATCTTTTTATTAAGATTTTTAATGAATTTTAAAGAATTATTAGCCATATTTATTAGGAAAATACGAAAGTACGAGTTATGGCTACAGTATATACACAGTATATACGACCCCCCTATACTTAGCTTGAGAGATGTCCTCATAGATCAGAGAGAAAAGAGAGACATAACTCGTACTGAGTATAGGAAAATCTAAAGAATAAATGAATGAATCAATGAGAAGTTGACCGTCCCCCCTATACTTAGGATCAAATAATCCTTGTATAGCAGACTGTACACAAAGCAGGGAGGGTCAAGGGTGGGAATGAACAGATCGTACTCAGGTTGTCTCCCCCTATACTTAGGGTGAGATATCCCCTAAGTATAGACAAGAAGAGGAGACAATGGAGAGGATCAAAGAATATAAACAACTCGAGGTGCACGCCCCCCCTATACTTAGGACAAAGTACGTCCTAAGTATGGAAAACTGACAAAAAGGGGCGGCACCTTTTCGGTAGATGAAGAAGATAGAAGAGGAAAAGAAGAAAAGAAGAAAAGAAGAAAAAGAGATAAAGATAGAAGAAGTGATTGTGAGAATGTACACATCACTCCCCCTATACTTAGGGTAAAAGAAGCCCTAAGTATAGGCAACAACAGGAGTGATGACACTGAACGACAAAAGAGCACTCGGCTCGTCCACCCCTCCTAAACGTAGGACAAAGTGCGTCCTAAGCTAGGCAAACACGAGAATGGGCGGACGAGCAATACGGAAGAGAGACGGAGGTACACAACACGAATGTACAACAGGGTGGATGTACAGAGGGTCAAGAAGGTAGAAAGCGAACCTTCTTGCGGGACCGCTGAGGAATGGATCTAGTGTGATGCAAGTCGACATCGGGGTCCACAGTGGATGGAAGCTGATCAGGGTCGACAGAAAGTAGATCCTCAGGGGCCCTAGGGTGTGAAGGCACAGACTGGGTAGTGGAAGAAGTACGGCTCGGTCCGGCCTTGGGAGTCTCGCTGATATCAAAGTGGAATGGGACGAACTCATCATCATCGGAAGTAGTGTACTCAGAGTCGTCCTGCGAGGAGTCATCCAGGTCAAAACCAAAAGGCACGAACTCATCGGTGGAAGTAGTCGAACTCTGTTCGTCCTCTATAATCTCAACTGGATCATCTTTTCATCAAAAGTCCAAATCTCTGAAGAAAAGCAACAAAATCAAATTCGGCCTTAGTCTCATCAGTATCTACATGGACAGGAGCGGACTCATCAGTGGAAGTAGTCAGAGCATGTCCGTCCTGTATAGTCTCTATATCTGCCCTCTGCTCAATGGTGTCAATCGTGTAAATCCCGCGGATGTCATCAACACATCGCCAATCACAGGAAGTGGAAAACACCAAGGTCTATGCTTTTCGAGCTTTCCTCCTTAGAGAGGAATTCTCGGGTCTCATCATCGGTCATGAAGAAGGTCTCTTTGATATCCTCATATAGATCATAGTCCTCGGGGTCAGCCAAGATAGGTGAAGTCACATCAGGTGCGGGTCTCTGGTCAGCAGTGGGTGCGGTGATCACTGCTTCGCCCTCGTCAGCAGAACGGAAGCGAATCTCTTCTGATCCGTAGTCAATAACGACTCTCGCAGAGGCGAGGAACGGTCGTCCCAGGGTGATTGGAGAGTGCTCCCCAGTGGAGGTCTCCATGGGCAATACGACAAAATCAACAGCGTAGCTCGTGCCCTGAATCAAGATGACGGCGTTTTCAAGGATACCCTTCGGCCTCTTGATTGATCCATCAGCAAACTGAACGATCATCTTGGTCTTCTTGAGAGGCCCTAAGTGAAGAGACTGTACCAGCGATAAGGGTATGATACTGATCGATGCACCGCCATCTAGGAGAGTGTGATCACATGTGTGGTCAGAGATGGTGCAGCTAATGAATGATGTGGCAGTGTTCTTCTTCCGAGGAATGGGACGGTGTGTGATGGCGTGGGCAGTGGCCATGGTCAAGATGTGACGCTCAGATCTGCTCCTCTGCTTTCTCTTCTTGGGAAGAGGAGCAGACATATGGGATTTGGCCTGCTGAAGTGGGGCACGGATGATCTCATGAATAGTAGCCACCACTTCGGGTTCAGATAGCATTTTTTTGAATTTTTGGACGTCCTCCATACAAGGGAGGAAGTCAGAATCAGCATATACACGAGGTATGCCAAGAGCAGTCTGTACAGCGGCATCCTCGAGGTCAAAGGTGGGACTGGGTGTGAAAGGCTGTGTGGTCAAAAGGTCTGGCAAGTGGTACCTCTCCTCACAGTCTGGCTTGATCATGTGTCTCCCAATCTCTTTTTGTGTTTTTAATTTTTTCTCATTTTTTTGTATTTTGGGCGATTGCAAGCTCTCATGGAAATCCTCGAGTGAACCCATATCATCAAATGGTGGTATATCATGGTCGCTCTTATTGGTACTAGTGAGGTGGTCAATCCTCTGTCTCATATGATCCATCATCTGGGTCAAGTGCTCAAGGGTGGACTCCATGAAAGGTGACTCCAATAGCTCAGTCTCGGGTGGATGTGAAGGTGGAGGCGGATAATACACAGATGGAGATAGAGGTGGGTGTGGGTAGAAATCCGAGTCCTGATACTGTGGCTGAGGCGGATATGTACAAAAGTCAGGAGCAAAGTCCTCCTGGAAAAAAGGAGGTGGACCGGCTGGAGTGAACGAGTGATCCGCAAAGTCCGGATAGAATACGCTCCAGTCGGCCATCTCGAAACAAAAGAAAATGATCGGGAGAGCACGATGGTCAAGTCAAGAGGGTAGAAAAGAAGGCGCAAATGCGCAGGGATGATCTAGGACACACACAAAACAATCACAAGCAAAAATGAAACAAGTCAAACCCTCAATTCACCTACTCAACTCGGTGAAGACCACAAATGCGGTCTTTTTATCTTGTTTGTTTTAGAGTTAGGCGAGAAGTCCAAAATTGCACAAACACTTAGGGGGCTGAATATGGGATTTGGGCACTAATCCTTAGTGTGTGTGCGAGCAAATAAAAACGAAGACAATGAGGGGATTACTCGCCCCAAGAGAATATTTTCTTTTTGGTCAATTTTAGGGTCGAGTAATATTAGCAGTCCCAATTTTATTTGGTTATCACTTTTTTTGGATTTTTAGTGAGTAATGCACGAGCCTAACGAGGAGTCAATTCCTTTAAGCACCTAGGTTGGCAAAATCAGAGGGAGAGGCGGAAAAGCAATGCAAGCGGTAATCGATGATGTATGCTAAAGAGAAATGCTCACCTTGCCTTCAGCACTCTACATGCAAGGATGCTCAACAGAATTGAAACCTATCTATATGCAAATGCAAAAGCCGATGAAATCGCCCTAAGTTTCAGAAATTGCTATTATCGTGAAGAACCACAAGCTGATCACCAACCCTCAATCCTAATGTCCGGTCTAGGCTCACCCCTCCTCTGCTCAACAAATTGAGGGTAGGAGAAAGCGCTTTGCGGGGGGAGCTCGCGGCACGGCGGATCGAAGATGATGAACAACTGTTTAAATTTGACTAAGTCCAAACGAGACTATAGGTACATGCAAGGGTGATTAATGTGTTTGGACCTAATCTATCGCAAGCAATCCTAGAACTAGGGGCTCAATCACACAAAATAACAAAAATCGAAAATCGAAAAACAAAGTAAAAAAATGCGATGAAAACCGACAAAACTGCGGTGAGCCCCCAAGTGAACAATCACTTGGAAATTAGGCTCAAGAGTCCAAGTCCGGGGGTACCTGTATTATTACAAATATAGGTCACTCTCTCACTTAAATTACACAAATGAATACGAGAAATAAATTCTACAACTAAAGGTGGAGCTCGGTCTTCAAAATTTCCTCTTCGTCTCCTCGGTGCTCGGCTGGTAGATGCCGGCTTCACGTGGGTGCGTAGGCGCCTAGGGTGGAGCGCCTCCCTCGATCCACGGTTCCTGTGTCGACTTGTATGAGCGGATCGTTTCCTATGTCATAAATGTAACCAGTTGCTTAATAAAAGGCCCAACTTTTTTTAATTGATGTCGATGTCAGGTAGATATTCTGCATGTCAATGTCAATGATAGAAGTGATCAGGTAGTTATAGTTCAATGAAATGTTGATTTCGATTAATGCGCCACAATGATCCATGATGGAAAAAAAGGACAGAGACATTTATATTTGATCCAATAGCCGAATGAACTCGTTAGATAACCTAGCAAAAATCTATCATCTTGCAACATCAGATCTGAGATTTACATTCAGTGTCGAACATCCCATGGAAACACTTTCAATACAAACTTGAAATGAAATATAGCTCTGCTGGCTTTTGTTTTGCATCCCAAAAAGGGTCAAAAAAAATGGGATGGGAAGAATGGTGAACATCAATAACTGAAAATCACTTGGCATTTTGTTTCTACAGCTCCAGTAGTAAACTGTTTGAGTTTCAAGTTCCAATAGAGCTTTGGTAGCACTCTCATTTTCCGTGATTTTTACTTATCACTACGACAAGTGTGCATTCTTTCCCACTAATGGCAATGGGAGATAAAATTGATATCCAAAGATACTATGACCATCGAAGATTGTCATGTCCAAATTACCATCCTTAAATTTACTAGGGATAAACCTCTCATAGTGTTTGAGATGACAATCACAATCTGTGGGCAGATTGGTACATCAATTGATCTTCAAATATCCAAGTAGGTTGATTTAAACCAACATTCTAAAGAGTCTTGGAAAGACCAAAATATTATATATTGAGAAATGACATAAAGAGTAGAAGCACATGATTTTCAATCTTCCTCGGTTGTTTGAACTCTAAGTTTGAGATTGTCAAGAGACATATCTTAAATTTAGAGTTTATTTCGAGTATTCAGGAAGTATATTGTCAAATTAAGGCTGAGAATAAAGTAGGAATGCGGTGACTAGTCCTTCTCATGAAGTCAAGAACACTTAGCAATTTACATTCATGCATTGAGGAACAACAATGTTGGGAAGAAAAATAGGGTGTTTATCTATTGAAAAAAAGGAATAGTCACTCTGTTGGATTTCATTGAAAGCTCCTTCCTCGAAAGAATCCTACAAGGGTATGAGGCAAATCGAAGAATTATAAATATGGTTATAGAAAGTTTTTATTAGTGTCTGTAATGAAACATATGATAATAGGAGGAAGATTACCTTATAGCAAGCTCAAGAACATCAAAGATTACCTTAACAAGATAAGTATTTGTAAGGAAGAATTTGATGAGGTTCACAACACCAATATTGATTTTATTATTATCCCTTGGACAAAGTAAAAGTGAAAATACTAAAGATGAAAAGGATTGGATCCATTAGTAGTTGTGGTACGGACTACATGAGTAGTGATCCTAAGTATTTTAAAGCTTATAAATTCATCATATCAGATATCACATGGACATTACAGATGGGTATCATGTTATTATGGATGGAAAAAGGTTTAAATTTATCCTAAATAAATTTTTGAATCATAATGCTTTCCTATTCTCAACATATCAGTCAAAATTCTCTTTATTTATAATATAACTAGAGATATTATCAATCGATCATTGTATTTTACCAAATGAGGTGACATGGAATAAGATGGGGGTAATATTTGGTTTCTGAAAGTTCGTATATCTTATCAATGAAGAAAAATGTTTTGTTGGTGAGGTGAAATAGCCAAAAATTTCTGAGAGACTGTCTTGTGGTCCACAAGACAGGACCACTAAGTCACTGTGATAACAACTCTCGAAGACCTCTGGTTAAATCAATAATTAACCAACAATAAAAGTAATTCAACAATGCAAATCAATGTATGGACGAAATTTTATTATACTATACAATTAATGTGTATATTAAACAAGCAGGTAGGGGTCGAACACATGGAGCACATACTTAACGGGAATTATTTAAACAAATAAATAATGCAAATATGTGTGTATACAAGTATGCATAGTATCAATCAATATTTTTGTGCATTTTAAATTACATAAAATATTTTTTATAATATTATATATATTTTAATTTTAAATTTTCTGACAAAATCATAAAATATCGCAAAGAACATACTTTTTTATTTTAAAATATATTTATAGTATTTATAATAATTTATAATAGTATAAACTATTTATAATACTATATAGATATACATTGGCTATACAGTCTATAGTATTTATAAATATAAATAAAAATAGTCAAAAATAACAAAAAAAATTATGTTTTTTTCCAATATTCCTATGTTTTGTGAATTTTAAGGGATTTTAGTAATTTTCTGTTATTTTTAAAACTAGAAATAAAGAAAAATAGGGATTGTTTAAATAATCTGAATTGATTTATAACAAAATAGTTCAAAATGTCTCAAAATCAGGTTTAATACATGTTAATATGCATAAATAAAAATACAGAATAAAAACAAATATTTTTGGAATTGTTGAGAATATTTTATAATATTTTTAGGGTTAGTCAGGGTTTGCTAATTTTAAGAGTTTCTTTTGATATTTTTTGTGATTTTTGTTTTGGTGTAGAAAACATCCTAATAAACAGTAGAGATTTTTTTGGAATTTTTCAAAAAGGACATATGACTTTTTGTAATTTTAAGTCAAACATGGAATAAAATAGCTTCAAATAATTTTAATAAATAGTAAATGCAGCTGAAATGCTATGTAAAATATGTTGCACGAACAAGCATCCAATCAAGCATCTACTCCTATTTTATGGATTTTTTAAAGCATGAGAGCTATTAAAAACACATAAATAAAAATAAATCAAGCTAGTAGGGGCATATTTGCAAATAATATATATTCCAAGGGTATAGGTGCAAAATAATCCAAAAGTTGAACGACAACTTGATTTTGATAGACTAAGTAATAAATACAGAACCCATGGGGTTTACATGCAAAGTACCCACACATTTAGCCAACCACATGTGGTGACGTGGTGGGGGACTAAACTGTAATATTAAAGAGGTTTGAGAGTATACATGTAATTTGTTTACAAAATATTAAACATAATAAAATCATTACAAGACTTTTTACAAATAACAAAAAGGACGGAGGGGGGTCTTCATAAAATTTACCACTTAAAGTCCTTTGATTAGGGATGCAAACGGTCGGATACAGATACAGATATAGGTATTTTCGTATCCTTGTCCGTTTTTTAAATACAGATGCGGATATAGATATTGACGGATATTAAAACTATCTTATCATGTCTTTACAAAACAGATACGTATGTAAAATAGATAATGATCACATACGAGTAATATTAGAAATACTCTATCAAATTTACTTAATACATATGCATTGAATGAAAACACGTGATATAAATTTACTAAATGTGTTTGTATAATAAAAATTACACAAATATGATAAAAGAAGGTATAGAATTATGTTACATAGGGTTAAAAAGTAATATGGTTATATAGAAATATGGTAAAAAGCCCCCGCTCCCGGCTCCCGTTCGCAGATCCCCCATGGAACACCCCTCGCCTGGAAGCCAACCTCTTTTTCTTTTTTCTTTTTTAAATTAATCTCCGCCTTTAGATTAATGATTGGTTAGATTAACTCAACTGTCTGGTTGAGTTAACGGACTAAACTAACGGAAGGTTATGGGTGTAGAACGGAGCGGTTATTCGGGGTCATGTATGTAATTCGTGATTATCGAGGGTTCGTGGGGTAATTACGAACTACTCAGGGTTATGGGTGTAAATATCCCTAAAAATAAATCTATCACTATATTATACAAAAAATGGATATATAAATGCGGATACAGATGTTTGCAGATATAAAATGATATCAATATTCATATCTATTTTAAAACAGATACAGATATGAATGTCAAAATCTATATAAAACAGATACAGTGACAGGTTGGATGCGTATATATCCGTAACCATTTGCATCCCTACCTTTGATCCGACCACTGCAGATGCTCCATGTGGCTAATCAGATGAAGGCCCTTTCATACCCCTTCGAAGTGATTCAATGACCTAGGTTATATCTAGGCCATGTTCATGATCGGACATCTTGGAAGGGGGTACGAAGAATTCTCGATGAACTGTTGGACAGGGAGCTTTATTTGATGCAGATGCTGCCTACGGTGATAGAACTTTCCTCTGACAATGCCAATAGCTTGCTGGGCTTCCTCTGCATGCAATGTTGGTCTCCACCAACAACAATCCAGGTATTCCTTGGGGTTCCGAATGGCTTGCTGAGGGTCGAGACCTGCACCAAAAAGCTCCTTGGCTCGAGGGCTACGTCCTTGACTCAAAGGTTAAGCAAAAACGGGTCGGAGATGAGGTGAAGATGATACTCCAACGAAGGTCGACAGAGAGATTCGACTACCTGATCCACATGGATCTGGGGTGGACAAGACGGGCGATTAATGGAGAACATGATAGGGAAAGGAATGAGATGGGGGGATGATTAGACGGTTGGATCATGGTGATTTGGCCTGGAGCACCAGCTCTAGATGATTTGGGTATTTTATAAATTGGACCTAAAGATTTGATTAAAAGGGGAATTAGATGCGAGAATCGAAACTTAAGCTAGAGTTACCTAAGAATGGGAAGATAATGACCTCAAGTCGTCCAAGGACTGACGAAGCAGGACATCTAACGGTGGATGGTCAAAGATGGTGGATTAAGCTCCTCCGCCACTCCTCCTCGTCGCTAAACCTGACATCCGGTTGCTGTCACCAAATTGGTGGGATTTGAGGGGCTAAGATATGCTCAAGAGTGATCAAACTTGAGAAGGAAGGGCAAGAGCTTATTTTATAGACAGTAAGAGGAGGTGATTTGACTAGGGATTATTAATCAATCAGGCATATGCACAAGGGATCTAAGGATCAAGTAGGCTTTAAGGATGATCGACTGTAGGTTTGCGTGAAAGATCGAGTCAATTAGAGTGATTAATTGCCCAGGAAAAGAGGGAGAAGATGGCGGGTCATTGATGAATCTGTGATTCATCACTCTAAAAGTTGAAAATATAGCTTTGTTCTCGAGTAATTAGATGCATGTTTCCACTTGCATAATTATCATTCATGCACGCATAAATAATATCTGCATTTTAGCATTCATATTTGCATTAAATAAGAAGTCAAATTCACTTGTAAATATTCACCTGTATATTCACCATATTTCTCCTATTTGTATATATTTTATACTAACTCCAAATCCAATAAAACCAACTCTATAGTGTATATATTACTAACATTAATTAAAGAAAAATATCAAAAAATATTAACTAGTAAAATTGACCAATAAAACCCCAATCTAAGTTTGAAACTAGGAGCCTTAATGCACATATCTCTCTCACACAGTGTTTGATTTAGGTCTACTCACTTATAAAGTAATATACATTCAAAGATCTTCAAAACAAGACCAATTTCATTAAAATCGGAGCTCGTATGCAAAACTTGGGTTTTGGGCCCCTATTATATATTATACATATTGACCTTTTTGCCCTTTTATTTTATCTTTTTATTTTCTTAATTATTAAAAAAACCAAAAAAAAAAGATTAAGTTGTAAATATTCTTTTTATATTTTCTCTATTTTTATTTTGATTTTTCTCTTATTTAAAAATGATAAAAAAATTACAAAAGATAAAATGCAGTATTTTATATCTATAAGGTACCAACCAAAAAATACATTTTTTACGGATGACTTCTTTTGATTTTTGGCCCTTCGCAAAAGTTATAGATCTCGTCGAGACGAGCAACTTTCGCGTTGACCACTTTTTGATTTAAGACCTTTTGTTATTTCTTTTTTGATTTTTCTTTACATTTAATTTTAGAATTTTCTGGGAGCGACACATGACTGCTTCTGGAGCTGCCACGTGTCACCCCATTTTTTATTATTTTATTAATTTCGTATTTTATTTATTTTATTTATTTCATTTATTATTATTTATTTTAATTATTTATTTACATTTATTTATTTATTTTAATTTATTTTATTTTAATATTTTCTTTTACCTTTATTTTCACTTTTATTTTTAGTAGCTTACTTATATTATTATATTATTCTATTTATTTTATTCCCTTTTACTTCTTTCTCCTTGTCTTCCACTCCAAGTCACCACCTCCTCCATCTTCTCCATCTTCTCCACTCATTTTCTAACTTCCTTCTCTTCCTTTTTATTCACCACCACCTCCATCATTTTCCCTCATCCGCCATTCTACGAGTGAGAGAGGTTCGAGCCCCGTTTAATCCTTGAGGTGACAGCCTCCCCTTAGATGTTGAGCGATGACAACTTGCAGGCGAGATCCGCGGTTAATCTCCGCGTAGTGAGTTGCCAGTCAAGCTCACATAGCTTCTTTGATTTTTTATCGCCAAATCGGTTCGAGGCCACGACGACGAGAGCCGTGCATCGTAGCTCCACCTGGTAAAATCTCAGGTAAATATTATCTCCTTTCTTTGTCATTTCTTTTTTGTCTAACAAATTTTCTTCTTTGTGTTTTATCATCATCACATAAAAATTACACCATCACCATCACCACCATCAGCAAATCACCACATTTACAGCTTTTCATTTTTCATTGTTATTTCCTGTTTACAAAGAAAAACAAATATATATATATATAAGAAATAGGAGGAAGCAGCAGCAACACCCACCGTCGCCTCCCTTTTTGGCCGATCCCCCGCGACCAGGCCAGCCGCCACTGGCAGTGCCCTGCCCCAGCTGGTACCAGGCCTCCGCTCGCCACCCCGCCATCCGCGGAGAGCTGCCAGACACCTCCAGGCGCCTAGCCCGCAACCCAGTGCACCGTGCCTCATCCGTGCGGCCAGGTCGCGTGTGTCCCCGCACGCAACCACCGCAACTACGGCCGTCCAGCTCACCAGCGCTGCCTCCAGCACCGCCAGGTCGTGCATGCCCCCGCACGAAACCACCGCAGCCGCAGCCGTCCAGCTCTCTAGCACCGCCAGTCGCACGCCCAAGCGCGCTCCGGCCAGTGATTTAGCCAAAAATTAACGGGGTCTAAATAGTGTCTCGCACAAAGCGGAGACAACCGTCGCTGTGGCGACCCGCAATGAATCCTGGACTAAAATCAACAATTAACCCATACTATAGATATCAAGAAATGACAAGCAAATGTGAAGTTAAAATTTATTTTAACTCTACATAAAAGATGTATAGAAGCAAGTATGTAGAGAGTTCGATCACAGGGAGCAAGGCAGTATAGATCCACAAGTGTGTGTGTGTGTGTGTGTGTGTGTGAAAGTGTTGTGTTGTCTACACCTAGGTTGCAGAAGTCGGTAGTCGGTGCTCGGTCGGCAGGGTCACTGACTAAGGATTAATCGGCAGTCGGGAGAGTAATCGTATTTAGTCGGGCATTAGTCAGTTTTGAATTTTTTTTATTAATTTTAATATATAAATCAAATTTTAATACATATATTGTCATATATATGCATATATTTAGCAATTTCCATATTTATAAGAACTTAAAAAAGAAGAAATTATAACAAAAGAAGGAGCAAGTTAAGAACAAAATATTTTCTACATAACACAAGCTAATGTTAAAAAATAAATACATTTCAAGGAGCAAGTGACACAAGTCACTTATCCTAATCAATATTTATTGACATGAATTTGATCATTTGATGTACCGCATTTAGAATAATAAACATAAAGATACTAAGCATCCTATGAACAAACATCCTATGAAATTAATAAAGCAACTACAAGCAACTGCAAGCATGATTATCAACAACAAAACACGAAATTTTATAAGGTACAACAACTGCAACATAAAAGATACATGATAAAATAACTACAAGAAAGATAAAACACATAAAAGATACATAAAACACATGAAATCTTCTCTAGAAAAGGTAGAGTAACTGCAAAATAAGGTCGAGCAACAAAACAAAAGTTAAAAAAAGGAAAAAAAAATGCAAAATGTAAAAAAAACCCTAACCTAGGGCGACAATGTTGGTGGCTAGAGAGGCTCAACGGAACACACCCAAGGGAGCTGGGACCTCCCTCGCGGTCGGCAGCTGATGAATCTCCATTTCATCACCTTTATTCTATCATTTTGGCCTCAAAAACCCCAGCAAATGCATGTAAATAGCATCAAATTGTATATAATAGCATTCATGATTCATTGTATTAATTACACATTAAATAAGGTTCATAATGCCAAAATTATAGAATAAAGAGGAGAAAAGAAAAAGGAATAAAATATTGTGAATATTTTATGACCCAAACCCCGAGACCAAGGCCAGCATGGTATTGGTCGACAAGGAATAAAGTAGGGGGAGATAAGGGCCAGTGTACAATACATACCTCATTTATTCATGCATTTATTTATGCATTTTTGACACCTATTTTATACATAATTATTTACCCATCAAATAAAGAAACTTTGTACATGAAAGTTGTAGATAATAATGTAAATAAAAATACAAAATTAAGTTTGTGTAAAAATAATAGTCCGTGTACATTTTATACCAAGAATAAAAAGCAAAAGTCTCAACTTCACAGATCCATATCTTGCAAATAAAAACTCCAAATCACCCAAACATATCTTTAATTGTATATAGCTTTCCATGAACTATTTAATAAAATTGTTTCATAATTTTGGAGTGCATGTGCAAAAGTTAGGTTTTTGGCCCTCCTTGTACATAATACCTGAATAAATTATTACATTTATTCATTATTCATTATTGCAACAAATTTATAATTTTAGAATTTTGTAAATGATGTATATAATGCATACACACATTACAAGCAAAGGAAAACCAAAAATAATTTCAAAAATAAAAGAAGTCTACAAACTTCATAGACAAAATACCTATACTATATATCTTTACATAAATAAAAAGGATTTTAATCCTTGGTTCTTTTATTCTTTTATATTTTTATAATAATGTATACATTATACATAACTCATTAAAAATATAAATCCAAAATAAAAATCAAGAAAATACATTAAATAAATTAAGAATACAAAATACATAGGTAAAATACCTATAAGGATACCTACATAAACCTATACCTATTTATTTAAAAATGTAAATAAACTCCTAAAAATTAAATAAAAATACCCTTACACTCACAAAAATAAATTATAAATTTATAAAATAAGCCAATAAAATAATAAAAGAAAATAAACAAATTAAAAATAAAATACACAAAAATACATGTAAATACATACATATACACATTATTAAATTAAAACCATAATAAAAACACTTCGAAAAATTCAATAAAAATCACAAATAAATACTACATGAAAAAATACACATTTTTTATGTTTTAAGAAAATTTTAATAAAATCATTTACTATTGTAAATAAATCAATTTCAACTCAAATTCCCTGTTTTGTCTTCTAGCAGATGACTTGGACCAATCACAGGTCGTCAACAGTTGACCGCTCGGTCAACTACTTCCCCAGCCGCCCGATGTGACGCAGCCTGTCTCTTCGCCCGTCTTCTTCCATTTTTCCCGGGCACACCATCCATCAATCGAAGATGCTTCCTTCACAAGAATTACTCTCTAATCATCCATGATGCCCGCCAAAATCTTAGATCAATTAGATACTCATTGGATCAGCCAATAATCGCCGGTCAATAAGGCTACTCGCCAATGTCTATAAATAAGTAGCTCCGCCTCCTTCCTCGAATTTGGACATTTTCATTCCAACCTTAAGCCTTGATTCTAGTCCTGGGACGTTCCTCGTGACAGGGGGGAGTGCTGGTGCCTCGAATCGGCCAGAGGGAGGAGAGTTTTGTCGCGACGAAGCTACGGCGTCCGCCCTGCTCCCTGGAGGCCCCCAGGTATAAGAGTTGTCCATTTATGCCTTTTTAGTTAGCTTTTAATGTTAGTTTTCCATTCCAGTTGTTAGATTAGCCTGTAGTTAATTCCCTTAGCTTAAAACCAAAAATTTGAAGTTCGCCGGAGCTCGGCTCCGGCGACTTCTCCACCATTGTCTTGCCTGTCTCCGATCGCCTCGTTCATCCCATTTCAAACCTCAACGCTTTCTCCATCGATCGCACCCATTTGTTCAACCCAGGACCCTTGGTCTTGGCGAATCGGAGCTCCACCTCCGCCGTTCGCCGGAGCTCCTCCGTCCGCTTCATTTTGCGTCGCAGCTTCAAAACCCCAGGTCGAGGAGGTAGCTCTCTCGCCCCCGGTTCTTCCTATGCAGGTACCACGAAGGATAGAGCTCATCTGGGCTCGAATCGATCCAGGAAGAGGTTCCTGGGGGTCCCCTTCTTCACCGACCTCGACCGGACGTCTCGGACCTCCAGGAGCCATGATGGACCCATCAGTCGATGTGGGATGCTTCCAGCTACGTGCAGACCACCTCAGACGCGCCGGAGAGCCCCGGAGGAGCCCGAGCTTCTCGATCGAAGCTCGCCAGGCGCGAGCTTCTTCCCTGTTCTTCTAGGGAGCTCCAGCGTCGTCGGATTAGGAGGCTCGTCCCAGATCCAACAGGAGCCGTTCGATGAAGATATACCCCAACCATCAGATCAGCCAGGAGCTTCTAATCAGCACCCTTCATCGGCGAATCGGCATCGACCGTCCGATGGGCGACACGTGGATAAGTGGTGCATCCAGCGTCGCAGGATGATGCACCTTTAGGGGGTAAATTTCACATCTAGCCCCCCGCTTTTTGTATTTATAGTTTAATCCCAAAAATAAAAAATCACGTTGTAAATAACTTGTAAAATTTGCAGAACACTCCCTGATGTTTGTGTATTTACTTTTTAGTCCCTCTGCGCCTCACGTGCAGCAACCACGTGAGGCACGTGAAAATTGCACTTAAACCCTACCGTGTTTTTGTAATTGTAAAATGGTCCTGAAAATAAAAGTTAACGTTCATTTTTATTGTAGCTTTGCATGTATGCCCCTGAGAGATATTTTAATTGCAAAAATACCCCTGCGAGGCCATTTATTTTTGTGTGCTTTGTCCATTTATTTTGTGCCTCATATTAAATCGAAAAATTTTGCAAAAATGGATTTAAGCCCATGTTAGCTTGCTTCTACACACCATATTTTTAGTTTTCAATTTTGTTGCATTTTTGCATTTATTAAAAATCAAAAACATGTTTTTTATTCACTGTCTAACTTATAAAATCCAAAAAAATATGAAAATGCCTCGAAAAATTCCAAAAAAATTAACTATGGTGTATTTTGACCTATTTCAGTGTCAGTCCAAAAATCCATAAAAATCTAAAAAGGAAAACCTTAAAAAATCAAAAATACCCAAAAACTTCAAAAAAATGTATAAAATCAAAGAAAAATCAGAAAAATATGAACTCAGTCCCTATTTCTGCTATATTTTATTATCTTTATTATAAAAATAGTGTGGAGAATTTTTGAGGCTGTTAGCCATTTTTAATGCCTATTTTTCTAACAGCCAGACCCTATTCCACTGTTTGCTCTTGTTTTGCTATTTAAAAATACTAAAAATGTTTTCAAAAATGCCCAAAAATCCCAAAAATAGTAAAAATAGTGAAAATTCTAAAAAGACTTTATTCCTGAATTTTTGCATATTTTTGAGTATTTTTATAAATATTATAGTACCCCTTTTATGTATATCTATGTATTTCAAAAAAAAGAAAGAAAAAAAAGAAAATATATGTATATATATATCTAAATATTTATATGTATTTATATATCTATTTATTATCCCTAAAAACAAAAAAAAGAAAAAAATATACTTATATATACCTATATATATTGTAGGGATTTTATCAGTTGTGCCCCTCCAAGATATTGCAATATCAGTTATGCCCCTATCTTTTTGGTAATATCAGTTGTGCCCCCGACTTCTTGCCAATATTTCACTTGTGTCCCTCAGAGGGGCATAACTGATAATAATCTTTTTTCAGTTATGCCCCTCTGAGGGGCACAAGTGAAATATTGGCAAGAAGTCGGGGGCACAACTGATATTACCAAAAAGATAGGGGCATAACTGATATTGCGATATCCCGGAGGGGCACAACTGATAAAACCCTATATTGTATGTATTACAAGCTATATACTAACCCTCTATGGGTTTACATATATTTATAAATTTATATCATATATATATTACCAAATTATATTATTAAAAACACACAAAAAATAATATATATAAAAAAAACTAAAAAATAAAAAAAAATCTAAAATTCAAAAACCCACTTCACACAAGGATGACTCTGAGATACATGTAGGCTATGGTATTTTGTATTGCTCTCTATGGTTCGACCTCTACATGCTTGTCACTGTACATTTTATGGTAGAGTAAATAAAGATTAATTCACATTTTTGGGACTCTATGGTTTTTATTCTTTTATTGTGGGTTAATTGCTGGTCAACCCAATGTTTGGTGAGCGGTCGCCTCAGCGACACTTGATACATTTATTATGGTGACCCTCGCTGAATTTTTGCGGTTATCAGATGGCGCCGTTGTCGGGGAGCAATGAGCATAGCCTAATTTATTTTGCCATTCTTGTATAAAAAATTCTTGATTTATCATTCATTTTTGTGAGCAGCTATTTTTATTGCTATTAATCACCATGCTTCATTTATTTATTTATTATGATTATTTCATCTGCTCCATTTGATTGATTGAGCTCTACTAATGCATTCTTTTTGTGACTTTGATGCGAGGGCCCGCCACGCGAGGATGGCTTCTTAGGAGGCCAATGCAGCCAAGCTTGGAGGAGGATGGTCTTCTTCTCACGACCATCTGGAGAGAGCACCAAAGAAGCAAAGAGAGGGAGATTAGATAGGATTAGAACACTTAGGATTATTTATTTTGTAATTTATGGTGAGAGAGACTATTTTGGCATGTAATTAAACAGGACTCTACTCTTCACAATGAGGTCCAGTGCCCGGGTGATTGTTCACCTGGGGGCCTCATCGTGGCTTTTCGAGTTTTCATCGCCTTCTTTTATTTTGTTTTCCGAAGTTTTGAGCTTTCCGCCTTTCTTTTACTTTGTTTTATGTGCTTCGAGCCCCTAGATATAGGTTGCTTGACTCGGTAGCTAGGTCCACACATTAATAAGAATGCATGTTCCTATAGTCTACTTCGTATGGATCTAGTCAAATTCAAAACAAGCCGTTCATTTATCTCTTAGCCCTTTGTGCCGTAGCGAGCCCTGTAAAGCGCTTTCTCCTAAGCTCAAGTGTGTTGAGTACAGAGGAGGGGTGAGCCAAGACCAGACCCTTCGGGCTAGAGATAAATGAGCGACTTATGGTTCTTCACGTTAATAGCAGCTTATGTTTAGGGCGATTTTGTGCCTTGCATACCGACATGTAGATAGGTTTAAAAATTCTGTTTTGCATACCACATGGAGAGAGCTGGGATGCACTGTAAGTCTTCTAACTCAGCATGCATCATTCGGTTCAATGGTGAGATTTCCATCATGGAACCACTTGCACGGCTTTTCCGCTATCTCCCTCTGATTTTGAGCACCTAGGACTTAAATGAAAATCTACAAAAACGTTAGGCGCTAGTATGAAACAGACTCAAAAAAAGTGAAAATCCAAAAATAAAACAAGGGGACTGCTAAATAAACTTTGACCTTAATTAAAATCTATAATGGACTATTATTGTACCGGGTTCATAAAGCCCTCATTGTTTTCAGGTACCTTGGAGGGGGACCAAAACCCTACTCCCTTGAGCGAGTGCGACCCCTTAAGGATTAAAGCCAAAAACCCAGTCTGCAACTACCTAGTGTATCGCATGGATTTCCGAAGTAATGGCGCTTCTATCGTACGTAGGCAAGTAGGGCTTAGTCACCAATGGTGACTCTCTGTTGTGAGAGCATCGACCCTGTCCGAAGTATTGAGCATAGGCCACGCCTTCACAGGGGTGTCTGTCTCATTGTCCTGCGTCCGAGTAGGTTCTTGCACGCTCACGGGTGATTCCGTTGCGAGCGAGAACCGAAGTATTGGTTTCGCCTATCGGCTTCCTCTCTCTTTTCTTTGGCTGAGTAGGGATCCAGGAAGGGTTACAAGGACTCCAAAAAGTACAGACTACAGGTTACACAGGAGGAGGACAAGTACGAGATACTCTTCCGGCAGTACTCTCTCTCCTATAGGGTAGCGTACTAAGGACTTGTTATAAGATATGCCTGAAAATCACAACTCTAAAAATGAAAAGATAATAACTAGCCGAGCTTTCACGGCTTTACATGGCGTGAGTTGGTGAACCCGATTTTGTATTGTGTTTGAATGGATCTAGATTAAGGTTCAAAGATCAAGTCCCGCGCATTTGCGTACATTTTGTTTCTCCCTTTGACCACCCCGCTCAACCGAGCCTCTCTACTGTTTTACACTCCTTTTATTCCTTGTTGACCACTGTATCTTTCATCCAACATCCGATCCTCTCTTGTACTTCACGAAGTTGATCCATGGATGGTTTCCATCGGGACCATGCCGACACCCACATCGATTCCATGAACTCAACTCCGCCAATAAATTCGAGGCGATTCCCGAGAACCCGATCCGGACTTTGCGGATCGATCTCCAGACTCCTCGTTTTCTACCTTTCTCTTAGTCACCCAATAAACTGGGATCACTTTTGTCCCACTTCCGCTGTTGTGAATGGGAGTCGATTACAGTCTACATCCTTTTCCATTCACAGCATGCTGGGGTTGAACTGAATTCCAGCTTAATCATGGCAGCTGAAAGTTAATTGCAGGTGATCTGATTCGGACTATCTCATTCTGCAGATAAAAGACAGTGCGAGCCTTGGAGACTACTCCGGAGTTCATCTCGTCCGACTCAGACCCTGACATGGCTCCAGGAGGAAAGGGCAAGGGTCAACAGCCACCACCAGAGGGACAGGTGCCAGATCAAAACCAAGTTAATGCACAGTTGCTGGCATCTATCCAGGCCATACAGCAACAGCTGACCGAGCAGGCCCTGACACAGACCGCATTCTAGGATATGTTGAATGACATGATGAACCGTGACGATGGAGGAGGAGGTAGAGGCAGAGGAGGCAGGGGAGGAGGAGGTGGAGGTAGAGGTGATGATCCTCCTGATGATGATCTTGAATTACCACCACCAAAGCCGACACTCAAAGAAACATACAATCCAGGAGACAACCAGATGACCGAGTGGATTCTCATTCCACCGGTACACGCTCACTTTGAGCTGAAGCCCCAGTTTATTGTCCTTCTCCCAGCATTTCATGGAAACACAAGCGAAGAGCCGTACATTCACCTGCAGCAATTCTCCCACATCTGTCGTACTACACACTATCCCAATGTCCCTCTGGACATTGTCAAGATGATGGCTTTCCTCTTCAGCCTACAGGACAAGGCCCTCTATTGGGTCAATCATTTGGGAAAGGTCATGACGACCTGGGAGGAGTTGAAGTCCGCCTTCCTGCACAAATATTACCCACTCGGTCGGCTCAACCAGATGCGAGCCCGTATCAGTAATTTCACCCAAGGACCACACGAGTCGATACATGAAGCTTGGGAGAGATTTACTGACCTGCAGGAGAAGTGTCCCCATCATGATATCCCGAAGACCAGCTTGGTCCAGCATTTCTTTGGGGGACTGAATATTGAAAGCCAATGGCTTGTGGGCGCAGCATGTGGGGGTTCCCATTTTAATAAGAATGAAGATGTAGTCTGGAAGATTTTCGAAGAAATGGCCGAAGGAGAGGCCGCCCTCTCTTCATCCAAGGCGTATCAGAAGCAGCCCCAGATCCTCCAGAAGCAAGTGCACATGGCTGCATCCAAGGAAGCAGAGAGAGATGAGAGCTCCAACCTCAGCATCATCGGGGGCCATCTCTCTAAGGTAGATATCATTGAGAAGCGATCACAGGACCTTGAGAAACTTGCTGTGATCGAGAAGAGGACCCAAAACTTGGACAAGCTAGATCAGATCAACAAGTACCTTGAACTGTTGGTCGGCACTATCAACTCTGTCCAGCCGGCGACACCATCTGAAGCTTCCGCTGAGAAGAAGGATGAGCAGCAACCGCAGCACCAGCCTCAGCCGAGCCAGCAGCCACCGGCAGTCCAGCACGTGTACTACGTGCATGCGCCCGACCAGGGCCCGCCGCAGCAGCAGATTGTAGTATACCAACCAGAGTTCCTTTCTGTACCTGATCCAGTCTTCCCTCCACCACCCCTGATTCAAGAAGTGAATGGGGTATGGACTCATGATGCACAGCCGACCCGTCCTCAGGGACAACCCCAGGGTCAGCAATTTGCCAATCGGCAGTACCACCAACCTCAGGGTGGTCGTTTTGGTCAATCCTCCCAGCAGCACCAGCAGTACCAGCAGCAGCCTCCCCAGTTTGCACAGCAGTGGAGGCAGAATTTTCCTTGCGCTAAATTGCAGTGAGGAATAGGGAAATTACCTTCTGCGCTAAATTGCAGTGAGGAATAGGGAAATTCCCTTCTGCGATCTCTCTTCCGCATTCATCAAACCTCTCCCTCTTCTTTTATATATTTGAAGATTCGAACTTGATTTTGATATCGCGTCTCCGGATCGTGAAATATGGATTGCTTGTTGAACCCTGTGAATCGCGGGAAAGTAGGATACCAGCAGCAGCCGCAGTACCGCCACCCACAACCGTACCACCAGTATGCGGCTGCCCCCTCTCCACAATATCAGCAGTATCCTCCTCCATCCTACCAACAACTTCAACTTCCTGCTCCACCCCGGTAGCACCACCAGCAACAGCCTCCCCACCCATCTACCCAACAGCAGCGTGGTCTGCACGCTGAATCTTCTGAAGTGCCCCCTGCAAATCCCGCTATGGATTGTCTGGACCAGCTTGTAAAGGGCTAGCGGATATGACAAAGAGGCTCGACGACCTGACCGCCACCAGAACTATCATTCCGGCGCAGGTCGAAGCCAACCCCAATAATTTCAAAAAGAAAGAGCAGGTAGATTGTGATGTCCTGTCCGAGTCTGGAAATGATATTACTGTTTATTCTAATGCTGTTACTCTCAGGAGCGGTAGGGCCTTGCCTCCGCCTGCTACCAGAAGTGGGGTGAATAAAGAAACAGGTGGATCATCATCTTCCGCATCAGCCGTGCCAGCTCCAGGGGCGGGTGAGGAGGAAGAAGAAGGAGAAGCCAGTCCAGCCGTCGCGCCATGTTAGCAGCAACCTCAGCCAAAAATACAAAAAATCAGCAAAAACAAAAACAACAAAAAGAAGCTTGTAGCCGAAGCGAAGCCGCGCCAGCATTGGAGGAGCCGCCAGAAGCAGTCGATCCCTCACCAGCCGATGGAGCAGACACTACCCTTTTTGATCGCCCTACAGCACCAGCATGTTCAGATCCAGCTTGTACTCCTTTTTGTAGATCGGATGTACAACATTCTGTGGGCGATGATTTTGATGTAAATAAGAACTCAGATTTTCCTGCTAGTAGTGTACATATTCCTTTTCCTCATGCAATACAAAAATCCAAAAAAATTGCAAAATGAAAAAGGCATTGTCTGATCCAGGTGTTGTGGACATTTTGGATAAATTGACTGTTGAGATTCCCTTGTTGAAGGCCGTGGAATACATGCCAGATGTGAAGAAAGGACTGAAAGAGGCATGTACTAACAGGCGTCGCCCAGCGCAAGACAACAGACACCGAGAAGTAGAAAAGCACGTTCTCTCCATGGCCACTGTTGCTGCCATCAGAAATCTCCCTCAGAAAAAGCATGACACATGAGCGCCTCTGATCAGTTGTGAGATTTTTGACCAGGTCTTCGAGCGCACTCTCTTGGATAGCGGATCTTCCATCAACCTTCTGCCCTCGTCCAGAATGCAAGAATTCGGGCTGGGACCGCTCAAGCAGACACACATGATCCTTCAGTTCGCTGACCGATCCGTTAAACGGCCCCGAGGTCTGTTGGAAGACGTGGTGGTTTAGATGCAGGAAATGAAATTCCCAGCTGACTTTGTAGTCCTTGATATGGACTCGCCTGCACCCCTGCTCCAGACCTCTATCATCCTTGGCAGACCGTTCCTTCGTACTTCAGGTGCCGTGGTTGATTACGGGTCTGGGAAGATCACTTTCAGCTCGAACACCCGGCAAATCACGCTAAACATGAACAAAGAGCAGAATGCCACAACTGATGAGAGCCAGGCAGCATCAGAAGCAGACTGTGATTTCATTGCAGAGATCAGAGACTCAGCTTTATCATTAGATGATTCATGGACCCGAGAAATCCTCACTCTTGAGGAGGACTTGGAAAGCGCAGTCAGCATATGCTCCGATGATTCTTGGGAGATAGACTCTCAGATGTAGGCGCATCTTCTTGAGCATTCACTCCAGACCGAACATGATCAGCTTAGCGCAGAACCGTTCGGTGCATCACCGGGATCTCAACAGGATGATGACGATGGTGAGTATCGCAAGGAAGTACATCCCACCACCAGCATAGTATCTGAAGTGACAGATAAAGTGGACAGATCTAAACCAGAACTCAAGCCACTTCCTGCAGGCCTGAAGTATGCTTTCCTTGCGGGTGAAGAACACATGTATCCGGTCATCATCAGCAGCAGGCTGACGCCGGATCAGGAATCTCGTCTTCTCGAGGTTCTAGAAAAGAACCGCAAGGCACTTGGTTGGAGCATATCAGACCTCTGAGGGATAAATCCAGCCTTGTGTTCACACCATATCTATCTAGAAGAAGATGCCAAGCCGTCCCGCGAATTTCAGAGAAGGCTGAACCCTAACCTTCAGGACGTCGTCATGAAAGAAATCACGAAATGGTGTGACGCAGGCTTCATCTATCCCATCTCCGACTCAAAATGGGTAAGCCCACTGCATGTAGTTTTCAAAAAATCAGGGCTCACCGTGGTCACAAATGACAAAGGAGAGGAAATTTCTACTCGGGTACCAACCTCCTGGCGGGTGTGTGTTGACTACCGCCGTCTCAATGCAGCAACCAAGAAGGACCACTTCCCCTTGCCATTCATTGATCAAGTTTGGAGAGATTAGCAGGTAAGGAGTTCTTCTGCTTTCTGGATGGGTACTCCGGGTACAACCAAGTGGCGATCGCTCCTAAAGATCAAGAGAAGACTACCTTCACTTGCCCGTTCGACACCTACACCTTCAAGAGAATGCCCTTTGGTTTGTGCAATGCACCTGTAACCTTCCAAAGATGCATGTTAGCAGTCTTCGCCGAGATGGTAGGAAGTTTTCTCGAGGTGTTCATGGACGATTTCTCCGTCTATGCTGATAGTTTCGATGCTTGCCTTGAGCACCTAGATAGAGTACTTCAGAAGTGCCGAGAAGTCAATTTAGTGCTCTCATGGGAAAAGAGCCACTTTATGGTCACTGAAGGTATTGTGCTGGGCCATGTCATTTCCAAACGTGGCATGGAAGTCGATCCGGTGAAGGTGGATGTTATTTCAAATCTTCAGCCACCTCAGTCAGTGAAAAATGTGAGGTCATTCCTGGGGCATGTGGGATTCTACAGGCGATTTATCAAGGATTTCAGCCGCATTGCCCGACCTCTGACAGAACTCTTGTGCAAGGAGACTGAGTTCATTGTTGATCAGACAGTTCTCCTTGCTTTCAATCAATTGAAGGAGCTTATCACTCAGGCTTCAATCTTGCAGCCGCCCGACTGGACTCTTCCATTTGAGATAATGACCGATGCGTCAGATTTTGCAGTCGGAGCTGTTCTTGGGCAGTGGAAAGACAGAGCGCCCTATGCCATTCACTATGCTAGCAGAACATTAGATGAAGCACAAAGAAATTATACAGTGACAAAGAAAGAATTGCTGGCAGTGGTTTTCGCCTTAGAGAAGTTCAGATCCTATTTGTTGGGATCAAAAGTCACAATTTTCACGGACCACTCTGCTATCCGGTACCTACAGCAGAAGAAGGATGCCAAGCCGAGACTGATTCGTTGGATCCTTCTCCTCCAGGAATTCGATTTGGAAATCAAGGACAAGCCTGGAGTTCAGAATGTGGTAGCAGATCACCTCTCCAGAATTGAACAACATGAGCCTCTTCTGAGCAGTGCACCTATCACAGAAACCTTCCCTGACGAAGCCATCTTAGCCGTGGATTCTCTCCCTTGGTATGCTGATATAGTCAATTACCTCGCCTCTGGGGTAATACCTTCGGATTGGACGAAGAACCAAAAGAACAAATTCATGTCGACCATCCGCTTCTACCAATGGGAAGATCCTCTTTTATTCAGAGAAGGAGCAGATTGTATTTGGCGCAGGTGCATCCCTCAGACGGAGCAATCTAGTGTCCTCGAGCATTGTCATTCGCTCGAATCTGGTGGACATCACTCTAGAGATCGTACGGCAGCAAAAGTTCTTCAGTGTGGCTTCTGGTGGCCCACTTTATTCAAGGATGCAGCAGAGTTTGTCAAAAGATGTATTGACTGTCAGCGTCTGAAAGGTACACTTACTGCCAAAGATTCAATGCCCCTGAAAATCATTCAGATAGCAGACATTTTCGATGCATGGGTCATTGACTTCATGGGACCTTTCCCTAACAGTCAAGGTTTTGAGCACATCCTTCTTGCCATCGATTACATGAGTCGTTGGGTTGAAGCTATTCCCGCCCGAGCCACCGACAGCAAAACAGTTTGCCAGTTTCTGAAGAAGAACATCATTTCGCGGTTTGGGATACCAAAGATTCTCATATCAGACGGGGGTAGCCACTTCATCAACAAAGAGGTCAAGAAGTTAACGAAGGAGTACGGCATCGATCACCGTGTCGCATCTCCTTATCATCCGCAGACCAATGGCATGGCGGAGTTATCCAACAGAGAAATCAAGACTATACTGCAGAAACTTGTTAGGCCAAACAGAAAAGACTGGTCTCAACTCTTGGACTCAGTTCTATGGGTTTACCGAACAGACTACAAGTCTCCCTTGGGCATGTCGCCCTATCATCTTGTATATGGGAAACCATGCCATCTGCCCGTGGAATTGATCCACAGATCTCTTTGGGCAATCAACAGTTGTAATTTGGACTTGCGAAGAAGTGGTCAGAAGAGAAAAGATGATCTGAAAAGGCTATCGGAATTCCCAGACTATGCATACGATAACACCTTGATGTACAAGGAGAAGGTGAAACGCTGGCATGACCGGCACATCAGACGAAAGACCTTCGACGTTGGACAGAAAGTATGGTTATTTGATGCAAAGTTGTGGATATTCCCAGGTAAATTAAAGAATAAGTGGACAGGACCATTTCGAGTATGTGAAGTGCGTGACAATGGAAGCATCGCTATATCAGAATTGTCCCCTGACGCACAGCCTTTCGTCGTCAACGGCCAACTACTGAAGCCTTACCTCGAACCAGATGCATTCTTGGCCGTTGTAGACTCTATTCAGCTAGTGCACCACGATGATATCTCCACAGCACCTGCGGCATCGAAAGATTCAGACGATGTACTCCAGCCTCTGTTTATCTGATTTTCTTCTTTTCTTCTTTTCTTCTTTTCCTTTTCTATTTTCTCTTTGTATCCAAAAGGTGCCACCCTTGTAGACAGTTTTCTATACTTAGGACGTACTTGGCCCTAAGTATAGGGGGGCTGTGCACCCTGAGTTTTTCATTTCATTCCGATCCTCTCCATTGTCTCCTCTTCTTGTCTATACTTAGGAGTATCTTACCCTAAGTATAGGGGGAGACAATCTGAGTACGATCAGTATATTCCCACCCTTGACCCTCCCTGCTTTTTGTACAATCTGCCATACTTAGGATTATTTGATCCTAAGTATAGGGGGGACGGTCAACTTCTCATTCATTCATTTCATTCATATTTATTCTTTAGATCTGTCTATACTCAGTACGAGTTATGTCTTTGCTTTTCCTTTCGATCTATGAGGACATAGCTCAAGATAAGTATAGGGGGGTCGTATATACCATGTATATACTAAAGGCCATAACTCATACTGAAAAATAAAAGATCACCTCAATATAAAATACAGTGTAAAAAGTAGCTTTATAATAATGAAAGATGATTGTGAGTTCCTCAGACTCCTTGTACTTGTACTGATTAGTAAGTCAGAAAAGTGTTTTGTGCAAAACATTCTCCTTTGAAAAATCTTGTGAAATTTGTTTGAAAATAGTGTGTACAAGTATTCAATCTTTGAAAAATTAGTTTTGTGTGAAAAAATTATTTTCTTTGAGTGAAAGCAAAATGTGTGAAAACTAGTGTGCAAAGGATTGTGAAAATTGATTGTCAAATTGTTTTGAAAAAACCTATCTATGCTGTGAAAAACATTTGTAAAAGGATTTTCAAATGCGTGAACATGTTTGCAAAATTATCTTGGACTATAGTTTTCAAAATCCTTGTGAAAATGATTCTCGAATAAGTCTGAGGAGTCCACACAAAAATCTCTCATTTGTAAATAATGAATAAGCCCAAACAAAGCCTGTAAGAACCAAAACCATATTGTACATCAAATACAAGTTTTCTTCTTTTGTATCTACTGATTAATAAATCAGGTACCTATACACTATGATTGGAAAAATAGTGTGACCGGTTTGAAAAATTTGATGTGAAATGATTTCAAATGTGTGAAAATGTTTTGATTAAAAAACTTTTTCTTTGGGAGAAAGAAAGGATTTGAAAAACCTATGTGCAAATATTTTGAAAAATGCTTGCCAAAACTATTGTGAAAATTGTATATATAGTGTAAAAAATCTTTGCAAAAATAGTTTTCAAATGTGTGTAAATGATTGCAAAAATTATCGTGTACTATAGTTTGCAAAATTATTCTCAAAAACTAATAAGAACACCATTACAAATACTTGTAAATCATAAATAAGACACATACAATTCTTTCTGTGCAGTTCTAAATAAACTACTTCATTCAAACCTGTAAAGTTTTTAGAAATGCATACATTTTGTAAATAAAGTGGCACGCCCGTGTAAATAATTGTATATACTTTTTGTATGTGTCCATTTCGTAGTTTATTTACAAAAATTCTTTGTGTAAAAACATTCTTTGATTCTTTCGAACTCTTTGTGAAAAATTTGCATCATTCATTGTGCATAGCATAAGCACACCATTCATATTCTTTTTGAGTAAACGTGATGATTGAATCAGTCTAATAAAGTCTCAAATTGGAGCTTGGTTGGACCTTAACGCACCTAACTGCACTGGAACCTTACGGGAACTAGGGTTAAGGTACTTCAGGTCTATGCAGACTTAATTCTTTGAGAAATCAGGGTTGGGTTCAAGTCACCTCAATGGACTAACTAGAACTTTTCGAGACACACATACGACTCTTGCCGACCGTGAGCTAACTTGGACACTTGCACCTTTCACTTGGCTTAACTCAGTTGGAGTGGTGAGGGGGGTTGATTTGCCAGTCTGAGACGCACACGGGTGGAAACATCCGTCCTTGTCTAGGGAGGGAAGTGCACCCCAACCTGGTCCAATAGCCATGAGGTCTAAAGACAGGAGATTGTGGGTTGCGATAAAGCTTCAAAAGAGGGATAGTCTACTGGCTCAAGAGGAAAAACTCCTTATGTAAATGCTGTTGTGAATAGTATGTTGAAAAAAAAATGGTCAGGCTTGTACAAAAATAAAAATGCCTGCAAAATATGTACAAATTCAATAAGCAAGCTTGAGTCCCAAAGACAAATATGTGAGCCTGCAGCTGGATGACTTGACTACACTGGTCTTGCATCCCAGGATTGGTAGCTACACTGGCTACCGGCCATTCTTCTCTTCACCCCCTCCTCTTGAGCTGGTTGCCACTTGAACTTAGAAGGGAATACCCTGCTCCTCGAGGAAAGAGCTGTTGAACTGGGGAATCATTGGGTTGTCATTCTGGAGAAGTCAGTTCCTTTGTCATTTCAGTTGGGGAGAGCCACTATCACTTACACCGTACAAGTCAGCTTCATAGTTATAAGGGTTTGCGTATGATGTAGACTAGTTCTGACCCGGCTATTGAGGTGGGTTGAACCGAGTTCTGTGACTATCGAAGGCTGTTGTATTTTAGAGCTGGTTCCCGACTAGGTTCCACACACATTCGCACCCAAGGTCTGACAGGAGCTCCAAATTCAGATTTTGTAAAGACATGCATTGCACTGAAAGCACCCCTAGTCACTCTACCCTTCTTTAATTCTCCTTTTTCTTTTCTTTATTCTTTTTGTACTTATTGTATAAGTGTTTGCTATGGACTAGCAAAGGCAAGTATAGGGGGGTGATGAATCTCCATTTCATCACCTTTATTCTTCATTTTGGCATCAAAAACCCCAGCAAATGCATGTAAATAGCATCAAATTGTATATAATAGCATTCATGATTCATTGTATTAATTACACATTAAATAAGGTTCTTAATGCCAAAATTATAGAATAAAGAGGAGAAAAGAAAAAGGTATAAAATATTGCGAATATTTTATGACCCAAACCCCGAGACCAAGGCCAGCATGGTATTGGTCGACAAGGAATAAAGTAGGGGGAGATAAGGGCCAGTGTACAATACATACCTCATTTATTCATGCATTTATTTATGCATTTTTGACACCTATTTTATACATAATTATTTACCCATCAAATAAAGAAACTTTGTACATGAAAGTTGTAGATAATAATGTAAATAAAAATACAAAATTGAGTTTGTGTAAAAATAATACTCTGTGTACATTGTATACCTAGAATAAAAAGCAAAAATCTCAACTTCACAGATCCATATCTTGCAAATAAAAACTCCAAATCACCCAAATTCACCTTTAATTGTATATAGCTTTCCATGAACTATTTAATAAAATTGGTTTCATAATTTTTGGAGTCCATGTGCAAAAGTTAGGTTTTTGGCCCTCCTTGTACATAATACCTGAATAAATTATTACATTTATTCATTATTCATTATTGCAACAAATTTATAATTTTAGAATTTTGTAAATGATGTATATAATGCATACACACATTACAAGCAAAGGAAAACCAAAAATAATTTCAAAAATAAAAGAAGTCTACAAACTTCATAGACAAAATACCTATACTATATATCTTTACATAAATAAAAAGGATTTTAATCCTTGGTTCTTTTATTCTTTTATATTTTTATAATAATGTATACATTATACATAACTCATTAAAAATATAAATCCAAAATAAAAATCAAGAAAATACATTAAATAAATTAAGAATACAAAATACATAGGTAAAATACCTATAAGGATACCTACATAAACCTATACCTATTTATTTAAAAATGTAAATAAACTCCAAAAAATTAAATAAAAATACCCTTATACTCACAAAAATAAATTATAAATTTATAAAATAAGCCAATAAAATAATAAAAGAAAATAAACAAATTAAAAATAAAATACACAAAAATACATGTAAATACATACATATACACATTATTAAATTAAAACCATAATAAAACACTTTGAAAAATTCAATAAAAATCACAAATAAATACTACATGAAAAAATACACATTTTTTATGTTTTAAGAAAATTTTAATAAAATCATTTACTATTGTAAATAAATCAATTTCAACTCAAATTCCCTGTTTTGTCTTCTAGCGGATGACTTGGACCAATCACAGGCCGTCAACAGTTGACCGCTCGGTCAACTACTTCCCCAGCCGCCCGATGTGACGCAGCCTGTCTCTTCGCCCGTCTTCTCCCATTTTTCCCGGGAACACCATCCATCAATCGGAGATGCTTCCTTCACAAGAATTACTCTCTAATCATCCATGATGCCCGCCAAAATCTTAGATCAATTAGATACTCATTGGATCAGCCAATAATCGCCGGTCAATAAGGCTACTCGCCAATGTCTATAAATAAGTAGCTCCGCCTCCTTCCACGAATTTGGCCATTTTCATTCCAACCTTAAGCCTTGATTCCAGTCCTGGGACATTCCTCGTGACAGGGGGGTGTGCTGGTGCCTCGAATCGGCTGGAGGGAGGAGAGTTTTGTCGTGGCGGAGCTCCGGCGTCCGCCCTGCTCCCTGGAGGCCCCCAGGTATAAGAGCTGTCCATTTATGCCTTTTTACTTAGCTTTTAATGTTAGTTTTCCATTCCAGTTGTTAGATTAGCCTGTAGTTAATTCCCTTAGCTTAAAACCAAAAATTTGAAGTTCGCCGGAGCTCGGCTCCGGCGACTTCTCCACCATTGTCTTGCCTGTCTCCGACCGCCTCGTTCATCCCATTTCAAACCTCAACGCTTTCTCCATCGATCGCACCCATTTGTTCAACCCAGGACCCTTGGTCTTGGCGAATCGGGGCTCCACCTCCGCCGTTCGCCAGAGCCCCTCCGCCCCCCTTCATTTTGCGTCGCAGCTTCAAAACCCCGGGTCGAGGAGGTAGCTCTCTTGCCCCCGGTTCTTTCTATACAAGTACCACGAAGGATAGAGCCCATCTGGGCTTGAATCGATCCAGGAAGAGGTTCCTGGGGTCCCCTTCTTCACCGACCTTGACCGGACGTCTCGGACCTCCAGGAGCCATGATGGACCCATCAGTCGACGCGGGATGCTTCCAGCTACGTGCAGACCACCTCAGACGCGCCGGAGAGCCCCGGAGGAGCCCAAGCTTCTCGATTGAAGCTCGCCAGGCGCGAGCTTCTTCCCTGTTCTTCCAGGGAGCTCCAGCGCCGTCGGATCAGGAGGCTCGTCCCAGATCCAACAGGAGCCGTTCGATGAAGATATGCCCCAACCGTCAGATCAGCCAGGAGCTTCTAATCAGCACCCTTCATCGGCGAATCGGCATCGACCGTTCGATGGGCGACACGTGGATAAGTGGCGCATCCAGCGCCGCAGGATGATGCGCCTTTTGGGGGTAAATTTCACATCTAGCCCCCCGCTTTTTGTATTTATAGTTTAATCTCAAAAATAAAAAGTCACGTTGTAAATAACTTGTAAAATTTGCAGAACACCCCCTGATGTTTGTGTATTTACATTTTAGTCCCTCCGCGCCTCACGTGCAGCAACCACGTGAGGCGCGTGAAAATTGCATTTAAACCCTGTTGTGTTTTTATAATTGTAAAATGGTCCTGAAAATAAAAGTTAACGTTCATTTTTATTGTAACTTTTGCATGTATGCCCCTGAGAGATATTTTAATTGCAAAAATACCCCTGCTAGGCCATTTATTTTTGTGTGCTTTGTCCATTTATTTTGTGCCTCATATTAAATCGAAAAATTTTGCAAAAATGGATTTAAGCCCCTGTTAGCTTGCTTCTACACGCCATATTTTTAGTTTTCAATTTTGTTGCATTTTTGCATTTATTAAAAATCAAAAACATGTTTTTATTCACTATCTAACTTATAAAATCCAAAAAAAATATGAAAATGCCTCGAAAAAATCCAAAAAAATTAACTATGGTGTATTTTGACCTATTTCAATGTCAGTCCAAAAATCCATAAAAATCTAAAAAGGAAAACCTTAAAAATTCAAAAATACCCAAAAACTTCAAAAAAATGTATAAAATCAAAGAAAAATCAGAAAAATATGAACTCAGTCCCTATTTCTACTATTATTTTATTATCTTTATTAGAAAAATAGTGTGGAGAATTTTTGAGGCTGTTAGCTATTTTTAATGCCTATTTTCCTGACAGCCAGACCCTATTCCACTGTTTGCTCTTGTTTTTCTATTTAAAAATACTAAAAATGTTTTCAAAAATGCCCAAAATCCCAAAAATAGTAAAAAATAGTGAAAATTCTAAAAAGACTTTATTCCTGAATTTTTGCATATTTTTGAGTATTTTTATAAATATTATAGTACCCCTTTTATGTATATCTATGTATTTCCAAAAAAAAGAAAGAAAAAAAAGAAAATATATGTATATATATATATCTAACTATTTATATGTATTTATATATCTATTTATTAACCCTAAAAACAAAAAAAAAGAAAAAAATATATACTTATATATACCTATATATATTGTATGTATTACAAGCTACATACTAACCCTCTATGGGTTTACATATATTTATAAATTTATATATTATATATATATATATTACCTAATTATATTATTAAAAACACAAAAAAATAATATATATAAAAAAACTAAAAAATAAAAAAATTCTAAAATTCAAAAACCCACTTCACACAAGGATGACTCTGAGATACATGTAGGCTATGGTATTTTGTATTGCTCTCTGTGGTTCGACCTCTACATGCTTGTCACTGTACATTTTATGGTAGAGTAAATAAAGATTAATTCACATTTTTGGGACTCTATGGTTTTTATTCTTTTATTGTGGGTTAATTGCTGGTCAACCCAATGTTTGGTGAGAGGTCGCCTCAGCGACACTTGATACATTTATTATGGTGACCCTCGCTGAATTTTTGCGGTTATCAGCAGCACGGAGGTGGAGGCTTCGTCGATCGGAGTCGGAGGGGAGGAGCTCGGAGACGCGGAGGCGGAGGTGGAGGCGGAGGAGAGGTGTCGAGGAGGATAGGCATTACGCGTGAGAAATAAGGGTTTTGGTGGGGACTTACTGTCGAACAGTAAGCCCCACTTAAGCCCCTAATCGGGTCAGCTCACCAGCAAAAAAACAATAACAAAAGTTCTATGCAAAAATCGGCCGAGTAGTCGGCCGACTAACCCGACTACTCGCCCGACTAATCGGGTCTACCCGACTAAGGCCCAATTTGGCCTAGTCGACTTGGCTACCTGACCGAGTCGACTAATCGGACCGACTAATCGGGTTAGTCGGCCGATTTTTACAACAGTGGTCTACACTATGCAAATGTGAATATTTTTGTGGGTTTTTTTATTTTTATTTTTTTTAATTTTTAATTTTGTATTTTGATTTTTAATTTTTCTGATTTTATATTTTCTTTTTATATTTTATATATTTTTTTATTTTCTTTTTTCAATATTGGAATATATATAAATTATAAGAAAGGAGGGGATAGAGTATTTATAAAAATATGAAAAAATGCTCAAAAATTCAGAAATAAAATATTTTTGGTCTTTTTATAATTTTTTTACTGTTTTTGTGATTTTTGGGTATTTTTCAGAATCTTTTTGGTATTTTTAAAAGTCAAAATAAAGAAAGCAGTGAATTAATGTTCTGGTTGAAGGTAAAATAGGAATGAAAATATCAAACAACACAAAATTTTTCCAAACTAATTTTAAAATAAAGGGAATAAAATGGATAACCTACAGGAACTGAGTTTGCATTTTTTGGAGTTTTCTATAATTTTTTAGATTTTTTGAAGTCTTAAAGTGTTTTCTAATTTTTTAAGGTTTTTCTTTTGCAATTTTTAGTGATTTTTGAATTGACACTAATATAGGATAAAATACACAGTAGGTGATTTTTTTTGGAATTGTTCTAGGTGTTTTAATATATTTTTTGGTATTTTCTAAGATAGACAGTAGCTAAAATGCATGTTTTTTATTTTTAATAAATGTAAAAATGCAACAAAAATCAAATGCAAAAATATAACGTGGGAGTGCAAGTTAACAGGAGCCTATGTTGATTTTTTGGGGATTTTTTAGGGTTTTAATGATGCATAAAATAAATAAAGCAAGCAAGCAAAAATGTATGGCCTGGCAGGGGTATAAGTGTAAATATTAAACATCCAGGGGCACAGTTACAATTTTCCAACAAAATATTAAACTGATTATTTAATTTAAAGGACCAATCACAAATATCCAAACATGCATGGGTACAGATGCAAAATACCCACCAAAACGCGTGACGTGCACGCGCTTGGGAGGACCCAACTGTAATTTCAAAAACCTCGAGGGTCTGAATGTAAATATTCCAGAAAATATTACATGTGATACAAAAGTTACTGGACTAAATCGAAATACTAAAATGGCTGAGGGACTCGCTGCAAAAAGCCCAGCACCTTACGTGATCTGGTCACGTGAGGTGACGTGGCCGAGGTCCTAATTGCAAATACGGAGAGTTCAAGGGCCTACTTGTAAATTTTATAAAATATTTTAAACGGCATACGAAAGTTTAAGTATTATAAAATAAATTACAAAAGTGCGCGGGGTATACTTGCAAAATTCTGCTAAGGCGATCTGACAGTGGGAGATCTTCACTTGAACACGTGGCGCGTTCTCCTCGCACGATGCCGCTTCGCGCCCAACGACCGCGATTAGATCTTCAAGGTGCGATAAACGGCTGATGACGCAAGTGATCCAACGGCTGCTGCTCTCCTGGGCGGAGGCCTTCGATCGGACGGCTGCGAAGGGTCGACGAAGAACATGCAAGAACGCGCCGCCAGGCGAGCTTCCCACGCTCAGATCTTCCTCCTCCGCCGGGCTTCGACGCTCCAAAATGCCTCCAACTGATCCTGCGAGGTTCCTCTCTACACCGGGGGTCTCAAAATGCGGCGATGGATACCAGGGCTCCTCCACGACGTCAAAGAAGGAGGAGGGGCCCAGGTATCTTCGGCGAGGTTAAAATCGACCTCAGGTGCTCTTCGCGCTCCAAATACCTGCAGGAAACATTAAAAAGGTTGAGGGAAAAATGCCTCGACCTCCTGTGGCTCTCAAGAAAGGGGTGAACAGCGATGTGGATACTCACCGAAGTTTGCTCCGATGAGGGGAATCGATTTAGAGAATCGATGGGAGATTGGACATGAAAAGAGTACCTAAGAGATCCTAGGACTAAAAAGAGTGAAATGGGAACGAAAATGAAGGAAATGAACACCTCAAGGGGGGTACCCGAGGTTGAAATACCTCGACGGGAAGGTCGCCGGAGGTGGGGGTGGAACACGCCCATATCGTGGTCGATCCGCCTCCTTGAAGAAGGGAACTTGGAGCTGTCACCTCCAGGAAGCTCGAGCAAGTCCAAGGGGGGAAAATCTGGATGAATTGCAGTTCAAAATTCAAAGGAAGGAGAAGGTTGGTTTTTGTATGGCTGACCGAGGGGTCTCAAAGATCGAGGCGTATCGATCAAATCTTCGATCCAATCCCCGATGTAATCACTGGGTGAGTATGCTCTAATATCGGGGAGAAAAAGTCTTTTAGGATGCATCATGAAAGGATGTAAAGATTTGCCTCGAAAAAAGGATGAACATGGGTCAAAACCCATTCTGACACAGCCACAGGGGGCGGGTCAGAGAGTTGACCCGCGGTCAACTCTCAGACCCTCCTGGTTGGTCCACGTGGACCAACTACGAAAAACCCTGGAAAAAGTTTTATTAAATCAATTAAAAATAGAAAATGGCCGAATTAAATTTTGGTTATTAAATAAAAAATATTTAATATTTTATGTAGTATTTTATTCTGATTTTTAATTATTTTTATAAGGTATATTTTTACAAGTTGCTTTTTATAGCCTATATAGGTATATTACTTGTGTAGTTTATTCTTTTATTTTTATTTTGTGTATTTTAATTTTATAATTTTTGTTTATTATTTTATAAAATTATAAAATACTTTTATATACTTACTTATATTTTTATTTTATTTTATTTTATTTTTCTGAATTGTTTTGTATATTAAATAAAATAAAAGTATTAATTATATAGGTGTGTGTATAGTTCTTATACCTATGTATTAGGTATATACAGGTATTTTATTTAATGTTTCTTTTATGTTTTATTCAGATTTTAATACAGAAATATATTATAAATAGTATTTACAAAATTATAAAAATATAAAATTATAAAAATAATGATTAAATAATAAATTGAATATTTTAATCTGTACAAGTATACAATGTGGTCCCAAAACTCAACTTTCAAACTGTAGCTCCGCCAAATGCGAAACTACCGCCATTAAATAGCTTATTTTTAACTATATACAATTAAAGGTGAGTTTGCTGCGTTTGGAGTTTCCATCTATGAGATACGGGTCTGGGAAGTTGGGATTCTGGATTTTTATTCAGACCATAACTTTTTATCTGTGCAATATTTTTCTATGAAATAAATTTTGTATTTTTCTATATAAAATTATCTACAACTTTTATGTACAAAGTTTCTTTATTTTTTGTATAAAAAGTGGAACCAAAAATAGGTCCTAAAATGAATAAAGAATGAATGAAATATGTATTGTATTTGGCCCTTATCTCGCCCTACTTTATTCCTGGTCGACCTATTCAACAAGATGCCTAGGTCTCGGGGTTTCGGGTCATAAAATATTTACAATATTTTATTCTTTTTTCTTTTCTTTTATTTATTCTATAATTTTGGCTTTAATTACAGTATTTTATACACTAATTACATGTACATGCATGAATGCTAATATGCTCTAATTAAGGGTATTTACACGCATTTACTAGGGTTTCTGAGGCCAAAATGATAGAATAAAGATGATGAAATGTGGATTCATCATCCCCCTATACGTTACCTTTGCTAGTCCCTAGCAAACACTTATGCAATAAGTGCAAAAAGAAAACAAAGAAAAGAAAAAGAAGAAACTTGGATTTAGTTTAACTATCAAACTTGTCTTCACAAAATCAAAGTTTAGAGCTTAAGTCGGACCTTTGGAATTTTAGTGCGGGCGGAACCTTAATGAGAACCAAATTTGAAATCCAACATTCCTTGAGAATCCCAACACTCTGCCCAAGTCTCCTCAATAGCCTGGTCAGAAATATCTCAACTCATACGCAAACTCTTACGACTATGAGTCTGACTCGTACAGTGTAAGTGATGGTGGCTCTCCCCAGCTACAATGACAAAGAAACTGACTTCTCCAGTACGACAACCCAATGATTCCCCAATCCAATAACTCCATCCTCGAGGAGTGGGGTATTCCCTTCTATGTTCAAGTGGTAACCAGCTCAAGGGGAGGGGGGTGAAGAGAAGAATGGATGGTAGCCAGTGTAGCTACCTATCCTGGGATGCAAGACCAGTGTAGTCAAGTCATCCAGCTGCAGGCTCACATATTTGACTTTGGAACTCAAGCATGCTTATTGGCTTTACACATTTGTACATACTTTGCAGGCTTTTTATTTTTGTACATGCCTGAACATTTTTCGAAATACTATTCACATCAGCATTTACATAAGGAGTTTTTCCTCTTGAGCCAGTAGACTATCCCTCTTTTGAAGCTTTATTGCAACCCACACTCTCCTGTCTTTAGACTTCCCTATCACTGGACGGGTTGGGGTGCACTTCCCTCCCTAAAGGAGGACAAATGTTTCCACTTGTGTGCGTCTCATACTGACAAATCCAATCCCCTTACCACTCCAACTAAGTTGAGCCATGTGAAAGGTGCAGGTGTCCAAGTTAGGTCATTATCAACAAGAGTCGTGCGTGTGCTCCGAAATACTCTACTTAGGCAGTCAAGAATCCATTGAACCAAGTCTTGTGATCCTCAAAGAATTAAGTCAACCATACCTGAAGTACTTCAAACCCAGTTCCTATAAGGTTCCTGTTATTAGGTAGATTTTAAGGTCCAATCAAGCTCCAATCTCCGGATTTTACTTAGACTTGTTCAACTATCAAACTCAATCCGAAAAATGCTCATGCTATGCAATGCAATGCAGAAAATATTTTTGTGATGCAATTTTCAAAGATTTTGAACTTTTTATGGGCTTTTGAAAAGATGATGATGATGCATATGCATTTTTTTGTATTTTTCAAAGAGATTTTTCAGAAGTTTTTGGATTTTAGTTTTGCAAATGTTTTTGGTGTTTTTGAAAACAAAAAGATTTTGGATAAAAACTAGGTTCAAACATTTACACGGGAGTGCTTCTTATAGAAGTGGATTTTAAGAATTTACAAGGGTAAGTGATCAATTTTATACATATATACATAGTGGATTTTAGGTGTAATGTAAATATTCCTCAAACTTATTTGATACAAGTTTTGTTTGTCAAACAAATTTTGAAAACTATAGTCCAAAATAATTTTTACAAACATTTTGCAAACATGTACACACATTTGAAAATGATTTTGCAAAGGTTTTCAAAATAGTATATATAGATTTTTCAAAATATTTTTGCAACCATTTTTCAAACCATTTGCAAATGATTTTTTTCAAACATTTTATTTCATACAAAGAAAATAAATTTTTACAAACCACACATTTTTACACAGGTTGAAAACATGTAATAAAATATTTTCAAAATAGTTTTCAATAGATGTTCACAAAGATTTTCAAACTATTTTTTCAAATATTTTGCAAAAAATATTTTCACCTGATTTATTAATCAGTACATACAAAAATAATTTTGAGGAATAATCAACATCTTTTTATTACAGTTTTTAATGAATTTTAAAGAATTATTAGCCATATTATTAGAAAAATATGAAAGTACGAGTTATGGGTAAAGTATATACATAGTATATACGACCCCCTATACTTAGCTTGAGCTATGTCCTCATTGATCGGAGAGAAAAGAGAAGACATAACTCGTACTAAGTATAGGCAAGTCTAAAGAATAAATGAATGAGAAGTTGACCGTCCCCCCTATACTTAGGATCAAATAATCCTAAGTATAGCAGACTGTACACAACGCAGGGAGGGTCAAGGGTGGGAATGAACAGATCATACTCAGATTGTCTCCCCCTATACTTAGGGTAAGATATCCCTAAGTATAGACAAGAAGAGGAGACAATGGAGAGGATCGAAAAGAATAGGAGAAACTCGGGGTGCACACCCCCCTATACTTAGGGCAAAGTACGTCCTAAGTATGGAAAACTGTCTACAAGGGCGGCACCTTTTTGATAGATAAAGAGGGTAGAAAAGGAAAAGAAGAAAAGAAGAAAAGAAATCAACAGATGAAAGAGTGATATAGACAGATGATCTGTACAACGGAAGATGGAAGTGATCACCATGTATGAGATGCAGTTGATACGAGTCAAAGAACACATCTCATACCAGAAGAATGGGGGCAACGTTTATGGTCGGCAGATCGTGATCTAGATATAGCTTCAGGCGCTGACCATTAACGTGAAAGGTAGAGGAAGATGACGGTTCACATATGTCAATACTGCCATTGTCATGTACCTTCTTGACCACATATGGACCTTTCCACTTTCTCTGTAATTTCCCTGGGAATAATTTCAGCCTGGAATCAAACAACCATACTCGTTGATCTGGCTCAAACTGTTTATGGCTGATATGGGAATCGTGCCATGTCTTCACTTTTTCTTTGTACTGTAGTATGCTAGAAAAGGTTGTATCTCTTAGCTCCTCTAGGGCTGCCAACTCTGCTCTCCTCTGATCTCCTATACTCTCGGGATCCAATAATAGCTCAGTGACTGCCCAAAGTGACTTATGCTTGATTTCCTAAGGAAGATGGCACGGCTTGCCATAAACGAGTCGAAAGGGAGATGTCCCCAATGGATTCTTGAAGGAAGTCCGATAGGCCCACAAGATCGAGTCCAAAAGTTGTGACCAATCCTTTCGGTCTGGGCAGACAACCTTCTGTAAGATAGTTTTTATCTCCCGTTTCGATACTTCGGCAAGGCCATTAGTCTGAGGATGATACGGTGTGGCAACCCGATGGTCAATGCCGAACTCGTCTGCAAGGGCCCTAACCTTGTCATTGATGAAGTGAGACCCCCCGTCTGAAATCAAGACTCTAGGTACCCCGAACCGTGAAATGATATTTTTCCTCAAAAATTTGCACACGATTTTAGCATCTGCGGCTCGGGCGGGGATGGCCTCAACCCATCGGCTGACATAATCCACAGCGAGCAAAATGTGCTCAAATCCCTGACTCTTAGGAAATGGGCCCATGAAATCAATCTCCCATGCATCAAAAACCTCACAAAAGTGAATGGGTTGCATGGGCATCATGTCTCTCTGTCCGCAGGTTCCCATCTTCTGACAGTCAGTACATCTCTTCACGAACTCATCTGAATCCTTGAAGAGAGTAGGCCACCAAAGGCCGGATTGAAGCACCTTCTTTGATGTCCTTTTTCCAGAATGATGTCCTCTTGCCTCAAGCTTGTGGCAATATGTGAGGACGCTATGCTGCTCTTCTTGAGGAATGCACCTTCTCCAGATGTTGTCCCCTCCTTCATGATAAAGGATGGGATCCTCCCAATGGTAAAGCTTGGCCTTCGCCAGGAAGGTCTCGAGCTTCTGCCTAGGCAAACCTTGTGGGACCGTCTTGGCAACAAGATAGTTCACAATGTCAGCATACCACGGGAGCGAGGTGATAGCCAGGATCGCCTCATCTGGAAACGTCTCTGTGGTAGGTGCGCTGGGCTCAGATTCCTCAAGGTTTTCCAAACGTGAAAGATGATCCGCCACCACATTATTGACTCCAGGATTATCCTTAATATCAATATCAAACTCCTGGAGCAGAAGGATCCATCTGATAAGGCGTGCTTTGGCATCCTTCTCGGCCATTAAGTACCGGATGGCGGTGTGATCTGTGTAGATTGTCACTCTAGATCAGAGAATATAAGATCGATACTTATCCAAAGCAAAGACTACGGTCAACATCTCTTTCTCAGTCACAGTGTAGTTCCGCTGAGCGGCATCCAAAGTCTGGCTAGCGTAGTGAATGGCAAACGGCAATCCATCCCTCCTCTGTCCAAGCACAGCCCCAACGGCAAAATCTGAAGCATCCGTCATGATCTCAAATGGGAGAGACCAATCAGGTGGCTGAAGGACAGGAGCCGAAATAACCATACTCTTGAGAGTCTCAAATGACGCGAGACACTTATCATTGACAATGAACTCAGTGTCTTTCGTCAGCAGATCAGTAAGCGGTCGGGCAATTCGACTTAAGTCCTGAATGAACCGTCGGTAGAAACCGACATGCCCCAGAAAAGACCGCAATTGACGCAAATTGGACGGTGGATTGAGTTTTCTAATGATATCCACCTTGGTCGGATCAACCTCCATGCCTCTGTTGGAGACGATCTGACCAAGGACCGTCCCTTGAGTCACCATGAAGTGACTCTTCTCCCAAGACAATACGAGGTTGACCTCAATGCAGCGCTGAAGCACACGGTCTAGGCAGTCAAGACAAGCATCAAACCCGTCGCCATAGACCGAGAAGTCATCCATGAAGACCTCTAAACAGTCACCCACCATATCCGAGAAAATGGACAACATGCACCTTTGGAATGTCGCCGGAGCGTTACATAGACCAAAGGGCATCCATCTGAAAGCATAAGTCCCAAATGGACAGGTGAATGTTGTTTTCTCCTGGTCTTTGGGCGCAATGGCCACTTGATTATATCCGGAGTACCCGTCAAGAAAACAGTAATGACTCTTCCCAGCTAGCCTCTCGATAATCTGATCAATGAATGGCAGCGGGAAATGATCCTTCTTGGTGGCCTCATTCAATCGTCTGTAGTCCACACAGACCCTCCAAGAAGTGGGTACTCGGGTAGAGATCTCCTCTCCAGACCCACTCACAGCTGTAGTGATACCTGTCTTCTTGGGCACCACATGTAACGGACTAACCCATTTGGAGTCGGAGATGGGGTAGATAAAATCGACGCTCCACCACTTCGATATTTCTTTCATGACCACATCTCCAAGATTCGGATTCAGCCGTCGCTGGAACTCACGCGATGGCCTAGCATCCTCCTAAAGATAAATGTGGTGGGAGCACAGAGCCAGACTAATCCCCTGGAGATCAGCTATACTCCATCCTATCGCCTTGCGGTTTCTTTCAAGAACCTCCATCAGACGAGATTCTTGCTCTTCAGTCAAACCTGCTGAGATAATGACTGGGTGCATATCTGGCTCACCCGCAAGGAATCTATACTTCAGCGACTGCGGCAGAGGCTTCAGTTCTGGACAACTGGGAGGTGGCAGATCTGGCTTCTGATATGTCTGTGTGAAGGCGACCAGGTCTGCATGGGAGAACTCTCGCTCTGCCTGAATTTCTGACGAAGGGAGCCTTGCTGAATCATTAATAAATTGTATTGGCTCGCACTCTGTCATGGCTGTTGGCTCAAAAGGAATCAGACACGACAAATATTCATCAAAATCATCCCAATCAATGTCTGAATCTGAGGGATCAGAAGAAGATGAATAAGATTGAAAATCATCAGCACCACTCGTCCCAACACTGTCAGCCTCAACTGTATCCTCATCCAGGGATGTACTCTCCAGGCTCTCGACTGCCATAAGTTTTATATACGGTGAATCTGTAGGCAAGGCGAGGGTCTGTGCTACAGGATTTGTCCAGATATATTCATCATCTGTCATCACAAAATCACACTCCTGGTGGATGTCTAGCTCTTCCTCTGTCTTCTACGCGGCTTCGCTGGACTGCTCCGAGCATTTTAGTTCTCTGGCTCTTGTTTCCTCGATCGTCTCTATTTGTATGGTTTCACCCTCTACGCGAAAACATACCTTCCCGATATTATGATCGGTCACCGCCTTGGCTGTGGCCAAGAATGGACGTCCGAGTATGATGGGGGCATTGGTTACCGACTCAGGGATCTCCATGTCCAACACAACGAAGTCCACGGGGAATTTCAGTCCCTGAATGGTAACGACCACGTCTTTCAATAACCCCTTTGGCCTCTTAATCGACCTATCAACAAACTGAAGGACTGTCCTGCTCCTAAGAAGAGGACCAAACTCGAACCGGTCGAGTAAGGCTGCCGGAAGAAGGTTAATTGAAGAGCCGCTGTCTAATAGAGTACGATCAAACTGCTGATCCTGAATCTCGCATCTGACATAGGGAGCTCCTGCATCTGGTCTCTTAGCTGGCAGTTTGTTCTGAATGGTGCAGCAAGTGGAATGAGTGAGCACATGGATATGATCTCTATGGTTCCTCCTCTTCCTGCGGACTGTAGTCTTCTCTTTCAGGTTCTTTTTGAAGAGGGGGATGTGCTCAAGTGCTTCTTGTAGAGTCAGCTGAATGTGGAATCGATAAATCATCTGATTGCTGAACTCTACCTGTTGGTCTTTTTTCGGATTTTCTCTTTTATTCCCCTTCGCCTGGCGAAGTGCTTCAGGGAAGGGGATGGTAGGGGCCTCCTCAAATGGAGGACTAGGATGAGGTTCCTGCGCCTGTGAAGGAATAGAATCCATACAATGATCATCATGCAACACATATGGATCTGAAATGTGAACAGAAACCTTTCCTTTATTCATATTTTTGGTCTTTTTGTTGTTACCACAGTCCATAGATACAAAAGGTGGTAACACCACAGAAGGAAGCTCAACAAAAGTAGATGTGCTGGCCTCAGTACCACCACCGGCACCTGTCTTCGCGGCATCAGCACCGCGCTCTGGTTCTGCATCCAAAATGGTGGCATCAGCACCACCGTCTGCATCTGGTATCACGACGGCCTCAGTACCATCGTCTGGAGCTCTATCATTAGTGGCATTAGCACCACCATCTTCAACATCATTAGCAGCATCAGCACCGCTACTCTGCTCATCTGGCGCTCCTGATTCTGCATGTCGTTGTCGCTCAGAAGAGGCACCGTCAGCTGGCATCCTACCGCTCCTAGTTGTCACAAAATCGGCATCATACAAAGAAAAAGACATGTCACTCAAATAATCACTAGGAGAGGTATCCTCTGTAAACTCTACCTGCTCAGACTTCCTTTTCAGATTGTTTGGGTTTGGTTCATTCTGAGCTGGTATGGCGGCCTTACCCTTGATGATTTCCCTCATCTCCTGCCGGAACTCATCCATTTCTTGCCAGAAAGATGCTCGCTGTTCGGAGAGCAAGCAGGCAAGATCGTCTAAAGATGGGTTCTCAAAAGCGGGGGCCTGAGAACCGAACGTGTTCCCTTGCGGGAAATGAGGCTGTTGCTGCTGCTGGTACTGGGGAGGATGGGAATAAGACAGATGAGGCTGCTGACGTTGCCTCCACTGTTGGTTGTTGTAGGCAGGACGAGGACCATTCTGGTATTACGGCTGGGCGTACTGGGGTTGTTGATGCTGCTGTGGCTGGCTGTTATGCTGTCCTTGGGTAGGAGGCTGCTGCTGAGATGAGGAGCCACCGTTTCCTCAACAGAATCCTGGGTGATCGCGACAAATCCCGGGCTGAGGGTACCGGTCGTACCAAATCCCATTGACTTCCATCAATGGCTCCTGCTCGAAGGAAGGTGGAGGTAGAACTGCCAGCGGCTGATCAGGCTGATAGACCACCATCTAAGTGTCCTGAGATGGCGGCTGTGCTGGGTAGTACTGTAGCAACGGGACCGGCTCTGCCTGAATGTGGTTGACCTGGCGTTACGAGGCAGAGGGTTGGGATGAGCTGCTACTGCTCGGATCATCACGTGACCTGGAAGGCTGCTGGGAAGAAGTCTATGCCTCCTGGACGCAAAGAATCTGCGTCTTTAGGTCACTCATCGTCTTGGCAATCTGGTCCATCTGGGCCATGCCTTGCATTTGCTTCTTCTCAAGGATCTCGAGACGGTCCAGTTTCTCACTGATAATTCCCATGTCGGCTGCGGCTAATTCGGCTTGGGTTGCGGCTGCCGACGAAGTGTTAGGACCGGCATCGATGCGGGCGATCCTCTGAAATGATCCCGCTCCTTGTGGGGGCTTTTGTTGTGTGTAGACGCGGGCTTGGGCCATGACGGTTGAGTTCTCTACCATGCCTTCATAGTTGGCCCAAACATCATCTTCACCCTTGGAAAAGTACGACCCACCACAAGTGGCGTTAACAAGCCCCTACAGCTCCGGTGTCAGCCCACAGAAGAAACTCTGAACCAGATTGGGCTTTGATATATCGTGATGTGGACACCGGTCAATGAGCTCTCGGAATCGATCCCAAGCTTCATGGAACTGTTCATTAGGGATCATTACGAAGTTGCTGATCATTGCTCTTGCTGCGTTCGTCCGGCCGAGAGGGTAATACTTCTTCAAATATGCGGTCCGGAGATCTGCCCAAGTGTCGATGAACCTCCCCAGGTGTTTGAGCCAGTATGCGGCTCTGTCAACCAAAGAGAAGGGGAAGGCTATCATCTTAATGGTGTCCTCAGTCATCAGCCTGTCATGAACGGTACTGTAGATCATTTCGAATTCTTGTAAGTGGAGGTGTGGCTCTTCGGTTTGCAACCCATGTAATTTAGGCAGAAGCTGAATAGTGTGTGGCCGAAGCTCGAAATCTCCATGGATGGGAGGGAGTCGGATCCACCGATGAGTGAGGGAAGCTGACGGATTGTGCAATTCCCTCATGATGGTCTGTGGCGGCCTCTCTTGGTTGGGTTCTCCTCCCTCATTCTGTACTACAGGAATATCACCTCCACCGCCACCGCCACCAGGTCTGTTCTCGCGCATGTGCGTGATCTCTCGCATGAGGTCACTGACGAATCCGAAAATGCAGCGTTTATGATCTAGGCACAAGTGAGCGGTATTCGATGATGAACTAAGTTTTACGCACAAATCAAACACAATACAAAGTTTTGTTTCACCAACTCACTCAGTGAAGGCTGTGAGAGTTCGGCCAATTATCTTTTCAGTTTTAATTGGTGATAATTCAAATCTTGCAAGCCGTTTAAACGAGCTGTTAGGTGCATGTATTTCCCGACCGACTGTCCCGAATTCTTACGACTAGTTGCACCTACTTTCAGTCAGTATGGAAGTAAGTAAGGACCGTAGAACGGCTACCCTTTACTTGAGGACGGAGCCTTACGTACTGTCCTCTAAACCACCCACTCTCCTAAGGAAATCCGGACCATTTACCGGCTACCCGTAGATCCTCACTGAGAAATAGCTAATCGCTTTTGGTAGAATCAGTAGTCAGTATGAAAATGCTGGCTTTGGCTCTATCCTAGTGCGCGTCTCTCTCCTCGCTGCAAGATAAAATCAAACAATGTCAGGGTTGTTCTCCCGCAAGAATTCTTGATTTTATGGGTTCTTAAGATCGGCTATATTTAGTAGTCCCAATTTTAATTAGGTGATCACTGAAGAATTAAGTGAGCAGAATAATACGTCTACCGTCCAGTCCCAATTTCCTTTAGAATTATGTGATAAAACAAGAGGGAGAAAGTCAGGAAAAGCTGATGCATGCGGAAAACTATGATGAATGCTCAGTTAGAAGACATACAGTGAATCCTCGCAATCTTCATGTGGGATGCTAGACAAAAATTTAAAATTATTCTATATGGAATGCAAACCGATGAAAAACCGCACCTAAGCAGAAAGTTCTATTAGCGGGAAAGAATTGAGTTAACTTTGGCTAAGTTGAACGATCTATGTGCGTCTCAATTAATAGTGCAGTGTGGCTTAATCCTACGAGCACAATCAAAAATTAAATTGTTCTGAGAGCCATATGTGCAGGTCTATCATATTCGCCACTCAAGTCGGGCCCCACCCTCACCGGAGAGTGAAACAGGCCACGACACACTACAGGATAAAGTTTGAGGTCTTGTTACACGCGCGAGCGTCCAAACGGACACCGCTATAAATTAATTACAGAAATTAAAATTTTGCAGAAATAAAGTCCTAGACTCTACGCTCTCTCACGACTCGACTCGATCATAAATTAATTGCAGATTTTTGCAGGTCGATGAAGATGCCTCGGATTCTTGAAAAATCGCTCCACATATGCCGTGTACCTCGCAAAAAAAATAAGAGAGATAATGTAAGAGAGTGACTCCAAAAAATGATAAAATAGACAAGAAGAAATAAATGCTGAAAACAAATGAGATTTACAATGAAAAAATTCGGGGGTCAGACTACCCGAATGCGGAAAACTGAACAAAAATTTTTTAAGACAAAAATCTAAACCGTTTGCCTCCCCGGCAACGACGCCATCTAACGAATCCGAAAATGCAGCGTTTAAAAAGTGTTTTTATCGTTCGGCTTAAAGAATGATTAGTCGTGCGTTGTAGGCGGCAATCGGAATCGGTCAAGAAAATAACCACACAAAATGTTCGTTAATTTGATTAATGTGGTTTTATGTTTATTTTACTTGGGCAAGTCCCAAGGTCGATCACAAGGAGGCAAAGGAACAACCTAGAGAAATGTCTATCAAAGTTCGTGTTCGATTTTCGAGGCGGTCTTTTTTTTGGAATTTTCAATGCAATAAAGGGTGAAAAATGCAAATTCAGCCTTATTTTAGGGACTAAAATGTAAATTTCGATCAAACGATGTCCGAAAAATACGAAACTTGGCCAAAATGTAAATTCTGATGAAATGGGTGCAATGTAATTTTTTTGGAATTTTTGGATGCAATATGAATTTTTTATGGATTTTTAAATGCAAACAGAATGATTTTCAATATTTAATTATAATAAATATTAAACCTACTTATTTTCAAGAAATAAAATTATTTGAGATCTATCACTAGGTGACGGATCTTAGAAAAATCCTAAACCTCAAAAATGTGGGGTTTAATACCTATTAAAAATTAAATACTACAACAACAACAATAACAAAGCCTTTTCCCACAATTAGGTAGGGTCGGCCATGGCCGGTCCCAAGCCCGGGTAAATGAGGAGGGTTGCGCGTTAGGTAGCCGACAGCCAGCGCAGGAGAGATAAATTCGTAAATAGTGTTCTTAAAGTTCTTCTAAGAACACTATTTATGAATTTATCTCGAAACCATTCGGATCTTTTAAACATGGATTTAAGCAAACAAAAATTAAATACTAAAATATGCAAAATGATTTTTATAGGACAAATTATGCATGAAATGCAAATCTTTTTGGGCACAATGTCAAGTACAATTAACTCTACAATATGTGATTTTTCGAGGATTTTTAGAGCAATGGCTAATCAACTATGAATTTCAGAGCAAGAAATGGGAAAAATACGTAAATTTTCACAAAATAATTATTTATTAATTAACCATCCATCACAAAAATACCCACAAGATATCAAACAATAGAGAAATAATTGACAAACAAAATGCTATTTTTGATTGATAAAATAATGTAGAGAAGATGTTCAAAATTGAGGGGGAACACAGGGGTCTAACTGCAATAAATATAAATAAATAAAACTGCAGAGGACTGAAATGTAAATACCTATAATTAGGGGGTACTCTTTGCAAAATTCTCAATATATCACATGCTATGCACGTGACTTCTGAGTGGCGGGTGCTGATGGCGAATAAGGGGGTCCTTGGGGGTGTTATTACGAATGACCCCGAGGTCACGTGAGGAGCACGTGACCCGGGGATGATGTAAGCCTGACGTCCCCCCACCCTCACGCGCGCCGCGCGTGGCGGGGGTCTCGGGCTGGAGCCTGGTGGCTGGCGAGGGACGATGACGGAGCTGGGCTCCTGTGGCTGGAGGTCCGACGGAGCTTCTGGTTGGCGGTGGCGTCATTGGTCGTTGGTGGTGCGGCCGACATACGGCCGTGGGTCTTCGATGAAGCGGTGGCCCGGTGGAGCGTCGGCGTGGCTCAGAGGCGGTGGGGCGCAGAGGGCGGAGCTGGAGGTGTTTGACAGCGGAGATGGTTGCGTCGTCGGTGGCGTTGGAGATGTGACCGATGAAGGGGTGTTGTCGGTGAAGCTTGCAGTTGTAGGTGATGGAGCGACGAAGTTCCTGGCGGTCGAGGAAGATGATGTGCGGCGAGGCGTCGATGTTGAAGATTGGTCGGAGAAGAAGGTGGGGTTGTGGTCGTAGATGGAGGTCGATTGTCGAGAGAAAGAGGGAAATCAGAGATGGAGATGAGGTGAAGCGTATGAGCGGGGAGATACCTGAATAGATGGGGGGGCTCGACGGTGTGGCAGGACCGGAGCAGAGCAGCGGCTCGGAGGCGGCACTGCGGCGAGGAGGGTCTTCCTTGGATCACGCCGACCTTGGTTGTCACGACCTGAGGAGATGAACAGCGGATGGCTTACTCCTTGCGTCGCCGGTGTTCTTAAGTAGGGTATGGGGGTTACGCCGGAGAAGGAAGGTCGGGATTGATTGGGATTCGATGGAGATGTGATTGGAACCGGAAGAGGGAGGTGATCGGAGATAGGCGACATCGAGGGGATGGCGGGAAGATTGGTGTTTGATTGGAGATGGAGGAAGGAGGCAATACGATGGGGTTCGACAAATCGCAAGATTGAGGGAATGGAGGAGATCCGGTGGCGCGGCGAAATCGCGGGGATCGTGGCGGCGGTGAAATCAACGGCGGGCAGCGGAGATAATTGGGGAAGAAGACGAGGACGACGCACAGGCGCTGTGGCGCCACGTGGCGAGAAAAGGGGGACGGCGCTGGCACGTGCGTTGCACGTGCCTGGGAGGCACGTGCTTTGCGCGTGTGGGATATTTATTTAATTTTTTTATAAACTGAGTATATAAATAGGCGGAAAATGGCTAACACGTGGCGGCACCCAGTGCTGCCACGTGTCAGCACCAGATAATTCAGAAAATAAATAATTTGTAAAATAAAAAATAAATAGTAAATGACCTCGGATCAAAAAAGTTTCTTCACAAAAATTGCTCGTCTCGATGAGATCTACAACTTTCATGAAGACATCAAAACCAAAATCGATCATTTGCACAAAGTGGTATTTTTGGTGTGTCCCATGTACATAGAACACCTTGATTTTGGGGTTTTGTAATTTTTTTGTCATTTTTAAAATAGATAAAAATCTGGAAAATATGGCAAAATCAAGAGTAAATAAAGACATCTTAATCTAATTTTTTGGATTTTTATTAATTGATAAAATATGTACATAAAATATTAGGTCAAAAATAGCTAAAATACACAATGTACAAAAGAGGCCCAAAACCCAACTTTCACATACGAGCTCTGATTCACTTGAACTTGGTCTCGTTTTGAAGGTAATTGAATGTATATTAGTTCAAAAGTGAGTAGGATTAAAACAGACACTGGATGAGGAAGATATAGGGATTTTAGTCCGAAAATCCTGAAAATAGGGTTTGGGTTTTTGGTCCACTTATTTGGGATAGTTATTTTTTGTATTTTTTCTTTATTTTTGTTAGTGATATGTACACAATGAAAGTGGTTTTGAGTCATTCAGAGTTAGCATGAATGAGTTAAAAATCCGGGAAGTTAGGCTATTTACAGGTCCCTTTTGTCTTGGATTTTTGGCTTCTTATTTTGTGCAGATTTTTGTGCTTAAAATGCAATTCTTATGAAATCATGCACTAATGCTAATTATGTAGAATAGATGCAAGAATGTTGTTGATTTTGAGGGTTTTGAGCTTAATAAATGAGATTTAGAGTGATGAATACGAGATGCATCATCCCCATATACTTAAACCATGCTCGTCCCTGAGCATCAAAAAGAAATGCCATGAGGTGAAATGAGATTGGGTTCCATACCAAGACCATGAGCTGAAGGTGAAAGTGAACCTAAACTCAACCTTTGGATTATTTGCGTGTCGGAACTTCTGTGAGACTTAGAATTTTAAAATCAACAACCCTCAAGTTCTACACATCATTGCTACAGTTTCGGCTCAGAAGTCATCTTAGATTGATCATCTTCCCAAAGTATACCCTATGAACATTGAATAACCGACTCATGTGTGTGAAAGATTTTAGCTCTTCCCATCCAGAATGCCGGACTACCGCGCAAACCTCCTCTCCAGTAACTCGTCCTCGGGGAGTCAGGTATTTCCTTCTAAGGTCTATCGCGCTGTGTTCACAATCGAATTGGGGGAGAAGTTAGAAGAATGAGAAAAGAACTGGAGGGTGGCCAGTGTAGTCACCTCTCCTTGTGAAGATGGCCAGTGTAGCCGAGTCTCCACCAAGATCTGCAGGTTTTGAAGCTTGGACCTTTTTGGTCAGATGTTTATTTGGTAGAATGCTTCTTTATATTTGGCATTGTTGGTGGTTCTGCTTGGATCTTGTTGTGCCCCTACGGATATAGAATCTTTTTGTTCCGTACATTTTTTGGGGTCTTAGAAAAATTGTGCCCAGCCGTCCATCCCTTTTCCGAAGCTTTATTTCAACCCGTACTCCAGTCATTAGATTTCCACACTACCAGAAAAGAAACTCACACAGTCTTCCAACATCCTGTCTGAGTTGGGCTAAGTACATAGTGCGGGAGTACAAATTAATTCCTTATTCCAGAGTTGTACCCAGAATGAAGAGACCATGTTAGTCACTAAAAGTCAAATGCTGCACATTGTCATGTGGAACTCAAAGAATTAAGTCAAAGACCCGAAGACTCTAAAATCCCATTTCTTGGTGAAGTTCCTCTGAAAATTAGGTGGATTAAGGTCAAGTCCAGACCACTCTCGGTTTCGGCTCATAACTCGGTTCAGAACCCAAAGACTTTTCACATATGCAAATGTGATGCTTGGATGAAGTGCAGGTGTGTGAAATGCAGACACATTTTTTTCTCTCTTCTTTTTTTTCTTTTTGAATTTTGTTGTTTTTTTATGCATAAGAAGCCCTTTTTTTTCAAAAATCTTGGGTGTAGTCAGTGTTAGTGGCAAAACGTTTTTTGTTTTTTGTTTTTTTTGAAAACCCACCCTGTAAATAAATATAGACTTACGCGTAAGTACGAGATATGGATAAAATGTATACATAGTATATATACAGACCCCCCTATACTTAGCGAGTGTTGTGTCCTCAGAGCACAAGAAGCGTAAAGAAGACGTAGCTCGGGCTAAGCGTAAGAGAGTGAAAAAGGAAAAAGAACAAGATTTATAGAATCGCCCCCCTATACTTAGACTGTGAATAGTATAAGTATAGAAGAAGAGCGGAAAAGAAAGAAGAAAAGAAAAAATGAAGCGGTCAGGGTATGTGAATGAGGAGAGTATATACAGGTGGGCGTCGGTTCCCCCTATACTTAGGCTTTGGTCACCCTAAGTATAAAAGAAGGGTGGAGGCGAGTCGATCTGAAGATGGAGTGTGATGGTATATATAGATGGCATCGGTCCCCTCTATACTTAGGCCTTGGCCTAAGTAGAGGAAGAAGCTGTACAAGGAGACTGATGTGGTTGGGAGGGAGGGTGGGATTGATCTGATAAATCTTCAATGTCCTCGCTCTGCGTGAAGTAGATGACCTCAACTTGCACTGTATGCTCTTTGGATGATTCTATATATGGCTTCAGTAATTGTCCATTCACTGAGAAAGGTTGTGCATTATGTTTGAGTTCGGCAATATCCACACTTCCATTGGTTTGCACATCGATGATAACATAGGGACCCATCCATTTTGATTTCAGTTTCCCATGAAAAATCTTTAACCGAGCATTAAACAACCATACTTTCTGCCCAGGGACAAAGGTTTTATCTCGAATGTGTCTATCATGCCATCTCTTGACCTTGTCCTTATAGATTACACTGTTGTCATATGCTCGGTTTCGGATTTCAATTAGCTCATTTAAATTCAAGTCTCGACATAATTTCCCAAGATGACAACTCCAATTCAACTTTTTGATTGCCCATTCCGATTTGTGAATCAATTCTACAGGTAGATGGCATGTCTTGCCATAGATCATCCTAAAAGGTGAAGTACCGAGTGCAGTCTTATAGGCTGTCCTATAGGCCCACATAACCTGGTCCAATAGTTTTGACCAGTCCTTCCTATCTGGACGAACCAATTTTTGAAGAATACCCTTCACCTCTCTATTAGAAACCTCTGCCATGCCATTAGATTGTGGATGGTATGGGTTGGCTATTCTATGCTCAAATTTATACTCTTTAGCCAAAGATCTCATTTCCTTATTCACAAAGTGGCTACCTCCATCATAAATCAAGACTTTTGGTATTCCGAACTTTGCAATGATATTATCCTTGATAAACTTACAGATGGTTTTTCTATTTGCGGTTCGGGTTGGAATAGCCTCTACCCATCTAGACAAATAATCAACCGCTAACAAGATGTACTCAAATCCATTGCTATTGGGAAAGGGACCCATAAAATCAATCCCCCATGCATCGAAAACATCATAGAAAATCATTAGTTGCATGTGCATTTCATCTCTATAACCAACAGTCCCTCCCATCCTTTGACAAATCGGGCAAGACCATACAAATTCATTAGCATCACGAAATAAGGTCTGCTAGTAAAATCCACATTGGAGTACCTTGTGTGCGGTTCTCTTTCCCGAATGGTGCCCTCCAGCCTCGAGAGTATGACAATGTGTGAGGACACTCTGGTATTCTTCCTGAGGAATACATCTTCTCCAGACACAATCCGCTCCTTCATAAAAAAGGAAAGGATCGTCCCAATGGTATTTCCTTGAATCCGACTTTCGTTTATCAATCATTCTCTTGGTCCAACCAAAGGGAACCTTCTTGGAGACAAGATAGTTCACGATGTTGGAATACCATGGGGTTGAATCAATAACGCAAACAGATTCGTCTGGAAAAGTCTCCTTAATAGGTCCAGTGTCAAGATAATCATTTTTCTCAATTCGGGAAAGGTGATCGGCAACAACATTCTTAATTCCAGTTTTATCTTTGATCTCCAAATTAAATTCCTGGATTAACAAGATCCACCTCAAAAGCCGTGCCTTGGCATCTTTCTTATCCATGAGGTATCTAATTGTCGTATGATCAGTGAAAATTGTCACCTTGGAGCCCAATATATATGATCTGAATTTTTCAAGGGCCCAAACAACTGCGAGCATTTCCTTTTCAGTCACTGTATAATTTCTGTGCAGGATCCAATACTTTGCTCGCATAGTGAATCGCATAAGGGATTCCATCCCGTCTTTGTCCAAGCACAGCTCCGACAGCAACATCCAATGCATCAGTCATGATCTCAAAGGGAAGAGACCAGTCGGAAGCTTGTAATATCGACGATTCACATATTTTCTTTTGAGGAGCTCGAAGGCCTCAAGACACTTGTGATTTACAATAAACTCGGTGTCTTTTCCTAAGAACTCAGTCAGTGGGCAGACGATCTTTGAAAAATCAGGGATAAACCTTCGATAAAATCCAACATGCCCTAGAAAAGACCGCACTGACTTGACGTTGGTTGGTGGCTCAAGTTTCTTGATCACATCCACCTTGGCAGGGTCGACCTCCATACCCTTTTTGGAGATGACATGCCCCAACACGATACCCTCAGTCACCATAAAGTGGCTCTTCTCCCAGGAGAGTACCAAATTAACCTCCCTGCATCTCTTGAGGACTCGGTCCAAGTATGCTAAACATGTATCAAATGAATCACCATGGACAGAGAAGTCATCCATGAAGACTTCCATGAAATCACCCACCATTTCGGCAAATACGGCAATCATGCACTGCTGAAATGTGCTTGGGACATCACAAAGCCGGAATGGCATGCGCTTGAATGCGTAGGTACCGAAGGGACATGTAAATGTGGTTTTTTCCTGATCCTCGGGAGTGATAGCTACTTGATTGTAGCCAGAGTACCCATCAAGAAAACAGAAGAATGACTTCCCTGCAAGTCTCTCCAAGATTTGATCAATAAATGGCAGTGGAAAGTAATCTTTCTTGGTCGCATCATTCAGGCGCCTGTAATCGACACAGACACGCCACGACGTGGGTACTCGGGTCGCGATCTCTACCCCCTCCTCATTGGTGACCATATGGATTCCCGATTTCTTCGAGACAACATGAAGGGGGGCCACCCACTTGGAGTCAGAAATGGGGTATATAAAACCTGCTTTGCACCATTTTTCTATCTCTTTTTTAACTACTTACCAAAGATTGGGGTTTAATCTTCTCTGAAATTCAAGGGAAGGCCTTGCGTTATCCTCAACATAAATTTGGTGCGAGTAGAGAGCAGGGTTGATTCCTACGAGATCTGACACAGTCCAACCGATGGCTTTGCAATTTTGCCCAAGGACTTCTAGAAGTCTGGATTCTTGGTCCATGGTTAATGATGAGCTAATGATCACAGGGAATTTATCTTTGGGTCCATTGAGAAATGCATACTTCAGTGTAGGAGGGAGAGGTTTCAGCTCTGGCAAATCTGAATCATCAATCAAGTTTGGTTGAATGTCTTTTAAGTCTGGCTCTGTGCTGGTTGATGGTGAATCATTCTGTAATATGCTAGCCACTAATCCTGAAGGAATGTGAGTCGGATCGCAAAAGTAGTGTGGTAATTCGGCCAAAGCCGCGTCCATCTCGTCATCGATTTTTCTTGATTTTCCCGAAGAAGATGGGTGACAAATCCGAAAGGATTTCTGTGTCATCAAGATTATAATCATCCGGGTGTTTGGGTTTGTCTGACAATATCTCGCATACTGACTGGTGCACTGTTTCTTCTTCTGCTGGCGTGTTAGCAATCTGAAGGTCCGGCAGTTGGTCCCACGGTCCAGTAGTGCTGATGATATTACACTCGGATGTTTCGACATCTTCAGTGGTGGATTCAGAATCTGGTCTTTGCCACTTTGTTTGTTTAATCTCCAGATCCACTTCTCCATCTAGGGAGCGGAATTTCATCATTCCGGTGCCGTAATCAAATACAACCTTAGCGGTTCTTAAGAAGGGTCTTCCAAGAATGATTTGCGATTCCTTCCAGTGGTTCGGGGTCTCCATATCAAGGACAGTAAAGTCCACTTTGTATTCCGTTCCCTCGACCATAATGATAACATTTTTCACTTCTCCCTTAGGCCTTTTAGTGGATTTGTCAGCGAACTGGAGTAAAGATAATGATTTCTGGAGAGGACCTAACTTCAATCTGTAATATAAGGCTAAGGGAAGAAGATTAATGGAAGAACCATTGTCGAGAAGTGTGCGTGCGAACGCAATACCGCCAATGCGGCTTTCCACATAATGAGCACCCATGTCCCTTTTCTTCCTTGGTAAATGCTGATTTCTGACACATTTGGTAGTAGCCACTGTCAGGACATGAGTCTCCACAAACTGATTTGTTTTCTTTGTATGAGTCCTGGTGGGAGTACATTTCATTTTCAAGTATTTCTGAAATGCTGGATTACTGGCTACATACTGATCAAAGGGTACTTTGACTGTGATATTCTGTTGGTAGAATTTTTCCATTACTGGGTCATTTTGAATGGTTTTCTTTTGTTTTCCTTTCTTTAGAGCATGAGGGAAAGGAATGGAAGCATTTGAGACAGGAGAAAGAGAGCCAGAATCATAAATACGAGCATCTTTATTAGATTTGGAGTTCTTATTACAATCATAATAATTATGTTGCTGAAATGGTGACAAAGGTAATTTTGCAGCAACTAGAGGTTCAAGGTCCTCTGCGGTGTCCATAGATGCCTCTCCTTTATCTTATGCTGAAATCTTCGGTCGTCCTTCTTCTTCATCCTCATAAGCATCCTCCGGTTGATCTTCCGAGTCTTGATGGTCAGCTTCCCTTGCCCGGTCAGGTACGACCACGGTCCTTCCGCTCCTGAGTGACATGGCATTGATATTGTCAAACAAAAAGATCTCGTGTTCAGATGTGGAAAAATCTGAATAGTATACCTGATTATTGTATTAAGATGACTGAGATTTGTTCAAGCTATTGGGGTTAACTTGAACTTGGGCGGGAATGGCTGTGGTTGGGGCTGTCTGTTCTTCCTTCCAACGGGATAGACGATTAACGTCTACCCGTAGATCGTACAGTTCATTCCGGAAGCTGCAAATTTCCTCCAGCATTTGTTTCTGGATATCCACCGAGTCTTCTGGAGGCTTGGATGATCGAGATGCTTGATTTGGAGCTTGATACTGCTGACGATGTTGTTGAGGTTGGTTCTGACGGTCGTGTGGTTGCTGCTGCCTCGAGTGCTGATTGTGTTGTGGAGCTGTGGGAAAAGCGGCATTGTAGAAGGTGGTTGGACGTTGATATTGCTGACGGTCCCCCGTATTACCCTGTCGGGTATTATCCTGTGTGTACCAGATGCCGTTTATCTCGAATGTCTGAGGCGGGGCTTCTACGACTGTCTCTGCTGGTGGAGGTGACTGATGGGAAGGTTGGGCATAGGATTGGTCCTGAGTCCACGGTTGCGGTTGTCCTGGCCCTGGCTGCTCTTGGACATGATGCACATGATAAATTGGGACCGTAGGTGTAGTAGGTATCCCTATCTTGGATACCTTCTCAGTAAGTTCCTCCATTTGTTTTGGAAATTGGGAGAGCCGGTTGTCAATGTCGTTCACCCTTTTATTAATGTGATCCACAACTGTTAATTTATCTGTGATGATGTTCATGTTGGGAATCAAGTCCTCTGCTATTTCTGCGACAGTTTGTTTCCCTCCTTTGGCTTGATAGGTGTTCAGTGAATCAGTGTAAGCTCTACGAGCAATTTGTGAACGGCTAGTCTCCGCCATTTGCTCCAGTATTTTCCAGACGGTATCAGCTCCTCGGGATGTGTAATTTCCTCCACAAGCAGCGCTGACTAAACTCTGAGTCCCGTGGTTAAGGCCAGAATAGAGAGATTGGACCAGGATGTTATTATCTAGGTCATGGCAGGGACACTTCTGTAGCAGATCTTTAAATCTATCCCATGCATCACAAAGTGGTTCATTAGGCACTTGAGAGAAGCTAGTGATTGATGACCGGCCAAGCGACAGAGGTAAAGGTGTAAAATAAATAGGTCGTTGTGACCTCAGTCACTCAACTAAGTCAATCAAGAAAAATCAATCACTCAAATCAGATAAAAACAAGCAAGCACACAATAGAGCGATCTAGCTATAGGATTAACCTGGTATAGCTCCCAGGGTCGAACTCAAGGAGCACAGATTGGCCTTGCGGCCTACGATGTAGTCAAATTGAACTAAAACACAGAGAACATATTTTTGTGGTTTTTATTTGTTTTTATAATTTTTTTAGATTTTTGAATGATGAGAAAATGAAATAAAAATGAATGCAAGGAAACTTGTACAATTTATAAAACACTCCAAAAATGATGCAAAAACTAAGGAAAAATGGTTTTTATATTTTTCAAGTTTTTTACTGTTTTTGGTGAATTTTTGGGATTTTTCTAATGGGTAAATTATTTATTAAAAATCAAACAATGCGAAAAACAAAGGGGACTGTCCAGCAAGGCTTAAGACCCAAAAATAAAATACTCTTGGATCTCAAAAAGCCCTAAAGGTAATTTTCCTATAATCTAGAAAGAATAAGGAAAATTTAGGCACCCTAATTATTGTTTTTGGATTTTTAATTTATTTATTACAATTTTTATGAGTTTTTAGGGGTTTTTCAATTTTTAGGGTTTTTAGGTGATGAAAAGTAGCCAAAATTGGCTAGAAAATCAAACAACAAGCAAATTACAGTGTCTAATTTTTTTTAGAATTTTTGGTGGAGTTTTTATATTTTTTTGGTATTTTTAAAGTCAAACAGTGGCAAAAATGTGTGTTTTTGAATTTTTAAAAATAATAAATGAAATCAAAAATGTCCCCCAAAATCATAGAAATTCCTACACCATGGCAGGAGCCATGTGTCAAAATCTCATTGGATTTGGAGGTCGTTTGATATTTTATTCAAAAATAAAGGTGGGGCACTGTGCACAGGGACCTAAGTGCAAATACCCAAAAGTTCTGGGGTCCTGGTGCAAAATACCCAAGAAGTCACGTGCCAAGCACGTGCCTGGGGCACTCAAGGACCTAAATGTAATAAAAATAAGTTCCAGGGACCTATTGATAACTCGTATCAAAAGTCCAGGGGCTTATGTTGCAAATAACCCAAAATAATTCGCACATGTGCAAAATCAATGCTCACAGGGGTATAAATGCAATTTCACAAAAAGATTCATTCATTGCATAACATTCCAGAACTACAGGGCTAAAGATGCAAAATTCCCAAAGTAACACGTGACGAAGCACGTGGGTCTCTACTGGCAGGGGTATAAATGCAAATAAAATAAATCCGAGGTCCTTGATGCAAATAACCCAGAAAATAAACAACTTGACTTGAAGGTTACAGGACTAAAAAGAAATGAAACAAACAGAGGGGGGCCTACGATATTTACCCCTTTATTAATAGCGACGGCCTGATGTTGACGCGTGGCAGATCTGACGGTGGAGAACAAACGCGCCTTTAACTCTGGAAGCGCTTGCCTGATCCGACGGCTGGTGTGCGTCCACGTGGGTGATCGGACGGTGCAGATGCAACGTGGTTCTTCGAAGGAAACCAGGCTCAGATCAGATGGTCGAGAGAGGTCCACGTGGATGATCAAGCGGTACTGGGATACTGCGCCTCTCTCCTCGGCTGCGACGGTCCGGATGAGATCCTCAGATGGATCGACGGCTGCTGCTCCTCTACAGATCGACGGCTGGGATTAGAACTGGAGCGAGGGCGTCATCGGACGGCTCTGGAAGGTGGAGGAAGAACTGATGGCCGGCGAAGTTCGCCGGCCTCCTGCGTGCGCTACACCCCTCCTCAGCTGCTGCAGATGATCGGAGAAGCTCCGCTGGACTGTCCCGCAGCTGCTGGTGGTGGCCAAGGGCCCAACCGAGCCCTGGAGGGGCTCCGGCGAAGCCTAGTGGCTCGAAGCTCCTGGCTGAACTGTGAAGGAGGCTCAGACACCCCCTTTGGACCTGCAAAGTGGTCAAGAAGCTTCGCGGGTCGAGGGCAAAGTGCCTCGACCCGGTTAGGTGGCGTGAAGGTGAACGGTGCGGTGGGGCGGAAGAGCTCCGGCGAGGCGGAGGCGATGGAACTCGACTCCCAGATCCTGTGCGATCTGGGTTGGGTGAGTGGGCGTAGAAGGTGCGCGGGGATACGGCGGAGGTGATGATCGGGTCGGATGGTCGAGATGTAACGTGAGGTGGTCGGAATCAGGGAAATGGGTCAGATATACGATTTGGGCGAAATCCTAAATTAGAAGAAATTAGAAAGAGCTAAGGTTACCTGATGGATGCTGGAGACTGTGCTGGAGCGTGGCTATCTCCGGGTCGTAGCTTCGAAGGGCGTCAAGGCCTGAAGCTCGATGCTCAACGCTGGCGGCGGAGCAAAGGCGGCGAAGTTCGCCGGATCAAAGGATACGCCTCCTCACCTCACTGCAACAAGGGCTGACGCTCGCTGTCACTCTTGCGGAGCCGATGGAGGTCACTGGGAAGAAGGAGAGGGTCCAAAGATGGGGCGCGGAGGCGGCGGAGGGAAGATTATATAAGGTGACAGCGTCGATTAGAGTTGAGTGGGGACAGCGAAGGAAAGCGTGGATTTGATGGCGGAGGATCCGGCGAGGGAGAGGGATGAACGGCGAAGAATCCGGGCACGGGGGTTGAGCGGGTGACAGCCTGGAGAAGCGTGGATAAATCGGCGAAGGAGGCGCGGCACGCATCTTCCAGAAAAGGAAGGAGGTCGCGGGGGAGTTGACCGGGGTCAACATTCCCCCGTGGCCCAGTCAGACGCTGCCACGTGTACCCGAATTTTGTTTATTTATTTTAGGGTAGAAATAGGCCGAATTAAGGAAAACTCAAAACATGAAATATTTTTCTTTTATTTTTTTCTATTTTTTGGTGATTTTTAATTAATTTTTGGAAATAAAAATAGGGTAGCTATATATACAGGTATATGTACACTATATGGATTTTTATTTTTGATTTTTTATTTGTTATTTTTATGTGTTTTTATGCTCATTTTGTATTTTATTTATTTACAACATGAAATATGGAATAAAAGAATATTTTTATTTGATTTTTATCACTTATATACAAGGGTGAAATAAATGGTTGAATACATTTATATACATGGTATTTATACAATGTATTTTGGTATTTTAATTTTGTAATTTTTATTTGATTTTTATTTTGTTTCTTGTTATTTATTTTATTTACAAAAATGTAACATAGAATATTTACAAAAAGTTCTGAAAATAATTTCATTTATTTATAGGGTTAAATAAATACAATGGTGTGGTTTATACACAAGGTGAAAGGGCATCTTTTGAATTTTTGAATTTTAAATTTTTATTTTGTTTTTAATAAAATATACACACCATATGTACAAATATTGACAACATATTTTTGGGTGAGGAAAATATATAGTTTTATTTATTTATAGAAGTATACACACATGAGCTCCTATCTCCCTCTACTTTGGCTTTTATGCGGTCAGGCCCATGCTGAGCCCTCCCTTGGGTTAGGTTGCTCAATATTTATTCTAAATATTTCCCTCTTTTTCTTTTTGCTCTTTATTCTTTTTATTTTTGCACAAAAACATGCTAATTATAGGTTTTTACACAATGCATGCTTTTGGTAATTATTGGTATTTACACATATCTACATGTATTTGCAAAGGTTTTTGTAGCTAAAATAATAGAATAAAGAGTGATGAATGGGTATTCATCAGTGATGCGAGTCCTCATTTGATTGGTTCGACTCAGAGGGTAAAATTTCTTCAAGAATAGGTTCTTAAACCTATCATAAGTGGTCACCGTCACTCCCAAATTTTTCACCCAGTAATTTGCTTTACCTTTCAAGGCGAAAGGTAATGCAGTGAGACGAATGTAGTCCTGGCTGACTTGTGGGTGCCTCTGATTAGAACATACTAGCTCCAAATCACGCAAAAATTCGTATGGTTCTTCATCTGCATTACCATGAAATTGTGGTAATTGACTCAGGAAGTGTGGCTTCAGTTCATGGTGAACCTCAGGCTGAAGTGGCTGCAAGTAATTTCTGACTCTATATTGCCTGGGATTGTATGCGGCTTCCATTGGTTTCTTCCTCTGCATTCAACCGTTCTAGCTGTTCCCTCATCAAATTTTGTTGCTGCTCAGACGTGGCTAGTCTTGCTAGAACCATCTGCATTGGGTCTTCATTGAGTTCATCTTCCTGATTGCTTTTCTTTGGAGGCATCTTTCGTGAGTACTTCTTTTCACCTTCAGATTGTGAAAAATTGGAGTCAATATTTTGAAAAGGATTATAAGAGGAGGCTTCAAGGGGAAGGTGTCCCTGAATCCAAGGTGGTTCTGAGTAAGAGTGGCTCAGAACGTTTGAGACTGGAAAGTTTGTGGTGGTCATTAAAGGGTTCGCTGAGTCCGAACAGAAATTGCCACAATCTTCCATTCTCGAATCCAAAAGATTATCAAGAGGTGTACGGTTCATGATCTAGGCACAAGTGTGCGGTATTCGATGATGAACTAAGTTTTACGCACAAATCAAACACAATACAAAGTTTTGTTTCACCAACTCACTCAGTGAAGGCTATGAGAGTTCGGCCAATTATCTTTTCAGTTTTAATTGGTGAGAGTTCAAATCTTGCAAGCCATTTAAACGAGCTGTTAGGTGCATGTATTTCCTGACCGACTGTCCCGAATTCTTACGACTAGTTGCACCTACTTTCAGTCAGTATGGGAGTAAGTAAGGACCGTAGAACGGCTACCCTTTACTTGAGGACGGAGCCTTACGCACTGTCCTCTAAACCACCCACTCTCCTAAGGAAATTCAGACCATTTACCGGCTACCCGTAGATCCTCACTGAGAAATAGCTAATCGCTTTTGGTAGAATCAGTAGTCAGTATGAAAATGCTGGCTTTGGCTCTATCCTAGTGCGCGTCTCTCTCCTCGCTGCAAGATAAAATCAAACAATGTCAGGGTTGTTCTCCCGCAAGAATTCTTGATTTTATGGGTTTTTAAGATCGGCTATATTTAGCAGTCCCAATTTTAATTAGGTGATCACTGAAGAATTAAGTAAGCAGAATAATACGTCTACCGTCCAGTCCCAATTTCCTTTAGAATTATGTGATAAAACAAGAGGGAGAAAGTCAGGAAAAGCCGATGCATGCGGAAAACTATGATGAATGCTCAGTTAGAAGACATACAGTGAATCCTCGCAATCTTCATGTGGGATGCTAGACAAAAATTTAAAATTATTCTATATGGAATGCAAACCGATGAAAAACCGCACCTAAGCAGAAAGTTTTATTAGCGGGAAAGAATTGAGTTAACTTTGGCTAAGTTGAACGATCTATGTGCGTCTCAATTAATAGTGCAGTGTCGCTTAATCCTACGAGCACAATCAAAAATTAAATTGTTCTGAGAGCCGTATATGCAGGTCTATCCTATTCGCCACTCAAGTCGGGCCCCACCCTCACCGGAGAGTGAAACAGGCCACGACACACTACAGAATAAAGTTTGAGGTCTTGTTACACACACGAGCATCCAAACGGACACCGCTATAAATTAATTACAGAAATTAAAATTTTGCAGAAATAAAGTCCTAGACTCTACGCTCTCTCACGACTCGACTCGATCATAAATTAATTGCAGATTTTAGCAGGTCGATGAAGATGCCTCGGTTTCTTGAAAAATCGCTCCACATATGCCGTGTACCTCGCAAGAAAAATAAGAGAGATAATGTAAGAGAGTGACTCCAAAAAATGATAAAATAGACAAGAAGAAATAAATGCTGAAAATAAATGAGATTTACAATGAAAAAATTCGGGGGTCAGACTACCCGAATGCGGAAAACCGAACAAAAATTTTTTAAGACAAAAATCTAAGCTGTTTGCCTCCCCGGCAACGACGCCATCTGACGAATCCGAAAATGCAGCGTTTAAAAAGTGTTTTTATCGTTCGGCTTATAGAATGATTAGTCGTGCGTTGTAGGCGGCAATCAGAATCGGTCAAGAAAATAACCACACAAAATGTTCGTTAATTTGATTAATGTGGTTTTATGTTTATTTTACTTGGGCAAGTCCCAAGGTCGATCACAAGGAGGCAAAGGAACAACCTAGAGGAATGTCTATCAAAGTTCGTGTTCGATTTTCGAGGTGGTCTTTTTTTGGAATTTTCAATGCAATAAAGGGTGCAAAATGCAAATTCGGCCTTATTTTAGGGACTAAAATGTAAATTTCGATCAAACGATGTCCGAAAAATATGAAACTTGGCCACAATGTAAATTCTGATAAAATGGGTGCACTGTAATTTTTTTTTGGAATTTTTGGATGCAATATGAATTTTTTTATGGATTTTTAAATGCAAACAAATTGATTTTCAATATTTAATTATAATAAATATTAAACCTACTTATTTTCAAGAAATAAATTTATCTGAGATCTATCACTAGGTGACGGATCTCAAAAAAATCCTAAACCTAAAAAATGTGGGGTTTAATACCTATTAAAAATTAAATACTAAAATATGCAAAATGATTTTTATAGGACAAATTACGCATGCAAATGCAAATCTTTTTGGGCACCTGTCAAGTACAATTAACTCTACAATATGTGATTTTTCGGGGATTTTTAGAGCAATGGCTAATCAACTATGAATTTCAGAGCAAGAAATGGGCAAAATACGCAAATTTTCACAAAACAATTATTTATTAATTAACCATCATCACAAAAATACCCACAAGATGTCAAACAGTAGAGAATTAATTGACAAACAAAATACTATTTTTGATTGATAAAATAATGTAGAGAAGATGTTCAAAACTGAGGGGGAACACAGGGGTCTAACTGCCATAAATATAAATAAATAAAACTGCAGAGGACTGAAATGTAAATACCTATAATTAGGGGGTACTCTTTGCAAAATTCTCAATAGGTCACGTGCTATGCACGTGACCTCTGAGTGGCGGGTGCAGATGGCGAATAAGGGGGTCCTCGGGGGTGTTCTTGCGAATGACCCCGAGGTCACGTGAGGAGCACGTGACCCGGGGATGATGTAAGCCTGACGTCCCCCCACCCTCACGCGCGTCGCGCGTGGCGGGGGTCTCGGGCTGGAGCCCGGTGGCTGGCGAGGGACGATGACGGAGCTGGGCTCCTGTGGCTGGAGGTCCGATGGAGCTTCTGGCTGGCGGTGGCGTCGTTGGTCGCTGGTGGTGCGGCCGACACACGGTCGTGGGTCTTCGATGAAGCGGTGGCCAAGTGGAGCGTCGGCGTGGCTTGGAGGCGGTGGGGCGCAGAGGGCGGAGCTGGAGGTGTTTGACAGCGGAGATGGTTGCGTCGTCGGTGGAGTTGGAGATGTGACCGATGAAGGGGTGTTATCGGTGAAGCTTGCAGTTGTAGGTGATGGAGCAGCGAAGTTCCTGGTGGTCGAGGAAGATGACGTGCGGCGAGGCGTCGATGTTGAAGATTGGTCGGAGAAGGAAGGTCGGGATTGATTGGGATTCGATGGAGATGCGATTGGAGCCGGAAGAGGGAGGTGATCGGAGATAGGCGACATCGAGGGGATGGCAGGAAGATTGGTGTTTGATTGGAGATGGAGGAAGGAGGCGATACGATGGGGTCCGGCGAATCGCGAGATTGAGGGAATGGAGGAGATCCGGTGGCACGGCGAAATCGCGGGGATCGTGGTGGCGGCGAAATCAACGGCGTGCGGCAGAGATAATTGGGGAAGAAGACGAGGACAACGCACATGCACCGTCCGATCGAGTGCGATCGGATGGCCCCTGTGGCGCCACGTGGCGACACAAGGGGGACGGCGCTGGCACGTGCGTTGCACGTGCCTGGGAGGCACGTGCTTCGCGCGTGCGGGATATTTATTTAATTTTTTTTATAAAATGAGTTTATAAATAGGCGGAAAATGGCTGATACGTGGTGGCACCAGGTGCTGCCACGTGGTGGCACCAGGTGCTGCCACGTGTCAGCACCAGATAATTCAGAAAATAAATAATTTGTAAAATCAAAAATAAATAGTAAATGACCTCAGATCAAAAAAGTTTCTTTACGAAAATTTCTCGTCTCAATGAGATCTACAAATTTCATGAAGACATAAAAACCAAAATCGATCATTTGCACAAAGTGGTATTTTTGGGGTGTCCCATGTACATAGAACACCTTGATTTTGGGGTTTTGTAATTTTTTTGTCATTTTTAAAACAGATAAAAATCTGGAAAAATATGGTAAAATCAAGAGTAAATAAAGACATCTTAATCTAATTTTTTTGGATTTTTAATAATTGATAAAATATGTACATAAAATATTAGGTCAAAAATAGCTAAAATACACAATGTACAAAAGAGGCCCAAAACCCAACTTTCACATACGAGCTCCGATTCACTTGAACTTTGTCTCGTTTTGAAGGTAATTGAATGTACATTAGTTCAAAAGTGAGTAGGATTAAAACGGACACTAGATGAGGAAGATATAGGGCTTTTAGTCCGAAAATCCTGAAACTAGGGTTTGGGTTTTTGGTCCACTTATTTGGGTTAGTTATTTTTTTGTATTTTTTTATTTTTGTTAGTGATATGTACACAGTGGAAGTGGTTTTGAGTCATTCGGACTTAGCATGAATGAGTTAAAAATCCGGGAAGTTAGGCTATTTACAGGTCACTTTTGTCTTGGATTTTTGGCTTCTTATTTTGTGCAGATTTTTGTGCTTAAAATGCAATTCTTATGAAATCATGCACTAATGCTAATTATGCAGAATAGATGCAAGAATGTTGTTGATTTTGAGGGTTTTGAGCTTAATAAATGAGATTTAGAGTGATGAATACGAGTTTCATCAGTCACCCATGAATACTCCCTGGTCTCGGATCTGCCTCTGCATGGTCTCTAGGGATGCTAGAAGTGAATTGTTGATGGCGGCTTGATCAAGGAAGAATGACGGGTGCTCATGATCATCTGGGTGCTATCCTCTGTCAGCCATGTCTGGGTTCTCTGAAAAAGCAAAAGAACCCATCTCAGGTGCCATCAAATGATCTGAGCTCTGCGATGCACTAAATTCTGAAACTCTTGGACTGATGGATGGAGAATGAGAAGGGTGGTCGAGGGGGAACAGGGTGGAAGTGAACTCAGGCTCGGAGAGCAGGTCTGGGCTCTCCGCGGTAGTCCTAGATGAATGAGGAGGAGTGCTGGATAGCGGTGCCAACAGAGTCAGCCTAAGATACCTCCATCCCATCATCTTGATTATTGATAAGAGCAAGGTTGAGAAATGAAGAAGGAAGAAGGGAGAAGCAAAATTGTGCACAATTAAGCTGTGTTTTTTATCTTGACCTAAAATCAACTAGCAATAAAACACAAATCAAGGAGATTCACCAACTCAACACATGAAGCCGTGAAGGTTCGGCTTTTATCTTGTCAATTTTAGCTTGAATTCAGGAATTTATCTTATAACGAGTCCTTAGAGCGCTACGCCTATAGGAGAGAGAGTACTATCGGAAAAGTGTTCCCGTACTTGTCCTCCTCCTGTGTAACCTGTATCTTGCGCTTTTTAAGGTCCTTGTAACCCTTCCTGTATCCCTAATCAGCCAAAGAAGAAGAGGGAGAAAGCCGATAGGCGAAACCGATACTTCGGACCTTGCTCGCAACGGAATCACACGTGAGTGTGCAAGATCCTACTCGGACACAGACGGTGAGACAGACACACCCGTGAAGGCGTGGCCTATACTTGGTACTTTGGACAAGGTCGATGCTCACACAATAGTGAGTCACCAATGGTGACCAAGCCCTACTCGCCTACGTACGATAGTAGCACCAATACTTCGGAAATCCAGGCGATACACAAGGCAGCCACAAGCTGGGTTTTTGGCTCTAATCCTTACGAAACACTCAACTCACTTGGAAGGAGACCTTCCCATGCAACCTGAAAACAAGTGAGGGTGTGACTCTCCCCAATCAATGAGTCCAATTACCAATTTTATTTAGGTCAAAGTTTTCTTAGCAGTCCCTTTTTTAATTTTTTTGGTGTTATCACTTCTTTTGAGTAGATTCAAACAAGCGCCTAACGATTTTTTTGTATTTTCTTGATTCCTACTTTGTCCAAAAACAGAGGGAGAAAAGAGTCGGAAAAGCCGTGTAAGTCGGCACCAAGATGGAAATCTCACTTTTGTGCCTAAATGATGAATGCTAAGTAAGAAGACTTACAATGCCTCCAGCTCTCTCCATGCGGGATGCAAAGCAGAAATTTATAAACCTATACTATATGCCGATATGCAAGCGGAAATCATCCTAAGCAGGAAATTGCTACGTGAAGAACCACAAGTCAACCACCAATCTCCAATCCTAAGGTCTGGTCTAGGCTCACCCCTCCTCCTCTCGACACATCGAGTTCAGGAGAAGCGCTTGGCGGGATGAGCTCGCGGCGCGACGGATCGAAGACTAATGATTAACTGTTTAATTAAACTAAGTCCAAATACGATCTATAGGTACATACAAAGGTTATTAGTGTGTTTGGACCTAATCTAATCGATCAAGCAAAAGTCTAGAACTAAGGGCTTAATCCACAAAAGAAATGAAAAATGAAAACAAAACTGGAAAATGACTGCGGAAAACACGAAGAAAACCGCGGTGGGCCCCCAGGTGAACAGACACCTGGAAATTAGGCTCGGAAGTGTCTTAGTGTCCAAGTCCCTGTATTATTACAAATTAATAAATCTCTCTCACAGAAATAAAATGCAAACTATTCTAACACTCTTTCTCAAGTCTCCCGCTCTCTCCTTCTGGCTTGGCTTAAGAAAAGCCAGCTCCGCTTCTCAAGGTTGCACCGGATCCCCTAGGTGATCCGCCTCGCTCTGCGGTCCCTTGCAAGAAGACAAGAAAAGAGATGGTCGGAAAGCTCAACAATGTATATCAAAAATAGAAGAGAGATAAAATGAAGCAATACTGGAGACAAACAAACACAATCACACAAAAATGTGATCTATTCGTTGTTGTTCCCCGGCAACGGCGCCATTTGATTTAGCCAAAATTCATGGGGTCTAAATAGTGTCTCGCACAAAGCGGAGACAACCGTCGCTGAGGCGACCCGCAATGAATCCTGGACTAAAATCAATAATTAACCCACACTATAGATATCAAGAAACGACAAGCAAATGTGAAGTTAAAATTTATTTTTAACTCTACATAAAAGATGTATAGAAGCAAGTATGTAGAGAGTTCGATCACATGGAGCAAGGCAGGATAGATCCGCAAGTGTGTGTGTGTGTGTGTGAAAGTGATGTGTTGTCTACACTATGCAAATGTGAATATTTTTGTGGGTTTTTAATTTTTAATATTTTTTTATTTTTAATTTTGTATTTTGATTTTTAATTTTTCTGATTTTATATTTTCTTTTTATATTTTATATATTTTTTTATTTTCTTTTTTCAATATTGGAATATATATAAATTATAAGAAAGGAGGGGATAGAGTATTTATAAAAATATGCAAAAATGCTCAAAAATTCAGAAATAATATATTTTTGGTTTTTTATAATTTTTTACTGTTTTTGTGATTTTTTGGTATTTTTCAGAATCTTTTTGGTATTTTTTAAAAGTTAAAATAAAGAAAATAGTGAATTAATGTTCTGGGTGAAGGTAAAATAGGAATGAAAGATATCAAACAGCCACAAAATTTTCCCAAACTAATTTTAAAATAAAGGGAATAAAATGGGTAACCTACAGGAACTGAGTTTGCATTTTTTGGAGTTTTCTATAATTTTTTAGATTTTTTTAAGTCTTAATGTATTTTCTAATTTTTTAAGATTTTTCTTTTGCAATTTTTAGTGATTTTTGGAATGACACTAATATAGGATAAAATACAAAGTAGGTGATTTTTTTGGAATTTTTCTAGGTGCTTTAAAATTTTTTGGTATTTTCTAAATAGACAGTAGCTAAAATGCATGTTTTTGATTTTTAATAAATGTAAAAATGCAACAAAAATCAAATGCAAAAATATAGCATGGGAGTGCAAGTTAACAGGAGCTTATGTTGATTTTTTGGGGATTTTTTAGGGTCTTAATGATGCATGAAATAAATAAAGCAGGCAAGCAAGCAAAAATGTTTAGCCTGACAGGGGTATTAGTGCAAATATTTAAACATCCAGGGGCACAGTTGCAATTTTCCAATAAAATATTAAACTAAATATTTAATTTAAAGGACCAATCACAAATATCCAAACCCGCACGGGTACAGATGCAATATACCCACCACAACGTGTGACGTGCACGCGCTTAGGAGGGACCCAACTGTAATTTCAAAAACCTCGAGTGTCTGAATGCAAATATTCCAGAAAATATTACACGTGATACAAAAGTTACTGGACTAAATCGAAATACTAAAATGGACGAGGGCCTCGCTGCAAAAAGCCCAGCACCTCACGTGAACTGGTCACGTGAGGTGACGTAGCCGAGGTCCTAATTGCAAATACGGAGAGTTCAAGGGCCTACTTGTAAATTTTACAAAATATTTTAAACGACATACGAAAGTTTAAGTATTATAAAATAAATTACAAAAGTGTGTGGGGTATACTTGCAAAATTCCCATGCTAAGGCGATCTGACGGTGGGAGATCTTCACTTGAACACGTGGCACGTTCTCCTCGCACGATGCCGCTTCGCGCCCAACGGCCGCGATTAGAACAGGGAAGAACCCGCCGCCAGACGAGCTTCCCATGCTCAGATCTTCCTCCTCCGCTGGGCTTCGACACTCCAAAATGCCTCCAGCTGCTCCTACGAGGTTCCTCTCTACGCCGGGGGTCTCAAAACACGGCGATGGACACCAGGGCTCCTCCATGATGTCAGAGAAGGAGGAGGGGCCCAGGTATCTCCGACGAGGTCAAAATCGACCCCAGGTGCTCTTCGCGCTCCAAATACCTGCAGGAAACATTAAAGAGGTCGAGGGAAAAATGCCTCGACCTCCTGTGGCTCTCAAGAAAGGGGTGAACGACGATGTGGATACTCACCGGAGCTTGCTCCGGCGAGGGGAATCGATTTAGCGAATCGATGGGAGATTGGACTCGAAAAGAGTACCTAAGAGATCCTAGGACTACAAAGAGTGAAATGGGAACGAAAATGAAGGAAATGAACACCTCAAGGGGGGTAGCCGAGGTTGAAATACCTCGACGGGAAGGTCACCGGAGGTGGGGGTGGAACACGCCCAGATCGTGGTTGATCCGCCTCCTTGAAGAAGGGAACTTGGAGCTGTCACTTCCAGGAAGCTCGAGCAAGTCCA
>JAZKJV010001176.1:16551-116507 GCA_037367405.1 Ottelia alismoides | reverse complement strand
TCGCCCAAACAACGCCCCGACGAACTCGCATCCAACTCCGCGCCCCCACGAATCCCATCTTCCTGAATCCACACATCGCGAGCGAGTGAAAGGGATTGGCGGGACGCATACCTAACTATCATGATCCACGGGACGCGCCCCTCGCGCTACGCATGGGCTCCGGCGGCGGGGGAATCCAACGGCGGGGGGGAGCTCCGGGGTGACGTGGCGCGGCGGATCTGGAGCATGGGGGCTTGCGGTGATTGGGCGAAAAGGGGGGAGCGGGCTGGTAGGGAGTAGTAGTAGTGAAGAATAACGAAGAGAGGAAGGGAGAAGGGTTTCTTTGCTTCTCTCTCTCTAATGTCTCTCCCCGATTACCGAGAGGTGCTGCTGTTAATTAATAAATAAGAATTGGTATGAGGGGATCTGAGCCGTCGGATGCGATTCAACGAGAATCTTGGAGGGGGTTGGGGGGTTCGACTTGTGGGGAATGGGCCTCTTTGTTCGGGGGAAGAAGGATAATGTCTAACTTCTTGCGCAGCTGCTGCTTGCCCTTGTGAGAGACTTTCGTATTCTCCACATTCCTACTCTCTATGGCGCTCCCTCTTTTGATTTGTGGTTTTTAAGTGGAATGAGGAGAGGATTCTCTCTCTCTCTTGATATGTTTTTTTTTTTGAATTCCTTGAAATTTCGGGATATGATTTCCTTTATTCTTGTATAATTGTCGGGTGTGAAAATCAATATAAGGATCATTATTTCAAGATCAGGACGCACACTCCGCGCTGATCGCTATGTAGGCAGTGCTTTTTTCTTCATCAATTTAAAGTTTGTTTCATCCAATCACGTGGAGCAGGATGGCGGCGTCGATGTAATACAATGGATTGATGTATTTTTCCGATTCGATGATTGTCAAGTCTCGTAATGTAATGCAATATTTTTACTTCAACGATAATTTCCGATACATCTATAGCTTTCTAACAGAGATAACATATGTGAACAACAATTGATATGCACAATACCGATAAAACTAGAAGTATAATATTTGCTCTGTTACTTAAAGTAAACCGACGTCTGCTATATTTCTTAAATTTCTTTCGATATATCAACTTTGAACTTTTATCATATTCGTCATAAAACATGTGATAATATTTTTAAGATTGTGGTTCATATAAACAGATACAACTAAAAATTTGGTTGATATAAAATAAATAAGTGAACTATCATGTTAACATGCATGAGAGTGATGATGTTTTTATTTTTGACCAGCAGTTGTTGTTGTTAAATATGCATGAAAAGAATCCTTTAAATCAAAGTACATGTATTTTTTGAGATTGTACGGATATAATACATATATTTTTGTGACATCGTAAAGATACAAACAATAATTCTTTTAAATTTGCTTTTCAAGGAGTGTAGATTTTAATCTTTAACAAAATGATCATTTCATGATGAGAGTGACGATGAGAGTGAAATCGTCCTTAACGTATCATGCATGCACCAAGAGTTTCCAGCAACATAGATTTGGGCAAGAGGCCAGCGCTCGTAATGATACATATGGGAAGAGAAGCCAGTGATATTTTTCTCAAGTAAAATATCCTAACAGGTCATTGGAGACTAAGATAGCAGGCGTCTCTACATCTATACAAAGATCACATGATTTCCTCTATTAAAGCACGTGGACTTTAAGCAAGGCTAAGTAAACAATGGTCAACCTAACGAGAATGTGCATTTCGTAATGAGAGTGATGACGAGAGTGAACTCGTCCTTAATGTGTCATAAATGCATCAAGAGTTTCCTACAACATGGACATGGGCAAGAGGCCTACGCTCGTAATGATATGGATGGAAAGAGAAGCCAGTGACATCTTCTCAAGTAAAATACCCTAACAATAGGGCAGTGGGAGACTAAGATAGCATCCATCTCTATATCTATACAACGATCACATGATCTCCATTATTGAAGCAAGTGGACTTTAAGCAAAGCCAAGTAAACAATGATCAACCTAATGAGAATGCACGATTCTCACGAACGAAAGGTGGGAAATATATGTAAATTCATGCCTCAACATTAGAGAAATTTCCATGTCAGTCGCATCGTGGTATCACAATAAGGTTGTAGCATTCTTATATCTTAAAGGATAAGATTGCATTATTCTCTTGCCTCTTTTTTCATAACATTTCGTTTAGCAATTATTCCAAGTTGTTGTTTAGCGGCCTTTATCAGTGTTTCTCTTTCTTTAAGTTGGGCATTTTTATTTATTGGATTTTTTATTTGTAACAATTATGGCAATCCAAATCCTATAGAATCGCTAATGTCCTCTCCATATCTATTACGAAACCATAACCCACATTCATTTTACAATGGCTAGCATTCACTCCATAAAATTATAGGAAAATGAAGAAAGATACAGTAATCCATTGCACGATTCCATTCACTAGTATATGGAAAATCAATATAATCTCAATGTTGCATTGATGTACTTGTGAGATATTAGAGTATCGTGAAATAAAACAAACGAAATAGTCAACATATCAATGAATCAGGAGTCATATTCTTAAACCTAAATGAGGTGAAAACTAAACATATATATCATGATTTGCACATAATCATCAAACACGCGCATTTGTCATAGGCACGTGAACACAAAACAATCCCTTATCAAATAAATACAAATAAAACATGTGAACACTTGTCTTTTACCTCTCTTAAATTTTTTTGTCGATGTAGATGAGACGATAGACTGGTTATGCATATTTGCTTGAATAACAACATGAGTTGATGCAGGTACTTGTATTTTTAGCATGGGAAAGCCACAGGATCGGCCAGAGAAGGAGAGCAATACAAAGCTAATTTATTTTCAAGGTATCAAGCAGATTAATGTCCAATTTCTACTTGAAATTATCTCAATGCAATGCACGATGTTGTTGTGGTTTTTAATGAAAATAAGAGATGATACAAAATTCAATGAAATGTCATGCAATCACAATAACAAAAGAGCTCCTAAATAAGTATACAAAAAGTCATTAAAGGCTAAGCAAGTTCAATTATATAATAAAGCGCATCAAGATGCATTTTTCAATATAATGATCAATAAATGAAAGCATCTAAGTTCCTTGTAAAGTTTGATTTCAATTCACCATAAAATATGGGTTTAGAAAAAGTGCTTAAATGTGTGTACAAGCAGTGTAACTAAATTCTATGTGATTTAAGCATTAAATGTTCTATTTATTTGCAATGAATGGGCAAGTGTGCAATTTTTAGCAATTTAAATAAGCCATAAAGAACAAGGAACTTAAATATGATGCCAAGTAAATAACTCTACTAATATTCAATTAAGTTATATTATATGTCATGTGGAAGAGAATTGGATCGACTTCAAAATGATGCCAAATTCATTGAAAATAGTGGTCACCCGCAAAAGTTATACACAAAAGAGTCTAATGGCACAAATGCATTTTTTTTAAATTAAAACTAATTTAAACAAAAATGAGGGTTTATCTGCAAAAAATGTCCCCTTCTTGCATGTACATAGAGCTATAGGGGCTTGCCACAATTTGCCTAAGTGACCATATATCAAACTGCAAGCGGGAACCTTGTTCCAGTCATACGAACATGGAGGCACATGATGTGGGCAAGGTTCAACCCAGGTAGTGGGTGGTGGAACTTTCAAGCGAGGCATGGCGGTCCCAAGCCTCGAGACACATTGAGGTTCGAATGGCTGAGGTGGAGTGATCAGATCCATTTGATCGAAATGATCCAAAAGGATGCAGCTACAGATGGAACAGGAGGCGGAGATCCGCGAGTGACTACCAATCAACGATGGAGTGTGGGTCACATGTGGATGGTGGATTATGGATCCATGTCCAATCTGATGATGGAGAAAAGAGAGTTGTGACTGTTGGATGCAAATCCATGATCACATGTACCTCATCGTCGGCATTCCTGCTCCGTGTGAGGAGGAGCTCAAGTGGAGCGCCGACGGTGTGGCCCATGCTTCGAGCTAGTCTGGAGATGGTGTTGTTGGTCTAAGAGATCATGGAGGAGCTAGCGAAGTTGACAGAGATGGGTTGTAGTGAGTCACCTTGAGGACACCAACGATGGTGCTTCGTCGAAGATGAATGGATGGGGTTCCCAAACTCTGTCCTATGGAGAATTAAAGTACATGTAGATGTTGGTGAAACCAAACAAATCTAGAGGGGGTTGATATGAGAGTTCAATCAAGGTGAAGAAGGTGAAGGACCTAAGGATCCTCCTCCCGCATGAGGAGGAGGAGATAGTTGGAGGTTTGTGGGTTTTGACAGAATGAAGAGGTAGTCAGATTAAATAAAAAAATGGTGTGTGAGGTTGGTTGACGGACGAGAGAGGTGATCGGAGGGAAAGCAACATCATAAAAGACAATGATTGAGCAAGAAAATAAGAGAAAGGGGGAGGGAGAAATGAATATTGATCGAAGTGGCTATCTGTGGGTTTAGCCGAAGATCTAGAGCTCGAGGGAGCTTGAGGCCATCGCTCGAAGGAATGGCAGGGTTCTTAGTCAGGGAACACACTGTAAGGCTACTACAATGGAGGACTGCTCACAGGATCACGATGAGGGCTCGACCGTCAACACGTGACCTTGGGCTCATTTGTCATATGGAGTTGCTAGGGAGTTGGGCTTTGCCTGAGGGGAAGTGGCAAATAGGGTGAATGGTTGGCTAAGGGAGAGGATCTTGATGGGAGAGCTTCGGTGAGTGGGGTACGTGGGAGACATTTTTTGAGTGAGGGAGGGAGTGAGGAGGGGCGTCAAGGAGTCGAACCGGGTGATTAGTGGGGGAGAGGACTCAACAAGGACTCAACTCGTGAGGCTTTGGGGCTCGAATGGATGAGTGGCATACTTGGAATAAAAGGTGGAAGGGAGGTGGTGGTCATTACAGATAGGAGGTCGGGAGGAAGGAGAAGATACCCATACCATTTGAACAAGCAAGAATCGGGCGATCTTGGCACGCCCACGTGGCGAGGAGATGAGGTGGGAGGAGTTGTGAACAGGGATAGTTGGATCTATATATCCAATGACTCGGATGATGCAAAACTAAATGTGGATTGTCCGTTACATCTTTTAGATGGTGGGGCGGTGTAACAAAGGGGTATGGGTGCATAGTGCGCCAAGAGATAGCCACATGTCTCGACAGGAAATTTAGAAGATCAATAAATGTAACAAACGGCCTCAAAATAAAATAGGCTTCTTTATGAAAGTTGCTCGTCTCGATGAGGTCTACGATTTTCACGAAGGAGCCAAAACCAGAAGACCTTAATAATCTGAAAAGACTCTTTTTGAAGTAATTTAACGACATTAAAACACACATTTTTTTTCATCTTTGACATGTGTTGTGCTTTTAGTTAAGACAATATTTGCAAACATTTATATAAATAACTATTTTTAGGGACTTCTGATATAAGGTATAATAAGGGAAATACGTACAATATACACGTACATATAAGAGAGGAAAGTAAGGCTTTTATTAGGGGTTATAATACTAAATAATTAGACCATTTTATTTATATGCTGCAAAGTGATTATTGATGTGTTTTCGGGGATTGGTTGACCCATTTGCCTAGGTATTTAAGCTAAGATTATGTATTGTTGAACAACGAAGTGGGTCTTATTAACCTAGTAAGATAGGTGATAACCGTTGTAGTGACCAAACTCTAATTCAAACAAATTAGCCCACTAATAAATAAAAGTGATAAATCTAGTGAGTTAAAAGTAGCTTAACTCAGATAAATATGTGTGTACAGGTATAAGTAGTATGAGTTATCGAACATCAAGAACAAACAATGCATGTTGATTAGTAATGATTATTGCTAATTATTAATAATAACTTTTGTATATTTTCTTGCTTTCTTTTATTTTATACGTGTTTTAAATTATTTTTAAATTTTATTATATTAAATCATTTATACTTTTTTGTTTTCAATTTTATATTTTCTTTTAATCTTTCAAATTTTTAATTTCTTTTTTATTTTTAAAGCAATATATATGTATGTGTATATTAATACAGAAATTATAAATATTATAAGTGGTATATAGGATATATAGTCAATATAGCTATTTATACTTCTATTTATATCAAAATATACTCAAATTTCAGAAAATAAGATTTTTTTTGTGGTTTTTGTATTTTGTTCTATTTTTGTGATTTTTGTAGAACGTTACTATTTTTAAGTATTTTAAAAGGATAAATATAATAAAATAGTAAGAAGGTTAATTATCCAAGATTATTTTGAGTTTAATAAATATAAGCATGTCCAAAATTTACTCAAATCTGGTTTTAATGTATATTATATAGTAAAGAACAAATACAAATAGACATGTATTTTTTTTTATTTTTAGAAAATTCAGTCTTTATTATTTTTAGGTTATATATTATGTAAATTTTAATGAAATTTTGATATGTTATAGAATATACAATAGTATATATAACATATTTTTTGGGAATTTACGAAAAAGTTTGTATAATTTTTATGGGTTTTTAGATTTAGACATGAAGAAACTACATGTTTTATATTATTTAATACATAGGAAAATGCATAAAAATGCCAAGTAAACTATAAACATGAACAACCATGTTATCAAGCATCTGTACGAGCTCTCCTATAACTTTTCAAGCAATAAAATATTTAATAATGAATAAAATATAAGTAATAAAATACCATAATTCAAAGGGACCTACTATAATTTTAATAAACATATACTTCATTTAATAAGCGATCCCAAACATACAAGGGGTACATGCAATTTTTACAGCCCCTCACATATCGCAACACGTGAGGCAGAAGAACCTAAATGTAATTTCAGAGGGTTCGTGGTCTACTTAGCAAATATACATAAAATTATTACACGTAATATACTATTTACAAGACAGAATAGAAATATCGAATGGAACAAAGGTCTGAGTGAAATATACAAAGTAGAGGGATGTCATTGTGGGGACACTTCTCTTGTAAATCGTCGAATCTATCACAAGCTTCATGTATGGACTCATGGGGTCATTGAGAGAAAATCGAGATGCGGGCACACATCTGGTTCAACCGACCCAGGGTATAGAACTTGTAGAGGAATGTTGACTTGAGCTCCTCCCAGGTTGTCGCCGCCTTCCGTAAATGATTGTTCTGATATAAAGCCTTATCCTGAAGGGTAAAGGGAAATGCAATCATCTTGACTGCACCTAACGAGATGTTAGGATAGTGAGTAACACCGCATATGCGACAAAAAACTATCGTAGATGGATGTATGGTTCCTCATTGGTGTTGTCGTGGAAAGAGGGAAGAAGAGACGAGAGGTGTGGCTACAGTTCAAAGGGTATGTGGATCGGTGGAATCAATATCCACTTTGTCATCTAGATGGCACCATGATTGTAAGTTTCTTTTAATGTGGGATTGGGAGCCTCTCTTTTTTCACATCTTCCCCTCCACGAGGTCCATCTACCCATGCTTCTCCTCGTCCTCGCCCTCCTCCTCCATTCTCTCTATCTCTCCTCAGTTCTAATAACATCTCTTGGAAGGCAGTATGAGCTTCATCCTATGTAATCAGATGTGTATGGATCATATGTATGGAGTTGAGCATTTGAGCATTCACTTCATTGTGCTCAACTTGGCGTGCCTTCTCTCTGGGAGCCATCTTTGAATCAGACTCAATAGAAATCAAGTCTTGTTCGGTCTGCGGATCTGCATGATGAAATGAATCCCGATCAGTTTGAATTGTGCACCAGATGTAGAGAAGTGTTTGTAATTTGGGTCAATTCCAAACATTATTGGATTGGAAAATGTGTATGGAGACAGATCGATCTTCATCCACAAAGGATGAATTTTGGGACAAGAGGGATCCTCAAAAGTTAAGATGAAGATGACAGAGAGTCTTGAGAATGGTTCACAAAATATGAATCGATCTCTCTTAGAACCGTCCCAATTTATTAGAGATGTCAGCATCATGGAATCGATGTTGGTATCTTCCGAGTTTGGACTAAGACATCCAAGATCCCGTATCTCAAGAAACAAAAGGAGTAGAGATGAGGAATAATGAGCATGGACATTCACGATGAATAAAATGAAGAGAACATGAGAAAAGGCTCAAGTGAGCCAAGTAATAAGGAATGATACAAAGAAATTAAAATAAATGTCACAAGTGCATGGGATTGAGATCTTTGATTCAATATAGATCCAAATAGATACCAATGCAATCGAGTTCACCAACTTAACACGGGTGAAGCCATGAAAGTTCGGCTATTTATCTTTGCCAATTTTATTGGATGTTTCATGCAATCATGCAATTCTTAGTCCTTAGCACTATCCCTATAGATGAGTGAACTGCCAGACAAGTGTCATGTACTTCCCACTACCTCTATACCATTAATTTGCACTTTTTGAAAGTCCTTGATATCGTATTTTGGTTAGTTACTCATTCAAAGAATAGAGAGAGGAATGTGATGTATCGAATCAAATACTTCCACCTTACGGGGTACTCAGACGTGGAACGATGAGACAGGGACCCATCATTGTAGTTCCCCTGTGTTCATGTAATGCAGACTAACTCTGCAAACAGACATAACCCTACCCGTCCACACACCAATAGAAGCACTATTACTTCACAGACCCATACAATTATCAATCAAATTGGGCTCTAATCCTCATGGGTCATGCCTCATTCGGTCTGAAGGTACATGAAGACAACGTGGGTTTATGAACTCAATACAATGAAGTCTATTGCAAATATTAATTAGGGGCGAATTTTATTTAGCAAATTCCTTGTTTTTTGGGGTTTTTTCATTTTTTTGAGTATGTTTCAATAATGATCACCTGACAGTTTTCCAGATTCTTGATTTATTTAAATATAAGAAAATAGGAGGAGAAGTCTTAAAGTCGATGCATGTCAAATCGATGAATGCATGCAGAGATAGAAATGTGTACCTTGCTTCAGTACTCTACATGCAAAGTGATCCATGCATATAATTAAAACTAATCTATATGCATATGCAACGATGAAATCACCATAGATACAAGAAATACTATTAGCATGAAGAACCCGTTTGATCTGACTGTGTCCAAGTATAAGAACTATAGGTACATGCATATAATTAGGCTTTGGACCTAGCTTGCCAAACAAGCAACCTTGAATATCTAAGGGCTCAATTAGTGAAGACGTGAAATATAAAAAAGTCAAAAAATACAAATAGTGGGAAACAAATGAAAACAAGGAGAAATAAATGCGATAAAGTGAGTAAAATACGAGAAAACCGCACGGGCCCCAAAGTGAACAAATACTTGATAAAATAGGCCCTATAAGTCTAAGTCTCCAGTGTCTTGTCACGTGTTATTACAATTAATAAAATAGAGTATCTCTCTCATAATAAATAAAAACATAAGCTACTCTACACTATTGCTTATGCTCCTCCATATCTTCGATCTCCTTTATTACTTTCTCCTATCGGTTTGTGAAGAGAAAGTCGATCTCCAAGTCACTTGGGTGCATCGGTCTCATAGAAGAACCACCCTAGCTCTCCAGACCCTCAGAACAAAGGCAAACACATAAATGTACTAAATCAGATAAACGGTTATTTAACAAAAATAAAAAGCATGAGATGATATAAAATAAGCAGCTATGTACAAACTACATGTTGCTCCCCGACAACGATGCCGGTTATTGAACAAAGAACTGGTCTACCAACCTAATATGCTAGGTCGATAGTCGCTGCGACAACCAATATCTAATTCAGACAATAATCAACCCACGAATAAATAAAGCGATAAATGAAGTGAGTCAACATTTATTATAACTCGGATAAACATGTGTTTTCAGGTATTAGCAGTATGAGTTGTAGAACACTAGGAGCAAATAATGTAGATTGATCATTATGATTATTGCTAATTAATAATAATCATTATCTTTGAATTTTTATTACATTTTCCTTTTGGTGGGTTTTGGTTATGTTTATTTTTACGATTTTAATTGTTTTATATTTTTTATCTTTATCTTTAATTCTATATTTTATTTTTTATTTTATAAAATTTTAATTTCTTTTTAAAGTAATATATATTTAAATATAATAATATAGATATTATAACTATTATAAGTGATATATAGAAAACATAGTCAATATAATTACTTATACTTTTATTTTAAGTTAGGATATACTCAAATTTCAGAAAATAAGATAATTTTTTTATTTTTATTTTTTCTATGGGTTGGTATTTTTATATATCGTTTAAAAATTTTTAGTTATTCTTAAAATAATAAAATGGTTAAATAACGAGCAGGTTAATTACTTGAGATCATTTTGAGTTTAATATATATATATATATATATCCAAAATTTACTCAAAACCATTTTTAATATATACTATATGTAATGAAGAAAATGTATAAATATAGGGAAATATTTTTGGATTTTAGAGAATTCTTGCTAATTTTGTGAGGTTTTTAGAGGTTGTGTGATTTTTAGATTTTAGATTTTATATTTTAGTGATTTTTGCATATGTGATAGTATATAAAAGAATATAGATAATATGATTTTTTGGATTTTTTTAAAATTTTTATAATTTTTATGGGTATTTATATTTAGACGCGAAGAAAATGCATGTTTTTTATTTTCAATAAATAAGAAAATGCATTAAAATGCTAAACAAAATTTAGGCATGAAAAATCCTGTCATCAGACATCTACATGAATTTTCTAATCATTTTTAGACCAATAATACTATTTACATTGAACAAAATATAAGAAATAAAATATCACTGTTCACTGGGACCTAAGTGTAATTTTAATAAACATATACTTCGTTTAAAAACCCGTCTAAAAAATATAAGACGGTAAATGCAATTTTTATAACCCCTCCCATGTCGCAACACAAGAGGCGGAATGATCTAAATATAATATCCAGAGAGTCTAGGGTTTACTTAGCAAATACTCATAAATTTATTACATGTGATGTATTGTTTACAGGAGTGGATAAAATACGAAATGGCGCAAGGGTCTGAGTGAAATATATACCCAGTAGATGGGTGTATCAGATGGTTTCTACGCTTGCACGTGGCATCACTTGAAGATGGACGGTGATGGAGAGGGCAACGGTTCGATTTGATTGGTTGCTCCAGATTAAATATGGAGCTAGACGTTAATATAAAATGTCATCCAAACCTCAATTGTACGAAGAAAACATTACATCTTCAAAAGATATGACACAATTTTTAGTGGTGAACTTGAAAAATAGTATAAATATTTAGAAAGCTTAACCATATAAGAAGGCCAACGATCTTAGATGATCAGCCACATCACCAATCATTTAATTAAAAAACTAAAAACCGTTCTCCTTGAAATAAATTTACATATTTGAACCCATCCATCGTGCTAGTTTTCTTCCTGTCATGGGTTGGGATGGGACACGACACGAGGAAGGAAAATGGGCCAATGTGTCGTGAGCAATTTGCAAAAGAGCCCCTCCATCTCCGAATCAGCTCCAAAAAGTAGAAGCACCGAGACTCGTCACCTCTCTTCCCCTCTCCCCTTACTCTCCCACCGCCGAAGCCCCCGCGACTCTGAACATTGCGCTGCCCCTCACGGATCTGAAGGCGCAGATCGGATCTCTGAACAATGACGACGTTCCCCATCTCGTAGCCGTCGATCCTCATATCAATGGCCGGCTTGGCCGCCTTCCTGATGGTTGCTGCTCGCGTCCTCGTCATCGCCCCGGCCGGCTCCTCCATCTACGGCTACCTCCTTGGTCCCGACCGGACGGCAGAGGCCGTCGCCCTCGAGTTCCGCCTCAACGCATCTGACGGCGGTGGGAGCATCCTGGAGCGCCGCTGTTCTGGCCCGGTTGCTCCGGATTCCTATGCTCCCAAGAACGCCGGTTGTGGTGAGACGAGTTTCAGTTCTTTGAGGTTACACGATATCTACACTTGATCAAAGCATTCTACTTTAATATTTGAATTAACTCCTCTGTTATATCTGAAAATACAAAAAAACTATCGATAACTATAATTTATCTATTAATTAACACCACAACTTCGGTGAAATATTTCATTTATCATCTACTCTCAAAATGCATTATTTTGATTGTATGCCATATCTGACATCTTGATAATATGTTGATTAAATGCAATAACATTGAATCATAAATATCAGACAAGGATAACTTTTGTTCTTCTTGGATTGTTCGAATTTTTCATCTTGAAATAATTATGAAATTGATTAGAAGTATGTTGGTAAAGTTTTATCACCTTGTATCAATTTCATTTCAACGTGAAGTTTTTTTAAAGTTCTAGGCCTCCTTTATTCATACGAAGATAATACGTGAAATGTTCATATAGATAATAATTTAATCCTGTTCATATAAACAATCATTTAATGTGGATCGTTTTTTAAAAAAGAATTCATAACATATACCAATTGATGTCAATAATTTATCTGCAATTATTAAAGCTGAATGCTAATTTGATAGAGATGTTTAGCATGAGATGCGAATTCAATATGATAGTATAAGCCATATGTATATGCCCCTGCTAAGGTGAGTTCCTAACATAATTCACTGGGCATGTAAAAGTGAAACATTTGATTAAAAAAATATTATGAATAACATCGGTAAAGAATCTCACAATCCATAAAGAAAACATTTCTGAACATATAATTTCCCTGGGCATGTGCGTCGGTGTCACGTTCGCGTGACTTTATGCCTGAAATGAAGTCAGGTTGTGTAGCTGCTGGCATTTTTCCTAGATGTGCATTTGAATGCTTAGAATGCACAACGTGAAAGTGGCAACTGTTGAGATAATTGTATCTCATGTTATCTAGTTTTCTTATTTTTGTCTTATTTATGTATCTCTATGTAATTAACCCAGGGCTTTTCTCCTATATAAGCGAGCCTTAGAGTCCCTTCTATGATATGGAAATTGTTTCTCCCAACATGGTATCAGAGCGGTTTTAGATCGGAGAGGATGTTGTTGTTCCTCCACCACCACTTTCCCCTCCAACTCTGCCTACTCCACCACAAACATCTCCACCTTCACCTCCACCTCAGTTTTTACCACATGTTTATACCCGCAGATCTTCTACTCGCCCCTCTGCTCATATGCCCTCTACATCATCCAACACGCCTCAGGTATGTAATGAGCACATTGTTTCATCTAATGGTACTGGTGTTTTGGATGTTACACATGATGAGTTGAGTTCAGAGAACAGAGAGGATGATGACTTGGAGGTTCCTATTGCCTTGAGGAAGCCTCGTCGTCAGTGGGCTACCTACCCTATTGCTGCACATGTTAGTCTGGATCATCTTTCCGAGGAGTACACAAGATTTGTTGTGGGCTTATCTGCAGTTACTATCCCACGAACATATCAGGAGGTGTTACAAGACAGTAGATGGCATCTTGCGATGGAAGAAGAGATGGCAGCCTTGCAGTCGCATGGTACATGGAGTATTGTTTCTGCTCCGTTGGGTGCAGCAATAGTAAGCTGCAAATGGATACTTACAGTCAAGCAAAAAGCAGATGGCAGTGTGGATCGCTACAAGACGAGACTTGTGGTACGTGGGTTCACCCAAACCCATGGGTGGACTATCATGATACTTTTCCCCCAGTAGCCAGACACTCGACGCTTCGTATTCTTCTATCAGTTGCTGTATCAAAGGACTGTCCTCTTTATCAGCTTGATGTGAAGAATGCCTTTCTATATGGGGATCTACAGGAGGAGGTTTATATGCAGCAGTCACCAAGGTTTAGGGGTGGGCACTATATGGATCCACCCATATAACCCAACCAAATCGTTAAAAATGGGTCAGAATGATTTGGTTCATTTGGGTTTTGGGTCGGGTTGGACCCAAACCATATTCCTTCAATGGGTATTGGGTCGGTTGGTGGGTCTAACTTCTTCCACCCAACCTACCTAAATAACCCAAACTATTTCTTTGGATGACAAAAGGTTTATCCACCTAACCCAACCGATATGTACTTAAATATACAATATCAATAATTCTAAACTCATATATATTTCCAATGTCCGACTCGGATTCCCCAATCCAAGTTATCAACTTGTTAACAACATTATCTCATTAAACATTATTTCAGTTGTTATTATGTTTTGTACTCAATATATTTTTTATCTATCGTCCTTAATATTATCATTACATACTATAAACAACTGAGACACTGCTTTATTACCACACAACTATGCTCCAATTCCTATCCACTTCAAGTAACATAAATTATTCATGAAAATCCCATAATCTTAGCTGAACAACTCCATATCAACTTGAACATATCTAAAACTTCTTCATTCATGTTGCACATATTCCTCCAATCTTCTTCTTCCCTATTGATCTTAATACATGCTTACTTTGACAACTTTTTCATACATCAATGGCCTATCTTTACTTGACATTTCATTCACAAGATTTTTCATATGGGTAATTTGGTTTTCACCCAACCCAATCGACCCAAACCGTTCTCCCAAACATCTCAACCCAATCTAATTTGGTTGGGTGATGGGTGTCATTTTTGCAATCCAAATCAAATTCAACCCAAATCGAATAGCCCAAACCCACCCAAACTAGTTAAATACCCACCCATACCAGGGTTTACTACTGAGAGGGAGTCACAGAGGGTATGCAGGCTTCATAAGGTGATTTATGACCTGAAGCAGAGCCCTAGAGCTTGGTACAAGAAGCTATCAGAGCTGATAGAGCATCAGGGGTTTGTACGGTCTACTGCAGATCATTCACTTTTTATCCATAAGATACAGAGAGGTATTATTGCTATTCTTTCCTATGTAGATGATATCATTGTCACAGGGGATGATGAGCAGGGCATTCGGACTGCCAAGAAATTCCTTGGTAAGCAGTTTGTGACTAAGGATCTTGGCACTCTTCGATACTTTCTTGGACTAGAGTTTACCATGAACCATCATGGTCTTGTGATAACCCAGAGGAAGTTTGTGATGGATTTGCTTTCTGAGACAGGTATGACAGGATGCAAACCTGCTACTACCCCTATGGATCCAAGTATGAGATTGTATGATGATGACACTGAAGAGGTCGTCAGGAGGAGATACAGAGAGCTTGTTGGGAAGCTCTTATATGTCATCATCACCAGGCCAGATATTTCCTTTGCAGTGAGCAAAGTTAGCTATTTCATGGAGCAGCCCAGGAAGGTGCATATGGATGCTATTCATATGATTTTGAGGTACTTGAAAAATTCACCTGGTACTTGTCTTATTTTCAGCAGGGATACATCTCTTGAGGTGACAGCTTGTGCAGATGCAGATTATGCAGGGTGCCCCAAAGACAGGAAGTCTACTTCTGGTTTTGCTGTTTTTGTGGGCATCTCCCTTGTTTCATGGAAGAGCAAGAAGCAGACAGTGGTTGCGAGATCCAGTGCAGAGTCTGAATACATGGCCATGGCACAGAGAAGTGCAGAGATGATGTGGATTAGATCCGTGTTGACTGACCTTGCTGTTGAGGTTCCTCTTCCTATGCAATTGTTTTGTGATTATCAAACAGCTTTATTTATTGCCAATAATCTTGCTTTCCATGAACGAACTAAGCATATAGAGGTGGATTGCCATTACAATTTACACTAGAAACATGATTCAGAAGGGTCTCATATCCACCTCTCATGTTTCTACTGGAGATCAGACTGCGGACATCTTCACCAAGGCACTTACTAGAGGTCCATTCCAGAAGTGTTGCACCAAGCTGAGCATGATAGATATCTATGCTCCAGTTTGAGAGGGAGTGTTGAGATAATTGTATCTCATGTTATCTAGTTTTCTTATTTCTGTCTTATTTATGTATCTCTCTGTAATTAACCCAGGGCTTTTCTCCTATATAAGAGAGCTCTAGGTCTCTTCTATGATATGGAAATTGTTTCTCCTAACAACAACTAATATTTGAGACTTGTTTTATTGTGGATGTCGATGTCCGTTCATCTGCTTGTCTCTCCTTTCAGGCTGTGTTTGGAGTACCATGATGTAAAGTGATTCTATGAATTCCTTTTCCCAAAAATCTATTTGTAGTAAAATGCAAATTTGTGATAATGCAAACACCGTGATTAATAATACATAACAAATAATGGTAACAGTTACATATGACATAAATAACATAATTTTGTCAGTCAGTCAAACTAGTTAGCACTAAATGAGACGAGAGAGAGAGAGGGAGAGAGAGAGAGATAAGAGAGTGGATTGAGATAAGTTTGTTAAAGAGGTTTAGGAGTTCTTATGTAGATCGAAATCCTAGAGTACTCATAAATGAGAATTACTTAAAGGACTCCGAGGGCTTACAACTAAATAGAACAAAATAAAGCCATCTCTAATACTCCCCCTCAAGTTGGAGCATATCTATTGATCATGCCCAACTTGAAAATTATCCATGGGAGGTGTTTCTTTGATAGCACCTTTGTAAATACGTCTGCAAGTTGAAAATCGGTGGAGACTGTGGAGTAGTGATCTTCCTTCCTTGTACATCATCACGAACAAAGTGACAATCAATTTCGATGTGGTTGGTCGGCTCATGGAAAGCATGATTAGTAGCAATGCATGTAGTGGATTTGTTGTCACAATACCGAGGAACATGAGTAATGACAACAATACCAAGTTCTTATAGAAAAGAGAGTAGCTAAGTAATCTCAAAAGTATCCTGAGCCATCGCCTTGTATTCTGCCTCTATACTCGATCTGGAGACTACGGTCTGCTTCTTGCTCTGCCAAGCGACAAGGTTTCCACTCACAACATATCTTGTAGTGGATCGACGATCCTCAGGTGAATGAGCATAATATCCATCAGCATAAGCGGAGACATCCATGTTACCATCGGTGTTACAGAAGTAAGTATTCAATCGAAGGGGTCACTGAATAAAGAATAATCGATATTCGAGAGAGTATTCAGAATTATTAGGTTATGATTTTTATTTATTTTAAATCTAAAAATTATGTCTAATATATATCCTTATATATTTATACATATATGATCATCAATAAATAAGAATCCAAAATAAAAGTAGCAATTAACAAGTTACATATATGGATATTTAACATTTGTGATGATATCGGGATAAATGGGAACCTTTAAAAATTAAAAATCAACAGTCTGTTTTTTTTTGAAATCCAACAGTTCGGAGGAGGCACGACATGGTGCTCGCCCCAAATCAACAGTCTGTTGCAATAGTAGGCCAAATATTCTGTCGAATATTTGGATCAAATATTCAGAAATATTCGGGGTTGGATCGAATATTGATAGAATATCAATATTCTTTTCGTTCACCCAACAAAATAAGAATATTCAGCCGGATATTTGATCTATTTGGCTGTATATTGCAACAATGGGGGTAATTGACCCCATAAAAAGGCCTTGCCCTTGTGATTCCTTCAAGTATCGTAAGACCAAAAGAACTTCCTGCCAATGACTGTAAAATGGTTTCTCTATGTGTTGGCTGGTTCTGCTCACTGCATAAGATACATCCGGCCTAGTGACAGTAAGGTAAAATAATTTGCCAATTAGGCTTTGGTATCATGTAGTGTCATCAAATACATGATCAATTGAAATAGAGTGCTTCCTTGGGTCTGCAGGGAATGCTAGAAGGCTTGCATCCAAGTAGTCCATGCTCAGTTAGGATGTCCAAGCAATACTTCTTTTGTGAGAGGTGAAGTCCCTCCGTAGTACGTATTACTTCTATGTCAAGGAAGTAACATAGTTGGCCAAGCTCCTTCATAACAAAGACCTTCTGAAGGAAAGTCTTGGTCTCTAATTTACCATCATCATCACATGTAACAAACATATCATTAACGTAAGCTGCGATATGACAATACCAGTGGATTGTCGTCTGATAAAAATAAAATAATCAGATGTTTTTCTGAAAGCCAAGAGTGTTGATCACAGTAGTAAGCATGCCATACCATGTCCGAGGACTCTGCTTTATATTGTGGATAGCCTTGTGAAGTCGGCATACACGCTCTCCCTCGACTTCATAATCTGGAGGCTACATCATGCTAACCTTCCCCGTAAGATCTCGATAGAGGAAATCATCCTTCACATCAAGCTGAAATATATATCATCCTTTATTGGCAGTTACTGAAAGGATATTGCTAATAGAGCCCATCCTTGCCATTGGGGAGAAAGTTTCGAAGTAGTCAACCACATAAGTCTGTGTAAAACCTTTAGCTACTAGTCGTGCTTTCAATATGTTAATGAACCCATCAAGCGACTGTTTGGTCGTGAAGACCCCCATATGCAAGCCACAGATCGAATTCCCACGGGACACATTATAAGGTCCCACATTCCCTTGGATGTAAGAGCATCCATTTCCTCATTCATTGCTTGTTGCCAACCATGATCCTGTAAAGCACCATGATGGTCTTTGGGAACAGAAATAGTCATGAGAGCATCCATATATCTCTTGTCACAACATGATAAACCAATAGTAGAAGTGAAATAAGACATAGGGTAGAAAGTACATTGCCACTTTGTTCTTTAGAGAGCTATGGGGACTGTTGAGGAGCATCCAGGGCAACAATGATGGGAACACTTGAAGATGGTATTTCATCTTGCAGAAGTGGAACATGAATAGGCACAGGATCGGGCAGAAATGTATGCTTGTGCTTATAAACAAATGGCGGTGGAGGTAGATCCAAGCAAATCTCTATGACAGACTATTTTAAAAAACTAGTCTGTTCAAAGAAAGTAATATCCGTAGAAACATAGTACGATGTCCAACAGGGTCATAGCACATGTAACCTTTTTGGATGTGTAAATAGCTAAGAAAAACACACTTGATCACCCGAGGTGACAACTTATCAGCAGCATGGACACTGTGGACAAACACAATACACCAAAAAGTTCTTAGAGGTAGTGGGAAGGGCGATTCATTGGGGTAGAGTAACACGAAAGGAGTGGTCCCCTTTAGGATTGAAGACGAGACCTTGTTAATAAGATGCACAACTGTAAGAATGGCATCATCACCTCAGTAGGTCTTCGGAACCTTTATCTAAGTGGGAAGGGATCTAACAATGTCACGAAGATATCTAAGTTTCCTTTATGCTATCCCATTTTGGCTGAGAGGTACATGGACATGAAGTTTGGTGGACAATTCCCTTGGAAACAAAGAAAACTGTCAAACCATGTTGGGTGAATTCCAAAGCATTATCAATGCGAAAAATTTAAACAAAAGGAGAGAACATTTTGATGTACTGAAAGAAATTCTTGCGATTTTATTGATCTCCGAATATTCCTTTCAGATCGACCCAAGAGGATCGACTATTATCATCAACAAAAACAACAAAATATTTGTTTCCACTCAGAATACAGACCGGACAAGGTCCTCATATATCACAACGAACAAGAGAAAAAGGAGAATCATGACGGGGCTCGACTCATGCAGGAGGATGCTCGATGGTATTTCCCGAATTGACATGCCTCGCACTCAAATGGATTTAGCGTAGAAAGTTCAGGGAACATCATAAAGATAGCTTTGGCAGAAGGGTGTCCAAGGCGAAAATGTCAAAGTATAGGATCATCGGAGATAGATACGTCGTAAAAAACTGGAATTAGTTGGAATGTCAAGATAGAAGAGGTCATTCATTTCATGTCATCCACCAAAAATCTGCTTCCTCTGAATGTCCTAAAAATAACAACAGATATTACCAAAAATAACTCGACAATTAAGCTCAACACATAACATTCATCGGTAGAGGTGCTGGAGTTATGTAGAAGCTGCTTCAGGCGGGACTATTCTGGAGCACTAAATGGTGCCAGCGTTCCATCAGAATACTGAACATGCGAGTCCTCTACAGTATCATAGGATGTCTCATAGGAGGTTGTCTCGTAAGTACCGCTGGCATTGGTCTGTATGCCAAACTTTGCATAGCAACGCTTTGGTGAGTAGTTCCAACACCCACAATGAATGCAAGATGGATACTGAGGAGAAGTAAAATCATATCCATGGCCATGACCGAAATCTCGTCCATGCCTTAAGTCACGGCTACGACCATGACCAAAGCCACAACCGCAAACTCCTTGAAAGCTATGTCATCCTTTGTTCTCGGACGATGCATCATAATGAGCATAATTCTCTGCAGATGGCATGGCAGAAGGACGTTCAACAGATGTCTCGAGTTCATGTAGATGACCAAAGGTGATCTCAATCGATGGCAAGGTATCAACCATCAGAAACCGATCTTTCATAGCTTTGTATCGTTGATGTAGTTAAGAAAGGAAGCAATAAACATGTCATTCAAATCACTATCCCACTTGTTTATCACAACAAGCTGGTTGAAAAATCAGAAGCTCCTCAAATATACTGGTTTGAAGCATGTGGTACTCGACAAGACTGGAATCACCTTGATTTGCAGACCAGATCCTCATATAAATATATGCGAGGCGAAACTCGGTTGTCTTTTGGGAGTAAGTTTGTTCCAGATTCTCCAACATCGTCTTTGTAGAGTCTTTATAGAGAAGACTCACCGCAATATTTGGATCGACGTTGTTGATCATCTAAGTGATGACCTGGCAATTGTCTACATACCACGTGTCATACTCCTTGTCCGTCTCCTTGAGTGGATCTTAGGTGAGGACATGATTCTTATGCTGGCCACTGATGAATACCTTGACTGATCGAGATCACAACATAGTTTTTCGTGCCCTTTAGTTTGATAGAAGTGCCATGTACCATCATAGAAGAAGTCAGGTACAAATGCGTGAACTCAGAAGATACCATTGTGGTTACGAAGGCCAAGAAGAAAGTGCCTTAGAAGATGATGTTGTTTTAATCAAGCATGTGGGTGACCTAGGTCACCATTGTAGAGTCTTGGACTGTAGGCGGGTGACATACATAGCATAAAGCTGCGCTGGTTGGCTGGGCGGTGATCAGGTCGCAGACGTGCTAGATAGTGCTGAATGAATGACGCAGTGTGGCGCACTGGAAGTGCAGGGCGGTGTATTGGATGCGCACGCATGCTGGAGCACACTGGATGGAGGTGCATGCGCGCTGGAGGCGCACTGGATGCGCGCTGGAGGTGCATGCACATGGGGGTGCACAACAGCGCACGACGCTGGAGGCGCAAGCATGCGGCAGCGCACAACAGCATATGACGCTGGAGAGTTTAGACGTAGGTCAGCGCATGCGAGGGGCGTTGGTGATGCCTCGTGTGCGAGAAGGTGAGGGCTGGTGGTGGCAGTGCCTTGCACGCGAGGAGAGGCGAGGGTTGGTGGTAGTGGCGGAATCTAGGTCAGAACACTGGTCTAAGATCGTTTGCTCTGATACAATGTGGAGGGAGAAATGAGATAATGGAATGAGGTAATTTTATTCAAGAGGTCTAAGAGTTATTATACAGACCGAAACTCAGAGCATTCATAAACAAGACTTACATAAAAGGACCCCGAGGAATTTTAACTAAATAGAACAAAATAAAGCTGTCAGGCGTTAGACACTGCATTCAATACCAGGATCTATTTTCATGTTCTCTGTGAATCATGTAATGTGGTAACTTACATTCTCCATGCTGAACTGAAGTAGAGAGTTCTCCATCAAGATAATGTGGTGACTCCTAGATTCTCCGCAATCTTGATTTTTGGGTGTAGGGTTTGTAAGGGAAACAAGATGGTGATAAGGAGTTGCAAGCTATTCTAGTTGCAAAAAGGTTTAGAGAACAAGAATTTTAAATTTTATGTAGAATAATGAATCATTTGCATTGTGGAAATGTGTCTGAAAAGATCAAAATTAAGCCTCCCTGGACCCTCCACACACAGCGGGAGCTTCGTCATCGGAAAGCCCTTGTTTGACTGGTGGGAGATGTGTGTTTTGTTTGTAGAGAATGGAATGCTTAGATATGTTATATGATGTTTTATCTGTTGTTAGCCATGGCGCGTACCTGGAAATGGTTAATTTTAGACTCCCAAGATTGAGATTATTTGTTAGTTTGAAATTCTTATTTCCATTTCCTATTATTCTTAGGATTTGAAGAGTTCATTTGGATTTAGCTGTTGTTTTATTACTTAATTTTGAACGATGTGCTTCTGAAATCAAATGTTACCTTTATTGTTTATACAAAATTACTTGCTACTCATAGTCGGAGTGGTTTTCTGATACTGCTTCTTGCTTCTTACCCAAGTCACTATGAATATTAAACAAGGTGCGGATATCCAAATTTACATAGAATGGTGAAATCGGTTAATAGATTTTTCCTCCAGGAAAAATCTTCAGGAGGGCCCTTTACATCCTGCTTGGTTAATTAACTGAAATCTCTGTGTTAAAATTAGGTGGATGTGATCTTTATCATGGAAGCTGGGTATATGATCCCGCTGGACCATTGTACACAAACAATTCTTGCCCTATAATTACCCAGATGCAGAACTGCCAAGGAAATGGGAGACCGGACAAGGAATATGAAAACTGGAGGTGGAAACCTGACCAATGTGATCTTCCACGTTTTGATGGCAGAAAATTCCTGGAGCTAATGAGGGGAAAAACCTTGGCATTCATAGGGGATTCGGTCGGTCGAAATCAGATGGAATCCATGATTTGCATCCTCTGGCAGGTAAGTTCTTTTATATTATTATATATGAAACTTTTCGGAAGTCTTTATCATATTTGAGAACATGGCGGGATGCGATTTGGGAAGTCTCTGGACCTTGATAGTCCTGTCTCCTAACCAAATTATGGTGCATAATAATGAGCTTTGGGTACTAGTATATCAACAATTATAATCACAATCATATATGATGACATGTTTGGATTTAGTAATTTACTCTAAGAACTACCTGCACACATTGAACTTTCACCTCTTGAACCCAAGATAACTCACTATCACATATTTTACAACACTCAGGTTTTGGCAGTTTGGTATTTGCATGGCACACTGCAAAATGCTATCTTAGAGAGAACCCTTGTAAAAATATAATATATAAAAAAGATAGTGCCATTCCCTTGGTCTCTTCCCTTGTCATCTGATATAAAATAAACATGCGGAAGCGTAACATGGAAAAAGATAAAGGACAACGAAGAACAACGGGATTTAACGTGGAACTCTACTCCGTGAGGAGCGGGATGAAACCACGGGAGAAGCCCTCAAAAGGGCGTAGGCTTCATTGCTTTTTCTCAATGGATATAGGAGGTCTGGGGCTCCTTATATAGCCTCCACAGAGCCTCCAAGTCCCACCACTGGTAGATGTGGGACTAAACATGTGGATGGGGTAAATGGATCTTCTCAAGGTCCATTTACCCTCCTACAACTCATATGACGCACATCCAAATACTCCAACACTCCCCCTCAAACTGGAGCATGCAATGCTCAGCTTGGACAAACAGAAAGAAACTCAACTCAACGATACATGACACTACAGACAATATCAATCCAACGCGCACAACTGCTGCTGTTGAGTACGTTGCTTCTCATGTCGTGCAAGTGAGGAGGATGAACGAGCTGGAGTGTGAGTCTGCTGAATCTCCTCGTCGGAGAGCATGCGCTCTGAACTGCGCCTGTTAACATCGCTGTAACTGGAAATGAGTTTCCTCGTCAGAGTACTTTGGCCCGCCACAACAATGTGGACAACTGCTCCATCTCTGAAAAAGAAGGGCCAAACTGAAAGGTCGTGGAAGTGCAATCCTCGTCGGAATCCACGGTCACTGGAGAATGGAGTCTGAAAGAAGTCTCCTCGTCGGAGAACTGGGTCTCTGCCATCTGACACAGAGAATGGTACACTACTCTGGAGTACCTATGATACCACATGAAAACCATTGCCAACATGACATAGGGAATGATCCTCTGCTCTGGAGTCCCTAAGACTCACTTGAAAACTCTGGCCGACAACACAAGCAAAGATGGTGACCACTACAAAAGATGGCATACACGTGCACATCTGAATAAAGACCGCAAACATATACGTGTCTGAAACTGACTCGGAAATCATGATTGTCGTGTCTGACAAAATCTGTAGAGTCTAGAGATCGGCTGGTCTGGAAAATACCTGAATCTGTCATCTCTGAAATCTGGAGAAGACATGTGACTCTACATATACTCCCCCTTTCTCACATACTTGTCGGAAAACAGAGACATCGACAAAGTTGGAAGAATAAAATATAATGTGGGGAAAAAATAAGACATCAAATAAACCGCCTTCAATTTTCTGGCTTTTCAGAAAACATCTCTCTTTTTTCTAAACATGCATACAACTTTTCTACTTGCACGCGCCTTTTTTCATTTTTTTTATAATACGACCTAATTTCTCTATCTCTCCTTTTTTTTAATATTGGGCTTGCTCTCATCATTTTTTTGGTGTTGGGCTCCCTTTTTTTTGCATTGCATACGGTTGGGCCCCCTTCTTTTATAAAGTAGGGTCAACGGGCCCTTTTCCTGTGGAAACCCTAGGGTTCGCATACCCTCTTCAAAGACATAACCCCTACGATGGGGGGCCTTCTCCGCTACTGCCCCTGGGGTCTAAAGAGCCTCGCTGTTCTGGAGGGCGCCGCCTGTGTGTGGGTCTGCGAGGAGAGGGTCGACGATGGAGCGCCGTTGCCGCCGGAGATATCTTGATGTGCCGCAAAGGCTGGAGGTCGACGCCGCCACCTACGCGTGGAGAGCGCAAAGACGATCGATTAGGCCGCTCGAAGATGGATCGCAAGAGTGGGGGCTTGGAGGAGCCGCCTCCACCGCCCAAGATGGGGATGCGCGGCGATCGCGTGAAGAGGGCTGACTGGGAGGTATCGTGCGCGGCACCAGTGCCGCCTGGACCGAAGGGGAGGCCCGCTGGAGAATAGAGGCGCGATAGGGCTCGCACGTGCTGCTTAGCGAGAGGTGGGTGCGCGAGGGTGCATCAGGACAACGCCTGTGCTGCGGGAGGAGGCGCAACAATGCCTGGAGCACCTGGAGATGTCGTCGCCTGTGCGACCTGGAGTCGACCTGGGTTGCACGGCGATGGAGGAGGGCGGAGGTCTCCGCCTCTAGGGACCCATCGCCTGAGTTAGAATCAACGCAGCGCGGATCTGCCACCGCTGCCTTTTGGACTGGAGATCTGGGACGTGCGGTCTCGCACCTGATAGGAGGTGGCGCAGGGGCCACCTGGAATATGAGAGATTCGACGGCATAAAATAGGGTTACAAAAATGAAACCCCAGAACATGAATCCAGCCAGGATAACAACATATCTTTACCATAAAATGAATCTCGAACATAAATAAGAACTTGAATAAAAACAAACATGAAATCCTCGAGAATCAACCCGCTTTCATACCTTGTTATAAAATAAACATGCGGAAGCGTAACATAGAAAAAGATAAAGGACAACGAAGAACAACGAGATTTAACGTGGAACCCTACTCCGTGAGGAGCGGGATGTAACCACGAGAGAAGCCCTCAAAGGGGCGTATGCTTCATTGCTTTTTCTCAATGTATACAGGAGGTTTGAGGCTCCTTATATAGCCTCCATAGAGCCTCCGAGTCTCATCTCTGGTAGATGTGGGACTAAACATGTGGATGTGGTAAATGGATCTTCTCCAGGATCCATTTACCCTCCTACAACTCATATGACGCACATCCAAATACTCCAACATCATCCATTCCCCATTCGATTCTATAACCACATCGCACCTTTTGACATGTCCCATTCTCCATGAGTGAGTTAGTAATCCCTATCAGAAATACAGTGCTTTAACCTCTCTATCATCAGCATAGATGTTCGTATTAAACAAATAGTTGAAGGGGTTCCACAGGTAGAGAGTGGATCCGCAGTGGATCCTCTGCTGTTACAACACCTGCTGTAATGCAGGGGAGCCGCTTGATGAGCATCGGAATGGACACCATCCATCCCCATCCCCCTCCGAGGGTCGTCCAATGCTCATCGAGCAGTTCCCCTGCATTACAGCAGGTGCTGTAATGACATAGGAGCTGCTCCCCCACGGGTAACTTTGATTCATATGCCATCATTACACTAATTGAAAATATGGGCAGTCTTGTGTAAGGTTACTTGTTAACTGTCTCTTTTCCCATTACCAATTGAGGGATGCATCTCCTTTTTTATGATTATTGTGAAAATACCACCTCCCGGAACTCTCAGACGATGCATTTATGCATTAGAAACATTAAAATTATGTGATTTAAACTCTTGATACATGCATAAATAACAACCATAAGTGAATATAGTGATAATTATTAACTGTATACGATGAGATAAGCTCATATCTAACCGTATTTCGTTAGATTGAGTTCACAATTACTAATTACCCAGTTGATCTTATTCCATCATCTGGCTAACATGTTCAAACAGCCTATTTAATTAATGCCTACCACATGGCAATTGAGCTTGTTCTAGCATTCTCATGACCTAGTTTCTGGTTAATGTTTATGTCATTGATTATATATTTGAAGTGACTGGAAACTTATTTGAGATTACGAGGTTGTTAAAAGTCAATTTGTTTCAAAATTGAAACCGAGCCTTTCCGCATGATATATGGAGATATGTTACGTATTGTAGTAGTTGTTTTTAATCTATTTTGTAAAATGTATGTAAGTGATATGTACCACATGCAATTAACTATTAAAATTGTTGACTTGATTGGAGTTCTTCCATTGGTGGGCCTGATAAGGGATGATTTTATTATGGGATACGCTGCACAAAAAGTTGCCGTGGCTAAAGTTACTAATCATGAGAAGGCTTGTATTGACAATCAACATGTTTTCATCCCTTTCGATTTTGGTAACTTTAGGTTCTTGGCAACTGAAGCGGTAGATCATCTCAAGAGGGTCCGAAAAATTATGCATAGTAATGTCATGGTTCAAAGGTCTGTGGATGTTGTGTTTCGAAGAATTGTATTTGCCATCCAAAAGAGATTGACGGTGCTGCTTGTTGCCCGTTTCTCATCAATCTCCCTATAAAACAAGATTTTATGAATGCTCATTGAAATAACAAACATAATTTTGATTCAGTAAAAACACTTTTTTTGTGAAAGGAGAAAAAAGTTTATCTCCAAATTTTGGAAGAAAAACTAAACTTCTGCACTTTGGTTCCCTTGGCATGTTCCATAACGTTGTTCTCAAACTTCTCTACCTTCTTACTGGATTGTATTTCGATCATCTCAAAGTCTTTGACGCCACTTTAACTTTGTCTCTCGAGTTCAATGAGTTAAGTCGACCCCAGCTCGGACTCAAACGTGATAACTAACTCGGGCTCAAGCTCGGGCTCTATAAGGTTTGAGCCTTGGACTGCTGGCTCGAATTCAAACTCGTTAAGTTAGAGTTGTCTCACGAACCTCTTAATGAGCATCAACAGTGTCGTCTTCTCTCTTTGCAACTCTTCTGAAATGATACCAACCTCTTGCACTGCCTCCTTCCACTCTTTTCTGTTCCAGCCACCATCTCCACCCGAGATTACAGCCACGGCTTATCTCATCCTGTCTCGATTTTTCCCAGACGAGACCCTTTTTCATTAACCCTATCACCCTAACCACGCTCCTTTTGCTGCACAAGTTATCACATACACCCTCTCCTCAAACAGTGTCTTCAGAAGAGTAGGGCTCCAAAAGACAGACAAATATATAGATTATGAGGAGGAGGATACCTGGAAGAGGGTGGCAGCTTCAGGGGCCGTTGCGAGTCTGCCACCTTCCCTCACAGCTTCAATGGCAACTATGACGGCCAAAGTTGGGGGATGGTAAGGGAGAAGTGGAGAAGGGGGATGGAGAAGAGTGGAGGTGGAGAATCTCGAGATAGAGCTTAGACTTAGGACCTAGAGGAGAATGGATCGGGTGGGGGGGGGGGGGGGGAGAAGCGGGTCTGTCGGAGTGGAAGGGGAAATAAGGAAGCCATACGACCCAAATTTATATTATATATAATGGGAAATATATAAAAATTAAATCGAGTTATCGAGTCAAGTTAGCAAGTTGAGCATGACCCAACTCGAGCTCGACTCGATAACTCTAACGAGTCACATATCCAACTCGAGCTTGGACTCATTAGGTTTTCAAGCCAAGCTCACGAGCTCTTATCGAGCTGGGCCCGAGTTGACTCATCGAGCTCGAGCTTTTTAGACAGCCCTACTCATTTATTTTCTCAGTGATAACAACTTTTCCCTTGTACTTTGTTAATAAGCCATTTTGGGGTCATCTCCTGTAACCTTTAGTTTTCTTCTAATTTTAAATGCTACATGCGAGAGGGATTTGTTCCTTGCTCTTCGATGCTGATGCAATTGCTGGGATCAACCCCAGATTTTATTGGCAAACATTTTTTTTTGCTAGTATCGTCTTTTATATTTTATCTGATGTTTTGAGAGGTGATTTATTCTCATTTTTTAACTAGATAATTGACTAAAGATGACCGGAATATTTATATTTTTCACAGACACAATATTTAATTGGGGGAATCATGGATAATGAAGACCAGAATGCTCATTCACATTTATACTTGTCGCGAAGTTTAAACTCATATGGTACAACATTTTACTCTTAACAGGTGGAGGTTCCCAAGAATAGAGGAAACCGTAATATGCAAAGATGGTACTTTAGGTCTACATCCACGATGATTGTGAGAATTTGGTCCTCATGGCTTGTCCACCAGACCAATGAACCAATTGACTTTGCTCCTGAAGGGGTTGTTAAACTGCACCTTGATGCACTGGATGAAAACTTCACGCAGTTCCTTCCCACGTTCGATGTGGTGGTTCTATCCTCCGGTCACTGGTTTGCTAAGCAATCCGTTTATGTCCTCAATAACAAAATTGTTGGGGGGCAGCTCTGGTGGCCAGAAAATAATCGTACGATGGAGACAAATAATATCGAAGCCTTTGGCATTTCTGTGGAGACTATTCTTTCTGAGATAGCTACTCATCCTAACTACAATGGATTGACAATAGTTAGAGCATTTTCTCCAGATCATTACGAAGGCGGTGCTTGGAATACGGGTGGATCGTGCACTGGCAAGACCAAGCCAGCAGCAGAGGTGGTCAGAAATGGGTTCACAGATGCAATGCATGAAAAACAACTAAGAGGTTTTGAGGCGGTAATGAAGAAAGGGATCCTCAATGGCTCCAAGTTGAAAATGATGGATATCACAGAAGTATTTGGTTACCGGCATGACGGTCACCCTGGTCCATACCGAAGTACAGATCCAAACAAGAGGACACAAAGAGGCCCTGACGGGCATCCGCCGCCACAGGACTGCCTGCATTGGTGCATGCCAGGTCCTATTGATACATGGAATGAAATTGTCATGGAAATCATAAGGACAGAATTCGAGGGAGCTTGCTAGACTATTTTGCAGCTAACAGTTAGATTTGTTTTGTAGATTCTTTGATCTTACGTCTAGAAGTTACAGGAAGATCTTCCCTTCTAAACATCCAGCATGGACGAGCACGTCTGTATATGGTATTGTTTCTTGAGCTAGGAGTTCTGCAGAGAGGTACTCTTGTACGCATTCGCTGTCTTCTACTATGCAGTGAAACAATTGAGAAGACCGCAGGGAGGTTCATATTAACTCTAATGTAGATTCTTGGGAAGAAAACTATATCTGACTATATATATTCAGAGGTATTTACAAATTATTTATGAGCAATTGCCATGAAGTTGAATGATACAGGTACAAACACAGCCAAAAGAAAATATGCTAAAAAGGTGAACTTAAATTTGTTCAGGGCAAAGTCATAGCAGCAAAAAAAGCAGAGATTGCGAAAAGCAACCACTGTGATAGCATCGACAATATGGGCGCACAATCCTTGAAACGATGCGCCAGCCTTCTAAAATCGCAAGAATGGCGACAGGATGTAAGGGCATTGTTTTGCCTTGTCATGTGTCTATGGTTGCATGCACAATTCTTTACATGTCTGATCCTATCTAAACATCCTTTTATGTACCCATGAAGGTTGTTTGTTTTAAGTAAGTGGCACTTTCCAATCCAAGAGTACCGATTTCTTCTTCTAAAAGAATTAAGGGTTATTTACACCCATAACTTTGAGTTATTTCGTAATTATTTACATAATCCTGCGTCATTGCGAATTACATGAGAAGCCTCAAATAATCACTCCATCTCATACCATAACCCTATGTTTGTTGAGTCCATTAACTCAACACACCATTGAGCTAATCTAACCAATGTTCCCTCCCGCAGCTACTATTAAATTCAAATACAATAAAATTAAAAAACCGTAATTCCTCCCCTTCCTCTGGGGGCATCCTTAACCCTCCAACCCTGTTGCTCGATGCCCCATCTCCTCTAGCGTCACCGCCCGCGAAATCCCCTCCTCTCCAGCCCCCTCTGCTCGAAGCTCCCTCCCCTCTGCCCATTCCTCCACTCGACTCCCCATCTCCTCCAACCCCTCCACCCGAGCCCACTCTCTAGCCCCCTCTGCTCGAAGCTCCCTCCCCTATGCCCTTTCCTCCACATGAATCCCCCTCTCCTCCGATGCCCTCAGCCTGAGCCCCCTCCCCTCCAACCCCCTCTGCTTGAAGCCCGCTCCCCTCCATCCATTCCTCTGCACAACAATAGAGCAGTAATCTTCGAAGGAGAAAACAAGTGTCAAGCATCTTCTTTGCAGGGGGTTAAACATTGCAACATTCGGACTAAGTTCTGCACTCATTTGTAGCAGAGCATATGATCAAAACTCACGGACTCAAGCTTTGCCCCACATCAGAAGATCCGTGCTGGAGCCTTTCATACTAGGAGAGAATTAAATAAAAATTGATGGAAGACGGGCAACAAGCTGCGCCGCCAATCCCAAAAGGTAAATTACTAGGCTTGTTGTAATCGAACCATGCTATGGTCTTCGTTAACCTATAAACTTGCATGGAACAAATTTTATTACTTTTAAATTTAATAAAAAAGAAAGACAGGACCTCGTGCGCACAATATTTTATACCTTCATATTTCATTTGCATTTAACTTATACAATGAGGATTTTGACAAAGGGTAAATCTGGTTAAGTTTTTTTTACTTGCACGCAATTTTTTTTCAAATGCACACAATTAGAAGAAAGCCCTCAAACTCTAACTCCCCTCACCCTCACCCAACCAGCAACGAGTATACCATCATCACCTACTCATCCGGGTCGTCCATTTCCCATCCGAGACATCCCCTATGTTGCAGCAGGGGATGCTAAAGCAGACGATCCTCTCGCCGTAAAGAGTATAAAGACTCCTCATCGACATTGACTAGACTATCATCCACGTCAGGTGCTAGTATATGATCCACTTGGTGGCAACGTGAATACCAATTGCAAGTGCATCAAACAAGAGAGGAACGAGAAGTCTTCTTGGGCTCCTCACCATTTCATCTTCATGGGTTTTTTCCCTGACAGGGCATCCCCATCACCCAAATGCCCTGTCAGGATATATGACCTCAGTATTTCCCTGTCAGGGCATCGATCAACGAATGATTCGCCGATCGACAAACCGTTTGCCGATCGACAAACCGTTTGCCAATTGAAGTTTATTCCTAAAAATTAAGCTTATTCTGAAAAACTTTTGAATTTTATATTATTAAAAATAATATATACAAATATTTTAAAATTGAGAATCAACAAATGGTTTGCCGATTTTCAATTCTAAATATTTTTATATATTATTTTTAATAATATAGAATTCAAAAGTTATTCAGAATAATATTATATATTATTTTTATGCATAATCAGCAAACAATTTGCCAATCGACGAACCGTTTGCTGATTGATCCCCTGACAGGGAAATAATGAGGTCAGATGTCATGACAGGGTATTTGAGTGTTGGGGATGCCCTGTCAGGCAAAAACTCCATCTTCACCACCATCTTGAGGAGACTTAGAATGATAGAAGATTGAGTATCCTAGGTATGCGATCATGGACAATGCCCTAACCCAGGGTTCCCCTACAGCTGCCAACACCGCAGTTGAAGGCAATGCAGCAGAGACGCCATTTCTCTTCTCGAAGAACTTCGACTAGCAGAAGAATACTACCAAAGCCAACCAGAACAACGCATCTGGGACAAAGCCTCTGACCGCTTCGAAACCGACCAATCCAGCAACACTGAGGAGATATGGTTGTTCATTTATAGAATTGGGGGATGCTGCCTCCGAGATCACCAGTACTAACGAAGTTAGAATTATAATTGTGGTCAGCTCTTGGATGGGCGTGAAGGCCACGATGCTGGAGTAGATGGACCGTGCAAAGTTGAGAAAGAACTCAATGCATTCTATGAGAGCAGTGATCGGGGTGCTTATGAACTGTTATATAATGGCTAGGATGAGCTTAGCTATATAGTGTAACACCCTAACCCTAAACATAGTACCACATAGAAAACTCACAAAGTGTGGGTGTGGTTTATAAGTGGTGGGGATTACTACTTGACAACTTGGGCTTAAGCATTTTGGATGGTTGTCAACAGATTCATTTGGGTCAGTACCCAACAAGTTGTCAGGGCCAATTTTCCTCGATAACGGACCGGGGTCCTAAGCCCAGGACGTTACAAATGGTATCAGAGCTAAATTCTCTCTGATAATGGAAATGGCTACCCGAGAGCTGGAGCCGCCCCTACAAAGAGGTTGGAGGAAAAGGCTACCCGGAGCTTGCAGCCGTCACTATCACTGGTAATAAGTGATGTGCCATGTCGCAATGGAGACGTTACGAATATAAGTGGGGGAGGTTGTAACACCCTAACCCCAAACATAGTACCACATGGAAAACTTACAAAGTGTGAGTGTGGTTTATAAGTGGTGGAGATTACTATTTGACAACTTGGGCTTAAGTATTTTAGGTGGTTGTCAATGGATTCATTTGGGCCCGTATCCAAGAAGTTGTCAGTGCCAGTTTTCCTCGATAACGAACCGAGAACCTAAACCCGACACGTTACATATAGCCTAGGAATCCAAGGATGACAACTACAACCTTCTTCAAGTTTGATAGCTCCCAAAGTAGAGCCCTCCAAGCATAGACGAGGAAAAGCCGCAGCTGCGGATGATTAAGAAGATGAATGAATTCAAAAAAAAAGAATACCAGAGAGTGTTGATATTTTGCATTTTCTTCCTAGTCCTGTAAATATACGTTGTTGTGTAAATTATCTTGGATATTTTGCATTTAGGACCCTGCACTTTCTTTAGTTGCAGTTTAGTTCACTTGAGTTAAACTCCCGTGTGCCAACATGTGCTTTCATGGTTCATTTGCAGTTTTTATCCTGACATTTATAATGGTTAATGACAATCAAAATTTGCTAGTAATTGTAGGTATAATCCTGTGAGTGCGGACCATGTGCTGCGCACGCTTTTCTACCCTCAGAACGGATTGTTATTGCGGAGAAATTGCTCAAAGGCCCCAATACTGTCATTGATTGTTACGATTCTACCCTCAGAACTTGATTTCTTTATGGAAAGGTCCGTGTGAACTGTTTTTTTACGATTTCTCCTTTATTTAATGTAATAAATAGTAAATTAATTTCAAAAATTAGGTATAACTTATGCATGCATGCTTTGTTTGTCTGCTGGTTGATTTTATTTTATTTATATTATTAAAAATTCAAAACCCTTAAAAAGTGTCTCGTTTGTCTTAGAAAAATCATAACAATCGTAAAAAGCCTTGAAAAATACCATAAAAATTAGGGTAAGTGTATTTTATTATCCTTTAGTTTTAATATCGTTTTTATTGAAAATACCCTATAAAACTATAAAAATTGCAAAACACTCTAAAACATATAAAAATTATGTAAAATCATAGAAAAAAATCCAAAAATAGTGATTTCCATATTGTTTGTAGATATTTACCTACATTTTACCATTAAAATCATCCCTTGGAGTTTTGGGTATTTTAGTTAGTTTTAACTTTCAAATTACTCCTAACTGTGAGCTGTTTGTTATTTTTATCACTATTAGATTTTTAGAAAAATTCAAAAATATTTAATAATTATATAAAATTACCAAAAACAACATAAAATGTATAAAAATAAAAATATTTTTATTTTAATTTTCTGAGTATTTTTGACCTATTAAAAAAATACAAAAAGAGTGCGTGTGAGTATTTTTATCATTTGTGCTTATTTCTCTCTTATTGAAAATTAAAATTTTGAAAATTAAAACCCACTAAAAATAATAAAAATATTTTGAAATCCTCCTACTTAGCTCTTAATTGTGCTCATTGTATTCGACCCTAGTCGCTATACAAGGTAAATAAAAGCAGCGAAACCGCTTACATTTGATTGTTTCATCTCTTAGTGGTTTGATTTTCTCGTTGATTCACTCGATTGATTTGGATCGCAACGACACCTTAATTTCATACTTAACCCGAGTCGGTTGGAAGCATCATCATGTCTATTCTTTTATGTTTTTGTACTTGTACTTACATTTTGAGAGACAACATGATGTACCTCTACTTGTTGATAAACTTTTACGACAATGTATGTAGTTTTTGGTGGAAATGGAAAAAGAATGGAAAGTTTTTGTGTACTCTTTTTTTTTACTTTTCTCTTGCACAAATTATATAGTATTTCAAATGTGGGATCGTCTATTGCGGATGTGTATTGTTGAGTATCTGGATCATGGGGGCATCATGATTGTTAATTTCATCATTATCGTGTCATGCGGCTTCGCAACGTGAGCCAACACTTATGAATCGTGGGAGAAAATACACATGCGGGGTAATGAGTGATGTGCTACGGTATTTTTTTATAATCATCTCCTTGTTGAGTAGAAATTAAAATGTAATTACTAAATAGTGACATTAATAGAACTGCTATGATGCCCATTTTAGCGAGAAGTCCATTCCCACTGAAGAGCGTCCACATTTTGATACTAAGATCTAGTAGTAGGTGATCGATCAACACTAGGTGAGATCAATCGAAGGCAAATCTGAGGGGCTCCACCATAAATTCTCGTCGGAGTGTAGTTGTGGCACTCGTGGTGCAATGGGTGATTATGGTCTTTTCCCATCACAATATAAGCAGTCATCTAGGACTATTATAGATCCAGTCCATGTTAACCAAATGTCTACTAATATTGAAATTATTTTGGATGTGATGGGCATCGTGCAGAATAGACTCGACATCGTTGAGACCTAGTTGACTTCTCGATAATATACTATATACCAAACTTGATTTAGTATCTTAGATATAGTTGCTTATATAGTGAAATTATAGGAACGTTCAAAGGGCTGGAAAGAAGGCCGACGTTGACGACGATGATGTGTGTCGATGACAAGAATGACAATGAAGATTTTATATAGAAAATGTACTAGTTCATTCCAGACTCCTTTACGAGTCTTGGTCATTGTAATCTCTGTACTTAACTTGTGAATATAAGTTTTTGGGTGCCCACCTTTACGGTTTGACACCCTTTTTTCCTTCAAAAAAAAAGAATGACAATGAAGATGAATAGGATGCCACGACGTGATGGGCTATTCTTTGTGGAGTAGTTATCTGTGACAAGTATGAAGCAGCGGAGCAACGAGAGACGACAAAGGGAAAGAAGAAAAGAGAAGGGTAACGGGATCCTTTGCAGGTGGAAGAAGTAGCTAGAAATAATGTCATTAGTTTACATTTTATTAAAACTCCATTTTGTTATAATCTTCTAGTTAAAGTATATGTGAATGTTTGTAATACTATCTAAACTCATTACTTTGGTTGGATTTGAGTATTAGCTTCTCATTGTGCATATGCTTGAATGCAAACTTGAAAGATTGTCCTACATAGATTCGTGTGCGTGCATGGATGTGTAATGCTCGAATGGAGATTTTTTGTATATAGTTGGTTGCCATTTCGCTCGAACTAGGTGAGCCAAAGGTAGGAAAGCATTTTATTACTTCTTTTTTTACTGGAAGCAAGCTCTTCTCGCATATTCTACACTTTTTTGTCAACGATTTACGACGATCACTAGGCACTATATTGGTCACAAGTAACTACGAAAATGCAACCTCGCAGTGGTCCCGTAAGCTGATGCTTGCGAGTGAAAGCGTCGAGGTTCATGTAGTCAGTCTGAGCAGGGAAGCGAGGGATTTCAAAGACAATATAGATGGAAGAACATAGTCAATCCTTCCTGATACTAGACCCGCGAGTGAGTGGTGCCAGGGAGAATATATAGAACTGATTCATCATGATTGCTGCCCCTGTCATGCGACCACATCATGATAGACTACACGTGGTCGCAACCACGTATTTCGAGCACATTAGGATGACAATTCAAGTACATTGGGACTACAATTGTATTTGCAATTTTCACTTATTCTTACAGTGTTAGTCGAATTCAAGTATAATAATATAACACATTAAAGATTCATCACAAAATTACACATATCGAGGACTAGTCCCATATATTGTGGAGGATACCCCTCAAAAAAGCATTCTCCATAGATTACTTGTTCTCTCATTCCCTTTACAAATTTTTGATGAGAGATAGAGTTTGACCATATGACATCATATTTACACCTCCACCAAAAATGACCTTTTAATGACACTACAATAAAATTGATCTATGAAAAATATTCGTTGTCCTATTTTTCTATATAACAGATTTATAACAATGATTACTATTCGCTTGTAAAATTAAAATTTTTCTTATAATTAGCAATGAATGTCATCTTTCACTACTAAAGGTCCATATAACAGTGACCATCCATTCACTTTTTGTTTAAATTTGTATTAATCATTCTAAATCACCAATGATTAGGAAAAAGCCAACAGATAACTGTTTTTATACTATTCATTGCAAGAAACAACAAAAATATGATATTTATTGCAAAATGAAAGAATCACATTGTAATAAAGAATATTTTTGTTATAAGTTTAACAATTGAAGATCTGACAAAGAATATTAAGGTATCTGTTGTCTCATTTGAATATTCATATATGAGGGGGAGTATGTAGTTCATCTGCATATAACTTACTTGTTTGTCACCTCCCATCCACTCATTTATCTCAAAATTTGAAACTGACATGTTCCAATAACAGAGTCATTCATCTTGAGACAAATTAATGACTGAGAAGGTGATGAAGACATAAGTTACATGTAGCTCAGCAACATACCCCCTTTTTCCACACACACAAACACCCCTACGCATGTATGTCCTTATTCGATTCATCACAATATCCATTTTATGTCGATATTGACATCAATATCCATTACCATTTTAAAACAAATATAAATATGGGGAACACTTTGAGATTTTTAAATATTAGTATATGTATTTGTATATTAATTTTAATATACAAATATAGTTACAAATTTATATATAATTAAATATAATAATATTTGAGAAAAAGGAGTCAACATGTGCTTGTAACTCCCTACACCTTGTCCTTTTTCATTATTTTTTGATTTTTTTGAAATGAAACCTTGAGGAGATTTTGATCACCATATATCGTCATATTGCACCAACTTAATTTGAGATCTCCATCATTACCATCAAGACTACCAAATTTTAACAGTCTTAGAATTGTTGAAATTGACCTCTTCAAGATGAACATGTTGGAATATTTTTTTTGCTTGAAACTTGGAGCACTTATTCTACTAAAATATTAAGTCCCTATAAGGTTTTGTTCAAAAAAATCCAAAAAAAATGAAAAAAAGGTCAATTGCATAGAGTTACCTACACCCCTCGGTGCAAGCTCCCTGTCCCCATAATATTTTATTATATGATTGACAGATATATTTACCATAGTTGTTAAGAAATAAATGTATTTAAATAAATATAAGTTATTATTTTCATATATTTTAAAGCTAATTTATATAATTATGAATATGATCCATATCCGTCAAAATATATGTATGTGTCTTGTAAGATACATCAGCACGGCTTGCATATGCATCATATATGGACCATATTTGTATATGTTTTCAAAAATTGATAACATTTGCTTCTTGTAAGTTGTAACACGTCAAATATAGTCTTACATTTAAAACTCACAAAATGTGAGAGTTAGGTATAAGAGTAAGGGACTACTTGAAAATTTTGGGCTTAAGCATCTTGGGTGTTGAAGGGTCCATTTGTGTTGGAGCTCAACTAGTTGTTAGAACTAGTTTTCCTCGACAATGATCTGAGATCTAAGCCCGTAACATTATAAATAATACCAGAGCAGGTTCCCTATAATAATAAAAAGCACTATTAATAGGTGAAGCCACCCCTACAAGAAGATAGGGAAAAGGCAACCTGGAACGTGCAACCGTCACTATTACTGAAAAGTGATGGATCATATCATAACAAGGACATTGCGAATATAAGTGGGAGAGGTTGTAACACCACAAACATTACACCCAAAACTCACAAAGTGTGAGAGTATGTTATATATGGTGCAGATTACTATTTAACAACTTCGACTTAAGCATCTTGGGTTGTTGTGAAAAGTCCAACCAGGTCTGAACCCAATAAGTTGTTGAGGTAGTTTTTCTCTATGATTGAGAATCTAAGCACGAGATGCTGCAAATGTTATAACTCCCTAAACATAGACTCATATCTAAAACTCAATTGAGATTTGTTATATATGATAAGGATTTTCACTTGACAACCTGGGTTTATGTTGGGTGGTTACTGATAGGTTCAATTAGATTTGATATAATTTGTCAAGGACTATGATGATGGTCCGATAATCTAAGTAGAGGGCATTGCAAATACCATCGAAGGGGGTAAAGGGCTAACCAAGATGTGGATCCAACCCTACAAAGGAGATGGGAAGAAAATGTTGCAGAGCATGCAACCGTCATTTTAATGAAAATAAGTGATAGATAATATTTTAACTAGGATGTTGTGAACATAAGTGTAGCAGATTACAACACTCCAAATGTAGTTCAACATCTAAAACTTAAAAGCATGAGAGTGAGCTATAGGAGTATGTGATATTACTAATTGATAACCTAAAGTTAAATACTTTGGGTGGGCTGTTAAGGATCCAATTGTGCTTGAGTCCAACAAGTTGTTAACCTAAAGTTAAATACTTTGGGTGGTTGTTAAGGATCCAATTGTGCTTGAGTCCAACAAGTTGTTAGGCTAGTTTTTCTTCCATAAGGGTATATACTACGTAGATCTAATTTCAGAATGTTACATTTATTCATATATATATATATATATATATTGCATCCGTACTTTCTAAAAGTTAAGATGTAAATATGAAATATAAAAGCAGGTGTTATTTTACCAGGGCTTTTGTGTAAAATATCTCTTTCTTTTGTATGAAAGCCATCCCACTTATTTCAAATTATTTCAATTGATATCTTTTTTTTCATATATTTTAAAGGATATCTGGCATGATTTTCATGCTTTTAGATAGCTATATTCACATTTAGATTCTAAAGTTCCATAAATATACGTTCACATCAAAATAGCCATATTGGTATTTAATTTCATCCCAACCTACAGTTGCATACCCGTTCAATCACCTACCGGACTTGCCATGAAAACTCCGAGGGTGCTTTCGATATTTCACCACTAACTGCCTATAAATACCACCCCACATCTCGCAAGCAACGTCAGACCCTGCATTCCCCCTCCACCTCCCCCTCATCCGCCCCAATCATATGGCGGAGGAGGCGACCTCCTCCTCCGATCGGCCCCTCGCGGGGGCCGTGTGGGTCGACGGGGTCCCCTCCACGATGTCGATGGTTCCCGAAGACGGCACAATACGGTGGATGGCTCTCGATTGCCGGAAGGAGAGGCGCCTGGCGGTGGAGAAAGAGGTTCTCGGGTTCGAGATGGAGGGAGAGAGGAGAATTAGGCTTAAGGCCGTGGTGGAGGAAGAGGGGGGTTTTCGGTGCGTGAGGATCGGGGAGAGGAAGGCGAGGAGGGATTACTTGATCGAGGCGGAGACGGAGGAGCTCGCCAGTGAGCTATCTAGACGGATCGGGGCGTGCATCGAATCGCTCGGTAAGATCGAGCTTGATATTCCCCGTATTGTTTTTGCGGCTGTTTATGGCCTTTTTGTCAGGACGTTTATGTTGGTCCGATGTTTTGATACTGTATGTAACCGATTGATTTGCAGCTATACATATTGTTTGAAATTTATTTGTCTAATTTGGTGTGATTGTTCTGATAAATAACATAAATTTTAACTGCCAAAAATGGTAGAAAAAAGGGAGACCAGACTTCGCATGCAAAATATTAATCAAATGCCAAGACCAACGGGTGATTTGGATACAAAATGTTCGTGGCCGCAGAATTAGCCACAAGCGTCCCAAAATGCGGACACACAAATGAGTTCCAGGGTGAAATTTTTGGAACAAATATTGATAGGAAAAGATTTTGTTGAGGAACTAACAAGTTGGCATGGTCGAGATAATTGGAGAGAGACTTTTCCTTGTGGAACTGCTTTGGTGGCCATTTATCGCTTTCAGCTTTTTCAGTAATTATCCTGGTAGATTGGTGCATATAGCCATCACGTGACGTCGATGTACTTGGCTTGGAAGCAAGAAAACGACGGATTGGTATTGGTGAGAAGAGGATATGTTATGAAATTATGAGAGGAAAATGGAGAAGATAGGGGTGCCTTCTTTTTGGTAAGGTCCAATTTAGCCATTTATCTTGTATCAAATAGGAAGACGGACACGAAATTTTTGTTTGGATAGAAGTTTAGATTCTTCATGAAGAGCTCATTGAGATGTTACTGCCTTGGTTGGTTAAAAGGGATGCGTTTCTCGAGTTGGTCATATTGTTTCCTCTTTGTGTTGTTTTTTCTTAGTCTTTTCAAGAAGATCATAATCTTTTTTTGTTATGTAAATATAGGGTTATGTTTGTAGTCTGAGAAACACATTTAGATGAACCCCCAATTTTTTCTCCGCAATGTAAACAATTAAGAATATATTTCTGAGTTGGCTGTTTTTTATTTTAAATGAGGAATTATGTAGTCTTGTCTTGGAATAAAAGAATGTTACCTCAGAATACGTCATTCTCAGGTAAAATTATCACATCGTGATTGCATTATCCATCATGCCTATACTAGTGGTATTTATCTCCTCCTTAGCACAATATTTGGCAAATTGAAAACCACTGCAACTTTGCTTCCCCCCCTTTTACAGGTCGCCCAAAAAGTTTGTTTATCCTTTTAAATCCATTTGGTGGGAAAAGAACTGCAAGAAAAATATTCGAAAAAGAAGTGAAGCCTCTTCTCAAGGCAGCTGGCATCTTCTATATATTACAAGGTCTACATGCTGCCTCTCGCTCTCTCTCTCTCTCATTGTCTCGAATATTCTCTACAACAGGGTTTAAAAAATCGGACCGGACCGGCCGATCGGACCGGGAACCGGCCTCGATCCGTCGTTCAGCCGGTTTTAGGTAATTAATTTTTAAAAAAAAGAAAATAAAAATCGGGTCAGACCGGTAGTCGGATCGGGTTGACCCGGGCGGTTGGACCGGGTTGACCCGGATTGACCTGGATTTGATGGTTTACTATATTTTAAAAAAATAAAGGTTTAAATAATGAAATAATTAGGTTTTTATCACTTGTACCCAATTCTATAATTTCAGTTACGTCCCTCTTTTTTTTGGAATATAACTTGTGCCACTACTTTCTTGGGGTAATTTTCTAAAAGCAACTATAAATAAATTATTACAATATTATATCCATATATAATGCTAGAAAATGTAACTACCTTTTGTGGAGTTTTATTCGAAATTAGACAATCATGTTTTTATGTTGAAAGATTTGACATTTTAAATGATTATTTCATTGATATATAAATACATATTTATATATATCTATCCGGTTTTATCGGTTCAAAAAACCAGTTTGACCGATCGGACCAGTAAATTAAGCTTGGTCCGGTTTTTTCTGAGTCGATAAGAATGATGATGTCATGCTGACATCATCACCGGTCCGACCGGTTGAACCAAACCAAAGACTAACTGGTTCAATGTTGGATCCGGTTTTTAAAACTCATTTCTTCAAATAGTCGAATGACCCTTGTCTTTTTCATCTTTAGAAACCAAATATCAACTACATGCTCAAGAAATTGCTTATGGGCTAGACCTTGAGAAATACGACGGAATCGTATGTGTCAGTGGAGATGGTCTTCTTGTAGAGGTTAGTCTTATCTTTAGTGGTTGACATGTCGTTGTTATCTTCTCAAAAAGCTTCCATTTACTTCATATTTCATTATCATTGTATTATAAAAGCAAGTAAATTAAAAAAGTCAGCTGTACTATACTCGATTTCAATGTCATGTCCGAACTTTAAAAGGTAACAATATAGTACTCAAACTTTTCTATTGATATTTAAGATTAGAAAGATGAAATAATCAACTAAATTTCAATAGTCAAGTACCATATTGAGACAAATATTAAAGTTCGGACACCACATTGTTACCTTAAAGTTCAAATATGACATTAAAATCGAGTGTATATTTCAGAGTCCTTTTTTGCAATTTACTCTAAATACGTGTTGAGACAAATCTTAAAGTTCGGACACCATATTGTTACCTTAAAGTTCAAATATGACATTGAAATCGAGTGTATAATTCAGAGTCCTTTTTGCAATTACTCTAAATACGTGTCATCTTTTAATAGATCATGTGCTTCTTGGATCCTATATATCTGGATATCCTGCTAGTAAACATCACTTAGTTACATATTTTAGTTCCACTTGTCTGATGCCAAAGGGTGTGCCCTAATCAACACTTTCTTTGAGATGGAAACGGTCGTATATTATAGTTTTTATGTGATGAGTAATTCCTGCGGTACACTTGGCTGGATATGAAGTGCTGGCAAGGTGCCAAATAAATTTATGCTGATTCTTTCTGATGTTTTCAACCTAAACCGACCTATTTTGGATAGTAAGTACGCTTCCTTGAGTTGATTTTGGTGGATATCGTTCATTTTATGCTCATAATTATTTCATTTACCAATTAGCTCTTCTCTTATTCCTATCATATTGCTTAGGTGTTGAATGGGCTTTTGCGTAGAAAAGACTGGCAGAGCGCCATCAAAATGCCCCTTGGAATAATTCCAGCAGGTCATTTTCTCAGCTTCTTCTAAACAATGGGTTTAAGAAAAACAACGGGTTTAAGAAAAGCATAAATCTTCATTTTTTATATATTTTCTATGTGTATAATATCTTAGGCTGGCATGGGTATGGATGTTAAGACCTGGACAGTGCATATTTCTTGTAGAGCCGGATGTTGTTTCACACATCTAGTAGTGTTAATATGATGGGATTTTTACTCGGTAGATCCTATAATCTTTGCTAATGATCTCTATGATTTTTGAAATATCGATATTTCTTCCTCGACTCCGTAAACTTGCTCCGTCTCACCCCATGAACCCTACCGTTAAATTGAAACATCTAGAGTTAACTTCCTCGAGTTAAAACAAGTTAATCTAACCAATCCGCGATCGGACGGCTAGAGTTAACCAAAAGAAAAAAATCCTCCTCTTCTTTCTCCTCTAACAGCTTCCATCTCTCCTCCTTCAATCCCTCAACGAGAAAATTGGCCTGGGCTGGAGGAGGTGTGCGCGAGGGGGCATGGTCCTGCGGCTCGACCTGGGATGGAGGAGGTGGGCGACGGCACTCGACCTGGAGGAGGTGGGCTTCCAATGACGGGTTGTTGGGGGAGGGGTAGAGGAGGTACGTGAAGAGGAGGAGGTTGGCAGAGGAGGCCTGGGCTGGAGGGAGGCGACGGCGCAGGAGAGTTGTCACGGGGGTGCGAGGAGGCTTTGAGCGGTGCGGGAGTGCCGCGGAGGGGGGCTTCCAGCTACGCCACACGGGGGAATGATGCGGATTGATTTGGCGTCGCCGATAAAATTTGTATAATTTGAGCGGTGGAAGTTTGGTGGAGAAATAGAAGGGTTGAGAAGAAGAAAAACTCGTCGGGAACAAGGGGTTGAAGAAGAACCGCGAAGACCACGTAGGGGAGAAGAGAAAGAAGAGAGGGATAGAGAATAATTCTCAACTTTTAATAAATCTGAACTGGATCCTCATCCCTTTATATAGGAGGGACGGCATTACAAAAATAGAAAAAATAATTTAATTTGACCACTAATTATCCTAATTAGACTCTAACTAATTAACCGACCAAAATTTAAAATTCAAATCTATGAATAATTGTTGGAGATCACATGCGATCTCAATTATTTAATTAGAGATACAATAATTTAAATAAACGTAAATAAATTTGACCACTCAAAGTAACTAAAAATTCAGCCCTATATTTGGGTCCGACGCTGCATCAACTCTCCTCCGCTTTAAAAATTTGTCTCCCGACGAATTGCTGGAACTGCAGGCTTGGAGGTCGATTCAGCATGCTCAGTCATTGTCTGGAAGAATAGGTGTGGAGCGAACGACGGAGTCCATATGCGGGCGTAGGTGACGCGGCCTTCATGGTTGAAGAACATGTGTGGCGCGAATGGCGGCGTCTTCTTGATTGTTGTCTCTTCCTTGTAGTGACCGAAGAATTGATGAGGCATGGCCTTCGAGCATCCATAGCGAAGCAATAACACAAGGAGAGGATGGGAGGAGATGTGTCCAAGGAATGAAGCCATGGGGTCCTTATATAGGGGAAGCCCAAGGCCAGTCTTACTTGGATAAGGAGGATCCCCATATTTCTGGTTTGCAACACCTTTTTTCAAATATTTCTGCTGTCGGGGGGCATGGGCGCAAATTTCGCATCCCTTCAATTTTCTTGACTTTCCTACTCCTATTGGCCCTTCTGCAAATATGGGGTTTATGGAATTTTCTCTTGCAATTTTCCCCAATCAATCTCAACTCCCGAAAGTTGAGGGATTCGGTTCCCTTAACCCCCGATAGGGTTTCTTTCCTCCCCAACGAGAGGCGGCACGGCGCGGGATGGAAAAGGCAGCGGGGAGGGCGCACTGCAGGTGCGGGGGAGGCACGACGATGGAAGAGGCGGCGGGGAGGGCGCGCTACAGGCACGGGGGAGGCGCGGCGATGGCGAGTGCGCGGGGAGGGGAGGAGCGACTGGCGAAGGTGGCGGTTCGGCGAGGCGAGGGGGAGGCGATGCGAAGATCGCTGGGAGCGAAGTGGGGGTGGGTGAGGGGAGGGCTGCGGGGTTGGCGATGGGGGAAGGTGCGTCGGGAAGAGGGATTGGGGTCGGGGTTGGGGGGAAAACTGCTGGGTCTTCAGGGGAAACCATTGGGAGGAGAGGGAAGGTTGGGGTTGGAGAAGCGACGGCATGGGGAGGGGTTTTAGGGTTCGGCGGAGAGGGGGCCGGGGGGTGCGAGGGTGGCGATGGGTGCTGTGGGGTTGGGGGCGAGACAGGGGAAAGGGTAGGCAATAGGGGTGGTACTGGAGGGGAAAGGGGGGTAGGGGAGGGAAGGGGCGGCGCGCGGGGGAGGGCCGGCGAGAGGGAAGGGCAGCAAGTGGTAGGCGGAGGGGGTGGGTTCGACAAGGGGGAGAACGTGCGGGAGGTAGCTGGTGCTGGGGGCGGTATCGCCAGGGGTTTGGAGGTCGCGGGCGGGGCCGTCGGTGGTGCGGCGGGGGTCTGGACGGCATGGAGAGCCGCTGGGGGGGCTGGGGCTGCCATCGGAGGCGCTATCGGCGAAGGCGACTGATCTGAAATCTCCGGGACAGCCACTGTTTCTTCGATTTTTTCTTCTAAAACAGATGGGTCAGCGACGGATTCTTCGTTGACAGCGCGCTTTTCGTCGTGGACGGCGAGATCTTCACCGATTTACGCGGCTAACCATGCTTGAACTTTGAGGCATGATATGAGTCGCTACTGGAACTTCTTTGAACCTGAATGCGAGCGCGAACCATGAGACAGACGACTGAGACCAAACTTCAAACGTCAATATTCAACAGGATCGTCGAATCGTAGGAACGATTCGGTATCCATGCTCTGATACCAATTGATGCGGATTGATTTGGCATCGCCGATAAAATTTATATAATTTGAGCGGTGGAAGTTTGGTGGAGAAATAGAAGGGTTGAGAAGAAGAAAAACTCGTCGGGAACGAGGGGTTGAAGAAGAAGAATCGCGAAGACCGCTTAGGGGAGAAGAGAAAGAAGAGAGGGATAGAGAATAATTCTCAACTTTTAATAAATCCGAACTGCCTAAAAACACTGGACCCTCATCCCTTTATATAGGAGGGATGGCATTACAAAAATAGGAAAAACTAATTTAATTTGACCACTAATTATCCTAATTAGACTCTAACTAATTAACCGACCAAAATTTAAAATTCAAATCTACGAATAATTGTTGGAGATCACATGCGATCTCAATTATTTAATTAGAGATACGATAATTTAAATAAATGTAAATAAAATTGACCACTCAAATTAACTAAAAATTTGACCCTATATTTGGGTCCGACGCTGCATCAGGGAAGGGGGGGTGTGCGGCGCGGGGATGCCGGGAAGGGGGGGGGGGTTTCGAGCCGGGGTGGGGTGCCGTCGCGAGGGTGCGCTGAGGGGGGGTGTCCTTCGAGCGGCGCGGGGGTGCCGGAGAGGGGGAGCGCACGTCAGGGGGGTGCTGGGGGCCATCGCGGAGGTGCACGGAGGGGGGGGGGGGTGTCCTTCGAGTGGCGCGGGGGTGCCGGGGAGGGGGAGCGCGCGTCAGGGGGGTGCTGGGGGCCATCCCGAAGGTGCACGGAGGGGGGGGGTGTCCTTCGAGCGGCGCGGGGGTGCCGGGGAGGGGGAGCGTGCGTCAGGGGGCATGCTGGGGGCCATCGCGGAGGTGCACGAAGTGGGGGGGGGGGTCCTTTGAGCGGCGCAGGGGTGCTGGGGAGGGGGCTTCCAGCACGCGTCAGGGGGCTGGGGGGCTTTGAGCGACGCAGGGTTGCCGGGGAGGGGGGCTTCGAGCACCGGGGCGTGGGGAGCCGTCGCGGGGGTGCCCGTAGGGGTGGTGCGGGGGTGCTGTGGAGGGGGGCTTCGAGCGACGTAGGATTGTCGGAGAGGGGGGATTCGAGCACCGAGGCGTAGGGGGCCGTCGCGGGGGTGCGCGGAGGGGGGGGGTCCTTCAAGCGGCGGATCAGGGGAGGAGGCCGCCAGGTGGTGGCACTTGTAGTAAATTTAATCAATAAAATGGGTGTAATATAAAAGAAGATGATAAAATCCGGTTAGTTTTAACGATTAAATGTATGGAGGTTAACCACAAGGTTTATAGGGTAAAGGTTAACAAGTTTACGGGGGTGAGGGAGGAATTATGATATTTCAAAGTCGTAGAGGTAATTGACAAAAATTATAAAGTCTGCCGGGTAAAAATCCCTAATATGATATAGGATTATGTATTGGACTTGTTAACTTCAGATTTTGGAGGGAATATTAGATTTGAGCTGAATAACAATTTAATGTTGCAAAGTCATGAACCCTTACCCATCAATTGTAGAGATGTTAAATCTTCTCCGACTGATTTTATATGCGAAGCCCCGGATTTTATATGTGAAGCCCTCTATCGGGCTTTCTCGCCTGCCTCCCACTTCCCTATAGAAAACATGAGAGAGATGAGGGCCCCCCACTCCATGACCATCTCGAGAATTTTTCTGTACGGATATTCATGCCTGCATCCTAGTCCATTTTACAAGAGTATTATATAAACTATGTAGTATAACTGTAACGGCCCACGGATCCAGGTGGCCAGCGGAAGCATAGTAAATAATATTGCCACGTCGGGTCCGGGGTGTTACTTGCAATACCAATACCACAGTTCACAGTCATAGCTAAGGTCATAAAAGATATTCCTTTAGTTTATTTATCAAAGTCACAGATGGTCACATTGTAATACAATAACTAGTAAAAAGAAAGTTTATACTACCACTACAAATTTAGCCTTGATCTCTTCTTCTTAATTCTTCAGCTCCTTACTCCTCCGTTGTATCTGCGGCAGGGCAAACCATAGGAGCGGAACAAAAATGCTCGTAAGCAAAATAGCTTAGTATGGTATTAAAAGATGATGAACTTCATAATAACTTGATGCAATTAAAGAAAAGATTGACAAGTTCAGTTAGAAGAAAAATTAATCTATCTTATTCGGAAAATCTTGCGCACTTGATAATATTGATAATATATGACTTCTTACTTAATAATTCATGTTTATCTTCATATCTTCATGATTCATATGAATATTTTCAGCATCAATATTGCATACATACCCCCATACTTTCATTATTCGATCAATAATACCCTCATATTCATATAGGGTGCATTTTACTTACCACTGGCACGGTGGTCATTCAATCACTACGATACATGATGACAACAGCTGCTGAGTCAATAGTGGACTTTTATTTTCCACAAGGTTCCATTGAACCCGACACCCCCGGAAGGTGCTGCCCTTTAGGCCGATAATGTCCCTTTGGACCCGACAAATGGACTCTAGAGGTGGCTCCCGCCTTAGCGTAGCACTTAGCTCCATATGCCGTTATGGTGCCAATCCTTATTATACTGCATTTTAATTTTCTTTCTTTAGATCATATCTTATCTTGACAACATTTAATTAAAACAAACCATACACTAAAATTTATAGGCACTTATCGTATACAAAATATTAAAACATACATACCCCTTCTTTAATATATTATGATAATAGAATACCCCTCTTCTCAATTGCAATAAACTATATAACATTTCCATATCTTATATAATCAATTATATTATAATATAATTATAGCATACTAAATCATCTACATAATAATTTAGACTTATGTTGAAACGATACAACGATGACATAGAACAATTGCCCTTTCAAGGTCGATGTTTTGACAAGATCATACATAATTGAAATTATGCAATTATCTAAGCATAATAAAACATCTGACACGATAATGATAAAATAAAACAGAAGAAGTGAAGATACAAGAAGGAGAGGAACCATACCAATGATAATTTCTTTTTCTAATTTCCGCAGTATATTTCTTTATTTATTCTTCTATTTCTTTTCTCTCTCTTCTCTCTCTCTCTTTCTATCTCCTTCTTCCCTCTCTTTCTTCCTCTTTCTCCTCTCTCCTCTCTCTCTCTCTCTCCCTCTCTCTTTCTCGTTTGAATTCTACTCATACGCACCCTCTCATTATACCCCTATATATAGTAAGGGAAATTGAATGAGGGAGAGGCACGTTGGCCTCATGCGTGCCAAGCATGCACGTTGCCACGACCTCTCTCTCTCTCTCTCTCTTTTATTTATTTTTTATTTTTTTGTGCGTCATTCATTCATGCCTATCCCTTTTTAATATTTTTTTTTGAAATTTTATTATCATATCCCTTGATTTATAGGTTATTACAATAACATGATAGAATCAAACTTAAATAAGTTAGTAACAATGATATACTAAATATACAATGTAAACACTTTACAATATAAATAAAAAAATACAACAATGTAAGAACATGATAGCACAGAAAAATACAGGGCAAAAGTTGTATTAAAAAATCACTACAAGCAGATGACCCAGAGGGGACGGTTAAGGACCGTTCTCTTTGCTATGAAAACGTCCCTTATGCTCCATGACCGTCCCCTTTGACACCGTCTCATTTGACCAGAAGAGACACTTATTACAAACGTCCCGTTTATCCAACCATTGGGGGCGGTTGTAACTGTCCCTTCTACGCTGAATAATAGGGACAGTTACGACCGTCCCTATTACCATTAATAATAGGCCATGGTTCTGACCGTCCCCTTTATAAGATCAACGGGGACAGTCACAACCGTCCCCCACGCTCAAAGAACCTTTCGGGACGGCCACAGAAGACTTTCGAGGATGATTTTAACCATCCCCTTTAGGTCCCACAAGTCGATACTGGCGACAGGGAGGCGATATCAAACGGATGCAACGGTCGAAACCGTCCCCTTAGAGGTAAGTAACAATAAATACAAGTAAGGAGGTTTTATCCCCCAAATGCAAGAAACCCCCCACACACCAGGTGGGAAATTACACAAGGAAACAAAAAACGCCAAAGCATCACCATATGTCGCAGGAAAAAAAGCCTTCTCCCACTATGAGTAGGGTTGGCCACATGGATTCTTGCTCAAATCCATGTTGAAAGGTTCGACTATTTTTTACGTTGGCCGTCGACTACCTAACGCAACCCCTGCAAGAGTGGGATTTGAACCCTGATCTTTTATGGGGTAGAGACATTGTACTACCACTAGACCATATGTCGCAGGAGATAAAACAAAAATAGATCCCATTTTTTTGAGGTGGCCTGCATAAATAGAAATGAAAAGTCAATAAGCGATTTTTAAATAACATAATCCGAAGTTTTTCACTCCCATAGAGGGGTGCATCTTTCCATCCAAGTTGCCGTCAAAGCGAACAGATCAACCCCCCCCCCCCCACAAACTTTCCTGCCTAAAAGGTTGTTGTAACTACTCGCCCAACGTGATTCTTTCACATTATTGTTAATGAAGAAAAATATTATGGGGTTTACGATCACATAAAGCACAATTCAGGAAATCTAGAGAGCTTATAACCTGTGAATCGCCCCATTCAAACCCCACTTCTCTGCTCTCAGTCTGTTTCATGTTGTCAGCTCATTATCCTGATGTGTCTCGACTATGTCTGGAGGCACAATGTTCAAAGGAAATTCAATCTGCAAAGTTATTGTCTATATTTAGTAACTTGGGAACAGATTTTCTTTCCAGGTACTGGAAATGGCATGATAAAGTCACTCTTGGATTCCGTAGGAGAAACCTGCTCAGTAGTTAATGCGGTTTTGACAGTTATTCAAGGTCAAAATCCATATGTTTCTGTTCTTTCAAATTCATACAATTCAGCTTTCAAATTCATAAAATTCATATTTTGGTCCATATTTTCTAGTCATCATGCTTCCTGAATGTACTTGATAAGCAAAGTTGGTTTTTTCTTCAGGTCATAAAAGTGCACTGGATGTTGCAACTATAACTCAAGGGGAGACTTTGTTTTTCAGTCTTCTAATGTTCTGTTGGGGTATGCAGGATTTATATTATATGTGATCATCATGTAATCAGTTCTTTCCATGAGCACTTTCTCAAAATCCACTGTGATCTATTTTCATTGAGTCAGAGAAGTACCGGTGGCTTGGTAGTGCACGCATAGAGGCTTATGTAAGCATTGCATTTCATAAATGGTTCTTATATTCACACATTTGTTGATGTGATCTTTCAGAGTCCTTACAATGAAATGAATATTATATCTGGTCAGACTGTAGTGCGATTAATGAAATTGCGCAAATACAATGGACGAGTGTCCTTTGTGCCTGCATCCGGATATGAGCATTATGGCAAGCCAACAATTGCCAATGTCGACAATAAGGTTGGGAGCCAGGCAAATCAAGGGGTTATGGGTCTTCGAGAAGGGTACCATGGACCAGTAACATGCTTTAAAAGCTCAGAATGGAGATCTCTTGATGGGCCCTTCATTGTTGTTTGGCTGCACAATGTTCCATGGGGTAGCTGTGATGCCAAACCCGCACCTGAAGCAAAGGTTAGTTCGGTTCTTATATCTTATGATTCCTTCAGGTTGAAATATATAAATTACTACAGTGAAGAAAGCAACATCATAATCTAATGTGAACCCCTCAGGATCCGGGTACCCGTTTACGCGCATTTCACAATACTTCATTCACGTTTCATCGCACAAGCCGCACAATTACAGGGAAAATTTTTCGCGCAAATTATGACATTCATTCTCAACACATAACCACAAGTAAAAGAGAGACAATTGACACCAAAATTCTTTTCATTATTATTCATATCAGTTTACAACGTATACAAGGATTTTCCATTACATCATATATCCCAAAGTGTGATACAAAAGAGATAGCATTTACATCATTATTTGAACAAAAACTGAGACAAGGAATTCATACCGTCTCGTATATACTCTGTCTCCTGGAAGCATATAGCTACTGAGCTGCAGACTGTTTGCCTGCCACACACACAAATAGGAAAGAAGAGGCATCAGCCATTGCTGGTACCTCCCTAAAATTTATAAAAATAACTTGACATTTAATATGTACAAAAGCAGGCAAGTAGAAAGGTGGTATAAGTAAAATCTACATCTACTTGCGTAAGTAAAAAGGGTTTGTTTGTAATGCGTTTCTAATGTTTTCCCCCAGAACCCGGCATTTCCCATATGTCATATTTATATAGCAATTTCGTAATCATGAGTGTATGAGTGTGAATGCATATATCAATTTCCTTAGAGATCAAGTTGGCGAGTGAAAAAAAATGGAAAAGTTGAGATTGTAGAGATCTATTAATATATTTAAATTCTTGGGTAGAGAGAATGGTCTTTTGATCATAACTTCTCAAATTCTAACTTCAATGTTTCAGATATAGCTCCAGATGTTGTAGATGTAGATATGGATGATCTAGATATAAAATCGCCAAGTCTGTTTGGCGATGTAACTCAAGCGGTGAAGAAGCCTACAAATGGCTCTTCCGTCTCGCCCTCTAATTGGAAGCGCGGTCCAATAGAGGGATAGGTCTACTCCCCAACTACGCCACTGAGACGGGTGAGAGAGACTCCCTAGAAAAGTCGCTCTAGAAAACTGCCCGACTAGTACGGGCGGACGAGCTCGTACGTAAAAACTGAAAACCAAGGATCCCCCGCCTGGGTATCCTAAAAGACAGGGTCAGCGGAACTGGTCTAAAGTCAGGATCCCAACGAGGCGTAAAAACACTGCGAGCTCGCGTAAAAACCGTGTAAAAGACTGGAATCCTAGACCCGCGCATTAAGCGGCCGCTGCCCTAACTGGGCTTCCTTTCTTCCGCCCAGGTGAGGGTCACCGCGCCCTCGCACAGCCATGTGTAAAAATCACAATGACTGGCACAATATCTGGCATTACTGATTCTCTTCAACTCATCTGTCTGGGTCAACATCCATTAGTTATATATAAATAAGGAGGTATATGAAAGATCATCTTATTTGTCTTCAACAATATAAGACAATAATATCGATTTCCTGATGGAAAAACCTCTCTTGGAAGGTGTGATGGTTTCTTATTACAACCAATAAGAAGACAAGGGTAATGGGTATATAGAAGGTTGATTTTTATTCAACTATCACAGGGTAGCAGTCCGAGTCCTAATATGCATAAGATAAATATACCTCCTACATGTTAGCTAAATTTTTGGTATAAACCCCCAACCACGTATTAAGGTATTTGTTAAAACAAAATTAAATAATTCCATTATACTTATATAGCTCTCTGTCGTTTCAAGGATATACGACTAAGGCTTATAGATTTCAGAATGTATTTTCAAAATGTAGTCTTGACATGACAATTCAAAAACACTTATTGTAAATTTCCCCATTCAACTTAAACATAATCAAAATCGTCTTCCTGTTACTAGACCCAGTTTGACCACACATAAAATATAGAGCTTAATTGGTATTGAATATTCACCTTGTATTCATGCACATGGATCAATACTTTACAAAGAACTATGATGAAAAAAAAACGAGATAATAAAGGCTGATTGGATTTTTAACTTAATATAACCAAGGACTAAAAAAAAACTGTAGGCATATCTTAGAAGAATATAGAGCTGTGAACAAAACTTTAAACAGTGAAATTAATTAAAACACCCCCTTGTAAAAGTAGAACAAGAGAACAAGCTATAAAGAGCATCTTAGAGGCAAAACATAAAAAAAAATAATCGTAAAGTGTTGCCCTATATTAAAAATATGGCTAGACTAATTTACAGTTTCAAAGGAAAATTACGGACAAAAATACAGACAAGACAATTTCTGATTGTAACTAACTTGACCATATGTTAATTTCTTAGTTTATCCATATCCTTCCCAACTTCAAAAATTCCAAATTAAAAAATATTGTTTACAGGATCTCGATGAATCCAGAATCTCCAAGTAAATTTCATTATTTAATAGAAAAAAATATGGTTGTGATAACAGGTGAGATGATTGAAATCAAACTGTATGCAAATGACGAGATTTTCTTTGTAACAAATCATATTGGCAGAAAAGATAAGAACATGCCAACTGATCCTTATTCAAGAAGAGAGAGTTGGCCCCCATTGGTAAGTATTTACTAAATAATAGAGTAGAAATTCAAACACGTTACTCATGAAAAAAGTACCAATTCTTGGATCAAAAGGGGAAGAAATGGCATGCATGGCAGCAAAGAAGGGGGTAGGGAATTGTACCTATTTATAAAAAGAAGAGGTAGATCAGATCTTGATGTTGCATGCAAGGCATGAAATTGAAGTAGCAGCCACCGTGCTTGAGGGAGATGGGAAGCAGCTTCATTCGGCTGCAACATGCAGCTCTAATGGCTACAACAGGAGGTTCCAGGAGCACCTGGAGATCGGCCTTTTTGGGTAGCAATTGACACCTAAATGCAGATTTCTGAAAACAGGAAGAAGAGAAATGACTCTCGATGGAGAGAGGTTGTGGAGTGAAATGGGGAGAGGTGACGTAGGGAAAAGGGCTTAAATAAAAGAGAGGGAAGGGAATTAAGGGAGATTTACTTTGACATGTGGAATACCTTTAGGCCAAGTGGAAATAGCTTGAGGGAACAAGTGGAGTTTGCTGGAATATCCAGCAGTTTATTATTTTAAAATAATTTATTCATTTTTTTTCTTTAGTTCACATACTAAAAGTTGACCTCAGGCGCACATCGAACCTCGGATTTCGACGCACAATATCTCGATTTGACCGTCTTTCAACGACGATCGAAATGAGTATAATATTGATATACTTTTGATCGGGTTTGGATGCCCGAAAAATTTTAAGATACGGTTTTGATTTGGGGTTAAATTTTGCGAACTAAAAATATCAAACAACCTCCGATTGACGAACGGTCGATTCCGTTGGTCTTGTATCGTCGAATTGGATCTCATGATGGTCTCAGTTCGTTTCGCGGTTTCTGAATTTGCGTCGCGGCTTTTTCGCGGCGCGTATTACAAAGTTACCGATTTTTGGTCGATTTTGCCCGAACGACTTTTGATTCATGATCAATTGGTCGTTTTATGTTGTTTAGTATCGACCGACAACATCTTTGAGTTCATTAGACCTAAAATCAGACGAGTTCGGGTTTGATTGGAAACCGGATGCTACAAATATAAAAACCTCAAAGGGAGTCTCGTCCTCGAGACTCGAATTAAGGCTATCCGTTGTCATGATTGAATTTCATATGTTCATAAAAACCTCAAAGGGTTTTGAACCCATAAAAACCTCAAAGAGAAAACAAGCCATATATTTATAATGTGTCTAATTACAAAAGCTTGTTTTGACGATTACATCAGAATAACTGCGGGTATCGTGCCCGCATGTCGGCTTCAGTCTCCCATGTCGCTTCCTTGACGCCGTGTCGGTGCCACAAAACTTTGACCAATGAAATCTCTTTGCTGCGAAGCTTCTTCACGGCACAGTCAAGTATCTGGACAGGCTTCTCCTCATAAGTCAGATCTGGCTCTACGTCAAGATTCTCGTAACTGATGACGTGCCGAGGATCGTGGACATATTTCCTCAGGTTGGATATATGGAAGACATCATGGATAGCTGATAGATGTGGAGGAAGGGCTATTCGGTATGCCACTTTCCCCACTCTATCCAGAATCTCAAAAGGTCCAACATATCGCGGCGCCAACTTGCCACGAACACCGAATCTCTGTACTCCCTTCATGGGAGATACTCGCAAAAATACCCAATCTCCGACCTATAATTTATAGGAATGTCATTAGTATGAGATTAATTTGGACATATATATATTTCAGATGAAGAAGAAATAATTAGATTACCTGGAACTCTAAGTCTCTTCTCCGACGATCGGCATAGCTCTTCTGGCGGCTCTGTGCCGTCAGAAGCCTCCGTCTCACAAGATCAACAGCTCTCGCAGTCTCCTCTAGGAGATCTACGGAATAGAGAGCATGATCACCTACCTCACGCCAACTGAGAGGTGTGAGGCATCTCCGCCCGTATAGGGCTTCGAATGGTGTCATGCCAATACTGGAGTGATAGCTGTTGTTGTACGTGAACTCCACTAACGGCAGATGGTCCTTCCAGGACCCTTTCCACTCCAAAGTGCAAACACGAAGCGAATCCTCTAGTGTCTGAATGGTGCGCTCACTCTGACCGTCAGTCTGTGGATGATATGCAGAACTCATCTTCAGCTCTGTCTGTAGTGCTGACATGAACTGATGCCAATAATGAGATGTAAATCTCGAATCCCTGTCAGACACCACCTCTCGTGGTATACCATGCAGTCTGATGATGTTCTGCACATAGAGCTTGGCCAATCTGGATGGAGTGTCAGTCGTGTTGACAGGTATAAAATGGGCTGACTTGGTCAACCTATCAACAACGACCCATATAGAATCATGGCCACCTGGTGTCTTCGGCAGACCCGTGACAAAATTCATAGAAATGCTCTCCCACTTCCACTCGGGAATGGGGAGAGACTGCAGTAATCCTGGTGGTCTCCTGTGCTCAGCCTTGACCATCTGACAGGTCATGCATCTGCTAACATGTAGCGCCACATCACGCTTCATTCCATCCCACCAGAAATGTCGACGCAGATCACGGTACATCTTTGTACTGCCTGGATGGATAGATAACCGTGAACTGTGTGCCTCATCGAGAATGTCTCTGCGAAGCTGCTCATCATTGGGTACAACGACCCGTCCTGCCTTCCATAAAATAGACTCCATCACAACAAAGTCGTCAAATTCGTCCTTGACGGCGCGCATGTATCTATCATGAAACCAAGGATCGGTCTTCTGGCCCTCAACAATACGCTCCCAAAGACTACTGTATCGTGGAGGCACGGCGGTAGAAATGGATGCGCTCTCCTGAGGATGCCAATCGGTCAAAGCTGCAAGCGTATCCCATGTGTATAACCAGTTCGCCGTACCATCAGCATGCGCTCTCCTGCTAAGTGCATCAGCTACCACGTTTCCCTTACCGGGATGGTAAGAGATCGTGCAATCATAATCCTTCAGCAATTCGAGCCATCTACGCTGCCTCATGTTCAACTCCTTCTGATCAAAGATGTACTTTAGGCTCTTGTGATCGGTGAAAATCTCGAAGTTTACCCCATATAGATAGTGGCGCCAGATCTTCAAAGCGAAGACAACTGCCGCCAACTCCAAGTCATGTGTGGGGTAATTCCGCTCGTGCGGTCTCAACTGCCGTGATGCGTAAGCAATCACCTGTCCTCTCTGCATCAACACTGCTCCTAGACCTTCTCCAGATGCATCTGTGTAGACTGCATAGTCCTGAGTGCCTGAAGGAAGAGCAAGAATAAGTGCTGTAGTCAACCTCTCCTTCAGTGTTTGGAAGGCCTGCTCACATGAATCGTCCCAAATGAATGAAACTCCCTTCTGCGTCAACCGTGTAAGAGGGCGAACAATACGTGAAAATCCGCTGACGAAGCGTCTGTAATAGCCTGCTAGTCCAAGGAAGCTCCGAATCTGAGTAACTGTCTTGGGCTGCTCCCAAGACATAACTGCATCTATCTTCGCAGGATCAACTGCAATGCCTGCTCCAGAAATGATGTGCCCCAAAAATGAGACCTGGGATAACCAGAACTCGCACTTGCTCAACTTGGCATATAGCTTGTGCTCCCTCAATGTATCCAAAACAATTCGTAGATCATTCGCATGATCCCATTCATTCCGTGAATAGATAAGCACATCATCGATGAACACCACTACAAACTTGTCCAAGTATGGACGGAAGATACGGTTCATCATATCCATGAAAGCCGCAGGTGCATTTGTGAGCTCAAACGGCATCACCACAAACTCATAGTGTCCATAGCGAGTCCTGAAGACTGTCTTCGGAATATCCGACTCGCGAATCCTCAGCTGATGGTAGCCTGAGCGAAGATCGATCTTCGAGAAAACCGAAGATCCCTGGAGCTGGTCGAACAAATCATCGATGCGCGGCAAAGGATAACGGTTTTTCACCGTTCTTTTGTTCAACTGCCTGTAATCGATGCATAGTCTCATGGATCCATCCTTCTTCTTGACAAATAGGACCGGAGCACCCCAAGGTGAAGTGCTCGACCTCACGAATCCCAAGTCAAGCAACTCCTGCAACTGCACCTTCAGTTCCCTCAACTCGGCTGGTGCCATGCGATATGGTGCCATAGAGATCGGCTGTGTATCTGGCAGCAATGTGATCTCGAACTCGACCTCTCTCTCAGGAGGTAGCCCTGGTAGCTCATCAGGAAATACGTCAGGGTATTCTGAGACTACTCGGATGTCCTGTATCATCGGCTCCTGATCAGACACCTCCCGAACAAAAGCAAGATATGAATCGCAACCCCGGTCAACAAGTCGCTGGGCTCGCAATACTGAAATGTACTCCATGGTGGAGTCATGTGTAGTACCCTCAAAAGTGAACTCGGGTAGATCTGGAATCCTGAAGACAACCGTCTTCCTAAAGCAATCAACAAGTGCATGATGGGCGGATAGCCAATCCATGCCCAAAATCATGTCAAACTCATCAAGCTGTAGAAGTAGACAATCTGCGATCATCTCATGACCGCCAATCAGTACGGGCAAGTGCCTGACTATTAGTGAAATAATGAATAACTGGCCACCTGGCCCTCGGATGTGATATGGAGACGATAGCGTCTCTGCAACTCTATCTAAAGAAACAAGCAACCTCGAAGCAAGGAAAGAGTGCGTCGCGCCGGAATCGAATAAAACATGGAAAGGCTGGCCCAAGACTGAGACCATACCTTTCACCACAGTAGCCGCTGAACGTGCCTGCTCCTCAGTAACGGCATGTAACTGTCCCTGCCTGGCTGATGCAGCACTAGAACCTGCCACACTCTGTGTCTGTCTCTGCTGCTGCCGCCTAAAGTTGGAGTTCCTGCCACGGAAACTCCCTGGACGCTGTATCTGAGGCTGTGGCTGGGAAGGTTGTGGCTGAGGCTCTCCAGAAGCCTGTGGGCACTGTGCTCGGTAATGTCCCTACTCGTGACATCGATAGCATCTGACTGGCCTGGTAGGTGGAGTAGTTGTGCCTGTGCTCCGAGCTGGTCCGGCTGGTGGTCGGTCTGTTCGCTGCGACCCAGATGGTCGAGTGGACTCTGTGCCACGTCCGGCGAGTGCTCCTCCTAGAGTAGTCGATGGAGAAGAGCGAACACTGCTTGTGAAGGACGAACCTGTGGGTCGGAACCGTCTGTCTGACCTCTGCTGTTGAAACGGTCGACGTATCGGTCCAAAAGATCGTCGCGGTCTAGGTGCTGCTCCAGACGAGCTCCTGAAACGTCTTCCCCTGATGTCCTCGAACTTCTCCGCAGCATCGGTAGCCTCGGAAATAGAAGTGATATGCAGTCCAGCCAGCTTCTCCTGTACCTCCTCTCGCATGCCGCCAATGAACTTCTCCAGATTCTCCTCTGGAAATGCGCCAGCTGCTTGTGTATGCCGTGACAGCTCTGTGTATCGGATGAAATAATCTCTGGCGGTCATCTGTCCCTGACGAAGCTCTGCAAAAAGTCGGCGCTGGGACTCCTTCCACTTCGCAGAAAAGAAGTGGCCTTGGAACTTCGTCTCGAAATCGTTCCAAGTAGGCTCTCGGCCTAACTCGGACGCTACGGCCTCCCACCATCGCTCGGCGAAGTCTGTCAGTGAATACTCTATGAAAGATAGCCACGTGTCTCGTGGCGCATGAATTGCCCTGAGCACCTTCATCACTCTCTTCAGCCATTGCTCAGCATCATCTGGTGAACCTGTACCCTCAAACAAGGGTATGTTGGCCCGCTGATAAGAAGTGAAGACCGACTGGTGCCTGTGAATGGCTGAATACTCGTGTGCATCCTCGCCAGCAAAGTCAACAGGGTCCTGCTCCCTGTCTAAGTCTGCATCCTCCTCAGCTCCATGCTCTAGTATGTCCTCTAGTGCATCATCAGGGTGAGGCTGCTCCACCTCAACAGACTGGTGCGGATCTTGCCGTATCCCATCCTGTGATGGACGGTACGTGAAATCTGATAGATCCTCAAACCGCATCTCAATATCCGTCTGCCTGTCAGCAATCTCGGTCTGCTGGGCCAATATCTGCTCCTGCTGGCCTCTCATAGCAGCCTGCTGCTGCTGAAGATCAGTAAGTGCGCTCAGTATGCGTGCCAGCTGATCAGAAGTATCCTGACCTGGTCGAGATGCCATGGCTCTGCATGAGAACCACAATTAGTCATAAAAATGCCCTAGACAGATACTTAATGTAAATGCTTTTCTCTTTTTGGGATATAATATGAAAATTAATAACTTGGTGACATCGGTGGTTATTGAATATGAATGTCATATTTCCCTTCTCGAACTCACGACAAGTCGGAAGACTGTCGCTATTCGAGAACTTAATGCGATCGGAGTTGAAATACTGCAAATGTGCGTATCGGGGTACCACTGCTCTGATACCAAACTGTGAACCCCTCAGGATCCGGGTACCCGTTTACGCGCATTTCACAATACTTCATTCACGTTTCATCGCACAAGCCGCACAATTACAGGGAAAATTTTTCGCGCAAATTATGACATTCATTCTCAACACATAACCACAAGTAAAAGAGAGACAATTGACACCAAAATTCTTTTCATTATTATTCATATCAGTTTACAACGTATACAAGGATTTTCCATTACATCATATATCCCAAAGTGTGATACAAAAGAGATAGCATTTACATCATTATTTGAACAAAAACTGAGACAAGGAATTCATACCGTCTCGTATATACTCTGTCTCCTGGAAGCATATAGCTACTGAGCTGCAGGCTGTTTGCCTGCCACACACACAAATAGGAAAGAAGAGGCGTCAGCCATTGCTGGTACCTCCCTAAAATTTATAAAAATAACTTGACATTTAATATGTACAAAAGCAGGCAAGTAGAAAGGTGGTATAAGTAAAATCTACATCTACTTGCGTAAGTAAAAAGGGTTTGTTTGTAATGCGTTTCTAATGTTTTCCCCCAGAACCCGGCATTTCCCATATGTCATATTTATATAGCAATTTCGTAATCATGAGTGTATGAGTGTGAATGCATATATCAATTTCCTTAGAGATCAAGTTGGCGAGTGAAAAAAAATGGAAAAGTTGAGATTGTAGAGATCTATTAATATATTTAAATTCTTGGGTAGAGAGAATGGTCTTTTGATCATAACTTCTCAAATTCTAACTTCAATGTTTCAGATATAGCTCCAGATGTTGTAGATGTAGATATGGATGATCTAGATATAAAATCGCCAAGTCTGTTTGGCGATGTAACTCAAGCGGTGAAGAAGCCTACAAATGGCTCTTCCGTCTCGCCCTCTAATTGGAAGCGCGGTCCAATAGAGGGATAGGTCTACTCCCCAACTACGCCACTGAGACGGGTGAGAGAGACTCCCTAGAAAAGTCGCTCTAGAAAACTGCCCGACTAGTACGGGCGGACGAGCTCGTACGTAAAAACTGAAAACCAAGGATCCCCCGCCTGGGTATCCTAAAAGACAGGGTCAGCGGAACTGGTCTAAAGTCAGGATCCCAACGAGGCGTAAAAACACTGCGAGCTCGCGTAAAAACCGTGTAAAAGACTGGAATCCTAGACCCGCGCATTAAGCGGCCGCTGCCCTAACTGGGCTTCCTTTCTTCCGCCCAGGTGAGGGTCACCGCGCCCTCGCACAGCCATGTGTAAAAATCACAATGACTGGCACAATATCTGGCATTACTGATTCTCTTCAACTCATCTGTCTGGGTCAACATCCATTAGTTATATATAAATAAGGAGGTATATGAAAGATCATCTTATTTGTCTTCAACAATATAAGACAATAATATCGATTTCCTGATGGAAAAACCTCTCTTGGAAGGTGTGATGGTTTCTTATTACAACCAATAAGAAGACAAGGGTAATGGGTATATAGAAGGTTGATTTTTATTCAACTATCACAGGGTAGCAGTCCGAGTCCTAATATGCATAAGATAAATATACCTCCTACATGTTAGCTAAATTTTTGGTATAAACCCCCAACCACGTATTAAGGTATTTGTTAAAACAAAATTAAATAATTCCATTATACTTATATAGCTCTCTGTCGTTTCAAGGATATACGACTAAGGCTTATAGATTTCAGAATGTATTTTCAAAATGTAGTCTTGACATGACAATTCAAAAACACTTATTGTAAATTTCCCCATTCAACTTAAACATAATCAAAATCGTCTTCCTGTTACTAGACCCAGTTTGACCACACATAAAATATAGAGCTTAATTGGTATTGAATATTCACCTTGTATTCATGCACATGGATCAATACTTTAAAAAGAACTATGATGAAAAAAAAAACGAGATAATAAAGGCTGATTGGATTTTTAACTTAATATAACCAAGGACTAAAAAAAAACTGTAGGCATATCTTAGAAGAATATAGAGCTGTGAACAAAACTTTAAACAGTGAAATTAATTAAAACACCCCCTTGTAAAAGTAGAACAAGAGAACAAGCTATAAAGAGCATCTTAGAGGCAAAACATAAAAAAAAATAATCGTAAAGTGTTGCCCTATATTAAAAATATGGCTAGACTAATTTACAGTTTCAAAGGAAAATTACGGACAAAAATACAGACAAGACAATTTCTGATTGTAACTAACTTGACCATATGTTAATTTCTTAGTTTATCCATATCCTTCCCAACTTCAAAAATTCCAAATTAAAAAATATTTTTTACAGGATCTCGATGAATCCAGAATCTCCAAGTAAATTTCATTATTTAATAGAAAAAAATATGGTTGTGATAACAGGTGAGATGATTGAAATCAAACTGTATGCAAATGACGAGATTTTCTTTGTAACAAATCATATTGGCAGAAAAGACAAGAACATGCCAACTGATCCTTATTCAAGAAGAGAGAGTTGGCCCCCATTGGTAAGTATTTACTAAATAATAGAGTAGAAATTCAAACACGTTACTCATGAAAAAAGTACCAATTCTTGGATCAAAAGGGGAAGAAATGGCATGCATGGCAGCAAAGAAGGGGGTAGGGAATTGTACCTATTTATAAAAAGAAGAGGTAGATCAGATCTTGATGTTGCATGCAAGGCATGAAATTGAAGTAGCAGCCACCGTGCTTGAGGGAGATGGGAAGCAGCTTCATTCGGCTGCAACATGCAGCTCTAATGGCTACAACAGGAGGTTCCAGGAGCACCTGGAGATCGGCCTTTTTGGGTAGCAATTGACACCTAAATGCAGATTTCTGAAAACAGGAAGAAGAGAAATGACTCTCGATGGAGAGAGGTTGTGGAGTGAAATGGGGAGAGGTGACGTAGGGAAAAGGGCTTAAATAGAAGAGAGGGAAGGGAATTAAGGGAGATTTACTTTGACATGTGGAATACCTTTAGGCCAAGTGGAAATAGCTTGAGGGAACAAGTGGAGTTTGCTGGAATATCCAGCAGTTTATTATTTTAAAATAATTTATTCATTTTTTTTCTTTAGTTCACATACTAAAAGTTGACCTCAGGCGCACATCGAACCTCAGATTTCGACGCACAATATCTCGATTTGACCGTCTTTCAACGACGATCGAAATGAGTATAATATTGATATACTTTTGATCGGGTTTGGATGCCCGAAAAATTTTAAGATACGGTTTTGATTTGGGGTTAAATTTTGCGAACTAAAAATATCAAACAACCTCCGATTGACGAACGGTCGATTCCGTTGGTCTTGTATCGTCGAATTGGATCTCATGATGGTCTCAGTTCGTTTCGCGGTTTCCGAATTTGCGTCGCGGCTTTTTCGCGGCGCGTATTACAAAGTTACCGATTTTTGGTCGATTTTGCCCGAACGACTTTTGATTCATGATCAATTGGTCGTTTTATGTTGTTTAGTATCGACCGACAACATCTTTGAGTTCATTAGACCTAAAATCAGACGAGTTCGGGTTTGATTGGAAACCGGATGCTACATCTAATGAGAATTCTCGAAATTCACCAAGTTATTTAGATATATGTATGCTCGATTGATAATTAAATGTATGCTTCCCTAGTTCTTGTTTACAAGGTCACATATCATTTTGAATTCGTGAAAAGTTTTTTTTTAGAATACAAGTGAAACTTTCAATCATCTCTAATTTTGCATATACCTTGTATATTTTTGTTATTCCAGATGGCAAGTTTAGTCACGAATCTTATTTGATGATGTAGTTTTCCGATGGATGTTACGACCTGGTCATTGTCCAGGATTGTCCAAAACCTGCCTTGTTATCATTACTTTTGAAGCTCGGCGATGGGACACACGTAAAATCACCATACGTTTTGTATATTAAGGTATGCCAACTTTCACATATACCTGCTATTTTTTTACTTACTTTTCAATGCTAGTTTTTTCTTATTCCGTACTACACATATATAACTCACCCTCACAACCCAACTTCATGTTCTCAAAAAAAAACTACCCATGCTTGGTGGGCTTACACGGTAGATGAACTGGGAGTAGCTCATTTATACATTTGTTTTTTCGTAAGAAACTCTATATAGAGTTCATCCTGTGCGAAAGAAACTGAAAACAGAACCAAAGTAAAAAGCTAACAAAATGGTTTTCCTAAGGATCGCATACTAATTTAGCGCTTTATAAAACCATTTTTTTGGGTTCACTTACAATTTCTTCATTTCATCAACCAGATTAAAACAACCAAATTGATTTTTAATTCAAGTATATACTTGTTCTTCTTGCACCTCATGAGGGTCTTCGACATAGCCGACTCCTGATTTGTTAGGTACTTTCAACCTAATCGACCCTCAGGGGCAAGACCACTTCAGCATCATTACGACAGTCTCTCATCTTGCCCATTCCGCACGCTTGTCTCGTGTAAAATAGAAAGAAACCTTGTCCAATAAAGGAAAACAGTTCTAACTGAATGGATTTATCAACCGGATTAAATTGAACGGAAGAATTGTTTTCTCACAATAACCAATCCAGTTCTAAGTTTTGGAAGAAAAAAACAAATTTCTGGCTTGGCGAAAGAATGCGTGAAAACCATATTCAGTCAGTTTTATACACTATAGGGAACAATTTAGAACTTTTTGATGGTCTTAGAATTTGAGTTAAATCCCCAATTGCACTTAACTCAGTTACTTTCCCAGTTCTACTTACGGGACTAAAGCCATGGAACAATATCCAACAGGCTAGAAACATGCACAAGTACATCGTGGGATTATGCTAAAAGGTGAACTTGAATGGAGATGCTAGAATGTGAATAAGTACACCAAAAATCTAACTGAAGTGCCAGAACACAAACTTGAATAATTTGAAGAGTGAACTTCCTAGCTCTACACCCTTTACGTCCATCCACATTCATAGTCAGCATCATCTATGGTGGATTGGGTTCGACTAAGGGCTCTATGGTACTTCCCCCTCTCAGCCCTGAGCCTTCTTGGTCTGGAACTTTCCCATAGGACCAGGTGCATCTATAAGGGTTCACATATTCTTATGAAGAAAACTACAAATTTCTAAGCAGCCTCGTCATATTGATTTGGTTGGTCTTGCAGCAGACGCCCCAATGAGCATCTTGCTTGGTGGTAGGCCGGGCAGCATGGCGGTATACTAGATGGGCTTTATAGGTTGGTCAGCTTTCATGACTATCTGTTCTCATAAGTAATACGAGAGCACGATGCAAAGGAGCTTCACGTTGGACACATCAGATGGCTGTAGACGCTGGTTTATATCGAGGAGTAGCTGTGAACCGACCAGAGTTGCTTAAGTGTGGAAGATGTTAAAATGCGGACATGGAAAGGTGCTAACATGATTGGATGTGTCAAAACGTGAATATAAGATAGATGCTTAGAAGATCGGAGATACCAAAATGTGAGAGTTATGCTAAAATGTTAACACAACGTAGCAATTAAAATGATTGGAGATGATAAATTTTCATGCATTTTAGAGATGATGAAGTGCAAGATCAAAATTGAAGGGAATTGTTAAAATGGCCAGATATGGTAATAAAATGGGGTGCTTAAATGTGAAAACTGAAGATGTTAAAAATGATGAAATGATGAAATATGAGCAAATAATAAAGATACCAAAATACAAGGGAAAATGGAGATTCTAAAAAGTTGAAGATGATAAATTTTGACGACAGAGATACTAAAAGGATAAGATGCTAAAATCCATAGAGGAATGGGGATGATAAAATAGATGAGGATGACAAAATGTGAACATTGAAAAGATCTGCTAAAACTACGGAATGCTAAACACAAATGCGCTTTAAATATGCTAAAATGCACAAAGGCCAAAACAGGTTTAAATCTGTTGGAAATGACATTGCGTTAAATAAATCTTGGGTGCGAGCCCAGTTTAACCATGTCCTTGTATATTGTAGTATAATATTCCTTGGTCTACAATGGAAAGAAAACTCCGCGCCACCTGGGAGAGGCTGTTGAGAGGTCGCTGTGTCATCAATCTTGTGGTTTTTTTGCCTCTCAGTCTCATTGATGATGGTTTCCACATGAATCGAGTCTATAATTGATTGTTTGCTTAGATTTTGCATTTTCGTTATAGAAGCTCTCAGTGTACTAGATATGCCTTGTGGGTTTCCATGCATCATTTTGTGGGATTGATGATCTTCATGCGTGCATGATGATCTGCATCATTTTGACTCGAAATTTCATGGAGGCTTTTGTGGAGAACATCATGGGAGATCAAGGGGTGAATTTTGCCATTATTGGGCATGCATCATTGTGTGAGATTAATTATAAAGATCTCCTGCATCATTTTGACTCGAAAGTTCATTTTTTTTAAGAGAACAAGGGTATGATCCCAAGCTTGGAACCCACCTCAAATTTATTAAACTAAAAATATATTGCAGGGACATACGAAGCAGACCTCGCCACACCCCCAAAATTACATGTCACTCCACAACACTAACGCTCTGTAATGTCCAACCTTCTCACGCTGAAAGGAACACACGCCCACAAAATATATTCTCATTTCTGGCACACCAAATAGCCCACATCAGGGCAAAGGGACCCGTCATGTCGTCCTGCGAGCTACCACTAGCCTCCCTAACTGATCTCCGGAATGACGAACTGTCCGCTGAATTAAGATGTATCATCGCATACTCCCATACAACAGCTAACGCAATGCAACCAAAGAAAAGATGATCCAAATCCTCATGCTCCGAGCCACATCTATCGCACAACGCCTCCCCGGAACCCAGTAGCCTTGCCCTGCAAACTTTCGAAAGCAACCGATCGCGTCTCATCAGCAACGTGAACACCTTTATCCTCATTGGAACCCCGCTAGCCCAAATAATCATGTAATCCCAGGCATTCTCCTCCTGAACAACCCCACATGCCCTGGCAAAGCAACGATAGGCCTTCTTCAGCGAGGAAGGCCCTTCCTTCCAAGTAAAGTGGTCTTTGCCCCTGACAGGGCCATCTACATCCGCCAGCTCCGCCAAAAGGGCCACGACCTCATCACATCTCTGGTCTGACAGAGTGGAAGCGAAGGTCGAGCACCAAACTCCCACCGCCTAAACCTCCTGCAACGTAGCATATCCCCCCCCCCCCCCCAATGACTTGAAAGTTCATGGAGGCTTTTGTGGAGATCGTCATGGGAGATCATGGGGTGGATTGTGCCATTGTTGGGGTACATGCGTCATCATGTGAGATTGATGATCTTCATCTCGTGTGAAGATCCCCTACATCAATTTGACTCGAAGTCCTTGGAGGCTTTTGTGGAGATCGTCATGGGAGATCAAGGGGTGGACTGTGTCGTTGTTGGGGTACATGCATCATCGTGTCAGATTGATGATTTTCATGCTTGCGTAAAGATATCTTGCATCAATTTGACTCTAAGTTCTTGGAGGCTTTTGCGAAGATCGACATGGGAGATCAAGGGGGTGGATTGTGCCATTGTTGGGGTACCCATTCTCGTTAGCGCAACATTTGATCGATCAGTTAGAAACTATGATCGATTAAACATGTAGGTGGGGACTCATCATTACCTGATCGAGCACTTGTGATTCATGTTCAAGGGGTGGGCGATAGATTGTCTGGACAAACATGATCGATCACGTCAAAACCTTGTTTTGAAGGTCGTCAATTACCTGTAAGATTGTACCTACGTTATCAATCAAGATCCTCTCGTGTCTATTTATTGATCGATCAGCGCAGCTATTCTGATCGAACAAGATGGTCGAGAAAACTGGCTTCGAAAGTGTGATGGACATTGCAACACCCACTAGATAGTTATTGGAAAATGTTTTTTTTTCATTTCATGTCCACCAAGTTCAATAAGGTTTGTTGTCTACAGGGGAATAGTTAGATGACACCACATTCCTTATCACACAGGGAAGAAGACTACTAAGAAAAATGATCCCTCCTGGGAAGAATGATACCTCGAGGACAGTTAGGTTCGACCAGGATTAGTTGTAGCCACTTATCATTCAAAAGAAGGGAATTCACTATGTATGGAATATCCTTGAAGTCATGATCAACCAGATTATGAAGGAGATCAGCGTTTATCAGCTCACCCGTCAGATCCACGATCTTTGGCATGTGGAAATGACAATAGCTAGCTACTATGGCACTCTCAACAGGATATATACTTCATTCATTTTATCAATGACTGATCAAGGTGTGTATTCGTTTATCTGTTGGAAAGCTGATCCGAGATCATTGTACTTGTAGAAAAAAAAACCTGAAGATGTCTGCAAACCAATTTGATACCTCTACCAAGGTGCCCAGTTCAGATAATGCAAAAGAATATATTTCCATGTCCTTAAGATGATTGATCAAAAAGAGTACGTGTCTTGATCTAATCACCGGTTATTGATATATTACAAGGGATATGACTTCCTTTGAATGATAAATTCTACTTTTCCACCTCCTCCCATCAGGGGGTGTTTGGGTGAAGGTCATGTGTGGGAAGATTTTGACATTTTACTGGGAGATACATAGAGAATAGAGTGAAGGACGACGATGCTAAGAATGCAAAGGATGATATATATAGTGGAAAATAGTTCTCGTGTATATGAAAGAAAAATATCACATCCCAATTCGGATTCCTTCCTAGATTCAGATCAAAGTCACCAAGAGGATGCAACAGGTCTATGAGCCTACTACATTTAACCTTGACGGGGATGATGATGATGATAAAACTAAAGCAGATACACATGCCAATGTGGAGGACATTCCTCTTGCCTACACAAAGGGTGTGTGAGAGTGACTAACCTTCAAGATATCTAATAGAAGAATGTAGCCTACTCTTGTCAAAAGTCCGAACTATAAAAAATTTATTGCTTCATACATCTCCTTCGTTCTATTACATGGAATAATTTATTGCGTCAACAAGAGAGGGCATTCAAAATGATGTACAGGGATAAACAAATGAATGTTTGGTAAGGAATAATTTAGAGGTGTTACAATATATATATATATATATATAGAGAGAGAGTGTTGCAAATCGCGGAAGCGAATACGCACAAACACGATCAAACAAGCAAGAGCGCAAACACACGGATTTACAAGGTTCACCCGTAACTGGGCTACGTCCTTGGGCGGCGGCGATCGGCTTCACTATGGGGAGAAAAAGATGGATATGCAGCGAGACCCCCGTCTTGTTGGGGTATGGTATGGCAGGGGGATGCATATGCAGTTCTTCAACCTGGGTCAGATGGTTAGGATTCAAGGCATATCAACAGAGAGAATAGGGAGGCTGCTACATGTAGCAAACAACATGGCTGCTACATGTGGCAATTTCCCCTATTTGTTATTTTTTTTCAAAATTAAACCATGTATATTCATCTATATATCCCTCCTATATGTCATTTGAATTTCGTCAGAAACAGAAACTCTTATGCCCTCCATCTAGAACATGTAATTTTAACGGTCTCAGATTTGCTATAATCGACTTGTTCTGGATGGAGGGTATATGGGTCTTTGTTTCTGATGAAATTCGAATGACATATAGAAGGGATATATAGATGAATATACGTGGTTTAATTTTGAAAAAATGAAAAAATTGGGGAAACTGCCACGTGTAGCAGCCTTCCTATATGTATGTATGTGTGTGTGTGTTTATTGTAACACACCTCTCCTTCGCCCCCTAACAACAAGAAAAACCTAGCCATCCGTGAGAGGTCTCTAGGTCATCATTCGTATGGTTTTATCCGTTCTGTCCCTCTCGTTGAAGAGGGTTTCCATGTAAATATTGTATCTATGGTTGATGGCATGCTTTGATTGCTAATTTCTACATTTCATAGTAGCTTCTCAAAAAAGAAGTTTGTATGTCAGCATGTCCTCACAATATGGCTAAAGATGCATCTAACACCTTTATCTTCATAAATGCTATGGCCACTGCTGCTATCTTCAACTGCCTCAATAGTTATCGCCACTACTTCCACTGTCAACATGAACCTAACAACGATACCATTGTCCCACCACAACTACCAACAGATAACAGTAACACCTCTAGCATAATTATCATCATTCCCACCACAAACTTTATCGTAACTAACTTTAACTTCACCTTACCATCATTTTTACCCTTCACAACTCTTTTCTTGGTACTATATTCAGCAGTTGCCCCTACCGGCAAGATCGTATCCGTTACCTCCGCTATCATTAGTCAAAAGGTGCTTTTGTTGCCCACCTAGTAACTGATTGCATTTTTTTCTATTCATCTCTTTCAAGGGTTGAAATCAGGTAATGCAAACCAATCTGTGAAAGAAACTTTGAAATAATTTTCATCATATATAACTATAATGTCCATTAAGATGTAGCTTACAATCAGAAGATATCCATGTATTTAATTACAACTTAAGATCAGAATATGATTATAATTACATTACATGTATTGGCAGCTGTTTTGACTGAGACATTATCTAAAACTCCCTCCTAAACTATAAGCGGGCCTTAAATCATGCAGGTGAAAGCATTTCGACTAGAGCCTGGCCATCGCGTGGGAAACCCAGACAAAGGTGGGATAATCGACGCAGATGGAGAGGTTATAGCTAGAGGAAGGGGAGCATACCTAAGTGGTATTCGAGATGATCCCATGGCTTATGGTCCTCCTATAGAGTTGCAAGTAGAGCAAGCTCTTGCCACCATATTTGCACCTCAGCATTCACTTAATTAAGGCAGGCCATGATTTCTTTCTGCAATAATCATTATGTACATAAAACACATTGTTATTCAATATATATAGTATATTTTCCTTTTCAAATTCTTCATATTTAAATATAAGGTTAAAATTAAAGGTGTCAACTAGGGACAAGCAGTACTAGATTAACTAGTTATAATTCCAGATTAACTTCTCATTAGTCCATCTAAATTATAATTTGTATTCCTCTCTGTTCTCCATTCTTTTTTTTTCATTTTCTGAGTAAAGGATATCTGCTGAGGTTTGAAGGCACACACGAGAAAACCTAATTACTCAACCGCGAGATCATTACACAGGTTTCTGTATTCCCCATTCAAACAAGCAGGTGAAGGGAATATGTAACCATTTAATCAAGTTGGAAGTCACGGCAAAACGCGTAAAGTTCTTTTTTTAAGATGCTCAAGGACTATTCCAAAAGGAAGTACAACCAAGGTACGCTGAAGAGAAGAGGAGAAAAGTTATTGTGAAAAATTGCAAATAAGCACCAATAACTGTGGTTTACTTTCTTTGCACTATATCTGTATTTTAAATATTTACCCTTCCCACAAAAGCATACTGTACAGAAATAGAACTACCAACATTTACAAATTACTTGCGTAGCAACACTCATTCAGATGTTCTTCTGAAGCTTGGAGAAGAGGTAGCTTGACTTTTAATTGCTATTGGATCTCCGAGTTGCTGTGTGCATTAGGGAAGAAAACTAGATAAGAAATATCATCCGTATCAACGCAGACATTCTATAGCTCCTGTCTGCCAGCGAAGTTGCCGAATTGTAAGTATGAGTTCTGTGATCCATCCAATATCACACACAAGTCATTTGCACCTGCATTGTTCCATAACTCAAAACATGATTCTACCTCCACCTTCGTGTGGGTACTTTGCTTGGATAGCTGGGGAAATATGCAAAGACAAGATTCATATATCCATGACCCAGAGCGTGCACACATAAGCATGACCCTCCATGTTCCCTCTAATCTCTTGCTACACGGGGATTGAGGACACATATATCCATGAAAGTTTTTATACCTCTAGACAAGATTCATTGTCAAGTTTTCGCACACACACATATACATTGTTAAGTATTATGTAGAAGTTTTTGTGTTTTTTTGTTGTTACTTTTTGACTTATAAATCTCCCATAGGCCTCGCTTTCCTCAACTTGGCATCAGGACCACCGATCTAAAACCTAATCCTAATCGCCACCTAAATCGTAAGGAACCCCTCGGCAGCTCTCTGGCAACCGCACACCCACTCCGGCTCAACTCTATGCCACTCTGCCCCTAGCCCCCAACCCATTTACATCCCTCTGCAATAGAAACAACAGTGACATCAAAAACAGCAAGTAGCAACCACCTGGGTTTGTTAATGGTATGAATCAATCATTTAATGAGTTTTTTGTTCTCCCCACCCCCCTCTCTATTAAAAAATGGAAGTTTTACCTCCTTTTTGAATGTCAATTTCAGGTTTTGAGATGGCCTTGGTTACTACGATCCATTAGGACCTTCCTGGCATACAAAAGTTTAGTGCTAACAATACATCAAAGTTCACATGACTCCATCCACATCTAATATGATATAATGCATTGCACTTGCTCTTAGTGAAGCAACCCACACATTTTCCCTCTTTGACAAAAAAATCAAGCAGCTTATTGACATACAAGCAGGTTTCTACAGCAGAACAAGAACAATGACAAGAACAACTCTAGAGCTTTTGTAGTGGGAACTTGATGGACCCAAAATTCCAGCTCTGAATAACATGATCAGTTTGAAGAACTTGGTTTTGGGTGCAAATGTTCAGTTTTTAAAAGCTCAACTTCACAGTGATGGTGATTTTCTTTGGTCTAAACTCTAATTTATTTGATATTATAAATGGACTTGTACCAAGATAGTTGCTTTCCAGTTTCCACGACCTATAGGTAAAGACCACCAAGTAGAAATTTACTTAGATAGATGCCTAATAACTGGTGTCCAATGGATGTATCAATTCTAGCTGCTATATGACATTCTGAAATTTCGTCCAACCTACATGGAGCTTACAAGTGAGCTTTGATGAATATCTAGCACAAATTTGCAGTCTTTTATGTGCTGAAGATTCAATCCCAACCAGTTCATTCAACAACAACAACAAAGCCTTTTCCCACAATTAAGTAGGGTGGGTTACATTGATTCTTCGCCTCCATTCAGATCTATCTTGGGCCAATCCCAAGCTTATATCCACAAAACTAAGATCCCTTCGTATGGTCTCTTTCCGACACTTCTTGGACCGTCATCGCCCTCTCTTAGCCGACTCAACATCCCAACACTCGCATCTCCTAATTGGTGTATCAACTGATTTTCTTTGCAAATGTCCAAACCATCTTAAGCGGTTTTCTCGTATCTTATCCTCGATCGGAGCTACACCAACTTTCTTTCTGAATGCATCATTCCGAATCCGATCTTTACGTGTATGTCCACACATCCATCTTGGCATTTTCATTTCTGCTACATTCATTCTCTGCACGTCTATGGTTCACATGCCAACATTCAGATCCATAAAGCATAGCAGTTTCACGGCTGCTTTGTAAAAATTTTCTTTAATCTTTAAAGGAATTTTCTTATCACAGAGAACAGTTGAGGCTCCTCTCTACTTTAGCCAGCTTGCATTTATTCTGTTAGTAACATCTCTCTCAATTTCCCCATCATGTTGCAGAATAGATCCCAGATACCTAAATGAATCTCTCTTCTGAATGTTATCATCACCAATCTTCACCTCGATTCATTCACCATTGCTTCCATCAAAGGTGCACTCCATATATTCTGTTTTAGCCCTACTTATACAAAATCCTTTAGTCTCCAACTCATGTCTCCAGACCTCAAGCTTCTCATTTACTCCATCTCTAGTCTCGTCAATTAACACAATATCATCAGCAAATAACATACATCAAGGTAACTCATCCTGAATGTGACTGCTCAACTCGTCCATAATCAAAGTAAAAAGAAATGTACTTAAAGCAGAACCTTGATGTAAAACAATGTTGATGTCAAAATATCCAATCTTCTCAGACAGGGTCCTTACACAAGATAAAGCCCCATCATACATGTCCTTTACGAGGTTAATATATAGGACAAGTATTTGTCTCTTCTCCAACACTCTCCACAATATCTCTCGTGGGACAGAATCATAAGCCTTCTCTAAATCAATAAAGATTATGCGGAGGTTCTTCCTTTTAGCTCTATAAATCTCCATTATTCTCCTCAGCAAATGGATGGCTTCAGTCGTTGAGCGACCTTGCATGAATCCGAATTGTTTTTCTTTTACATTGGAAATTTGTCTCAACCTTCTTTCGATCACACGTTCCCAAATTTTCATAGTGAGACACATCAGCTTGATACCTCTATAATTTGAACAGTTTTGAATGTCTCCTTTATTTTTATAAAGAGGCACCATGATACTCCTCCAATCTTCAGGCATTTTCTTGCTTTGCCAAATAATATTGAATAGATTTGTAAGCCAAGTCAAACCACACTCACCTAAAACTCTCCATACTTCTACAGGGATGTCATTCGGTCCTATACCTTTTCCATGTCTCATAACCTTCAAAACCTCCTCTACTTCCTTTCTTTGTATCCGTCTATAACATGCACGATTCAAGTAACTTTCACTACAAGCTAGATCACCCAAAGTGATATCTCTATTTCCTTCCCCGATGAAAAGTTTATGGAAGTATCGCTCCCATCTAGTCTTTATATCCTTCTGAGTAACAAGCACATGACCTTCCTCGTCCTTAATGAATCTCACTTGAGAAAAGTCTTTGGTTTTTCTTTAATCTCACTTGAGAAAAGTCTTTGGTTTTTCTTTCTCTTGCTTTGGCCAACCTGAATATATCCTTTTGTCCCTCCTTAGAGTCGAGATTTTTATATAAAACTTCATAAGCTTTTGACTTAGCTTCGCTTACGGCCTTCGTTGCTTCCTTCTTCGCTATTTTGTAGTTTGTGACAGTTTCCTCTGGTCTATCCTTAGACATAGCTTTAAAGCAAGCTCTTTTTATTTTTTGCTTCTTTTGCACCCCTTCACTCCACCACCAAGCCTCCTTTTGACATGGAGCTCCTCCCTTTGACTCGCCTAGCATCTCTTTGCCTACCTTTCGGAAAGAAGATGTTACTGCCTCCCATATCTCATTTGCACTACCGCTCCGATCCCAAGATAAGTCTTCTAAAACCTTCTCCCTGAAGCTCGCTTGCTTCAGTGGAAGATTCCACCATCTAGTTCTAGTTATCTTAGAAACCCTCCTTTTCTTTACCAACCCTTTCATTTGTACATCCGAAACTAACAAACGATGTTGGGTTGTCAAACTCTCTCCTGGGATTACTTTGCAGTCTTTATAACACAGCCTATCTCTTCTCCTCAACGCAAAGATCATATGCCGTTGCAAAATCCAGGATGGCTTCTCTATCTGTGTTCTAGTTGCCCCACTCTTATAAGTAATTAAATGTTCCTCCCTCTTCTTGAAGAGAGCGTTTGCTATGAAAAGATCATATGCGTTGCAAAATCCAGGATGGCTTCTCTCTCTTCACCTTTATCTCCAAAACCATGTCCTCCATGAACACTAGCATACCCTGAAGCATCTTTTCCCACATGTCCATTAAGATCTCCACCGATGCAAATCATCTCTCTTTGTGGGATTCCTTGTAGACTCTTATACTAATCCTCTCAAAAAGCTTGCTTAGTCCTTTTAATCTAAACCAATTTGCGGTGAATAAACTGAGATGATATTCAAAATTTCTTCTTTAAGCACCAATTTTAGAAAAATAATTCGATCCCCGAATCTTTCACCTCATCCACACAATCCTGTAAAATCCTTATAAACAACCACTCCAACACCGTTTCTACCCTTATCTTTACCCGAATACCAAAGTTTAAAGCATGTCTTCTCAAACTCCCTTGCTTTCTCTCCAACCCATTTAGTCTCTTGAAGACATAGTATACGAATCTTCCTTCTTTCCATCGTTTCCACTATCTCCATCAACTTTCTAGTTAAAGTGCCAATATTCCAACTACCAATCCGCAACTTCTGTTATAATCTCTTTTGGACTAACTTCTTTACTTGCATGCGTCCATTATGTGAGAACCCTTGTAAATTTTGGATTGCATCCGGGCAGTGATGCAACGGAACTAGTTTAATTACCCGCATGCGTTCCTCATGCGAGAACCTCTGCAAATTTTGAACTACATCCAGGCTGCGATATAGCGACCTTTGCCGATTTTTCATTGCATTTGGGCGATGCAACGCGTCGCAAGTAGAGAACACCCCAACGAAATATGTATGTTTGCTTAAATCCCTGATCTCAACCAGTTCATTGATTCACAAAATAGAAACCCTTCTCTGCAGGCATAGCGAGGCATAATGAACGTTGACTGTTATCCAGTGCCACGACCCCCGGTTCTGCCAATCACCCACAATTAGAAAATGGCATACAAAATATCAAGGAACAAATTCGTCGGGAAAGGAAAATGAATCCTATAGAAGTTCTTTTTCCGGTACATTTACAATGAAGCGTCCCTAAGCGTCATGTGCATTAGAACTTACTATTACTTTTCACAAGCACGTGAGAAGAAATTCTCATTGCAGGATCTTTCCACTTTATCACACTGAATAGGACAAACAAGCAGAGTATGTTATAGCGTTTCAGGCAAAGCGATAACTGCATAAACATTCACAAGTCACAGTTCTGTTATTTGAACTGAACTCCTGTTTTTCTACATCAATCGACCGTTTTGACGAATAAAACACCGTGCACAACCACAGAAAAACACGTAGACAGACACGTCACATGTACAAAGACAACCAAAATCATTGTGAAACCTTCGAAGAGGTGACGACAGAGAGATAATTCCAATCGTAGTCAATCTTAACCAAGAACTATATATCGGAATATTTCAAGTTGAGTCACCAAGTTCCATTGGACAACTAAACCATCTCCAAAATCATCGATCCGGTGACCAAACCCATTGTTAATGTGACTTGAATCCTAACTACTTGTTGGGTTGCTGATGTGGCTGATCCGTGTCCTGCCTTCTGAATGGCTGAGAGCTGTTGGGTCAGGATTGCTGACATGTCTGATCTGTGTCCTACCTTATGATTGGCTGAGAGTTGTTGGGCTAGGATTGCTGACATGTCTGATCTGTGTCCTGCCTTCTGATTGGCTGCGAGCTGTTGGGATGTATTGCTGAATACAAATGGTATTCTTCTGTTGCAGTATAAAAAGGGCCCGGGTGAACCTTGTAAATCCTTGTGTTTGTGTCTTGCTTGTTTGATCGTGTTTGTGCGTGTTTGCTTCCGCATTCGCAACAAACTCGTATCAGAGCTTCAGGTTCCGTCAGGATCATCCAGTAAGATGGCATCGCACAATCTCAAAATCGAGAAGTTCACGGGGAAGAATGGATTCAGTCTATGACAGATCAAGATGCGCGCCCTTCTGAAGCAGCAGGGCATCTGGGCACTATTAGATCAACAGCGGGCGAAGGCATTCGAGCCGTCTGAGTTGATGGTGTAGGAAGAGAAGACGCACTCGACGATCATGCTGTGTTTGGCGGACGGGATTATTGAGGAGGTTGTCGATGAGGATTCCGCGGCCGGTCTGTGGTTGAGACTCGAAAGTCTATACATGACTAAGTCTCTGACCAACAAGTTGCTCTTGAAGCAACGTCTGTTCTCTCTCTGCATGCAAGAAGGTACATCTCTTAAAGAACATCTAGATCGCTTAAATACATTGTTGATGGATTTAAGAAATGTAGATATTAAGATTGGAGATGAGGATGCTGCCTTGATTTTATTGGTTTCTCTTCCATTATCGTTTAAAATTTTGTTCAATCGTTCATTGTGCGAAGAGAGTCAATAACCCTAGATAAAGTTCGTGCCAGTCTGCATACGCGTGAACTTCGGCATACGGCTACCGGGAAGCAGGACTCTAACGTTGCAGGTTTGGTTATGACTCATGAGAAGAGTCATGCCAGTTCTAACTACACAAAGAAGGGAAAGCAGAAGTCCAATTTGAAGAATCACAATGCCAGGGACATCTGCAATTATTGCAAGGAACATGAATATTGGAAGAAGGACTGCCCGAAGAAGAAAGGGAAAGCTACGGTTGCTGCCGTAGCTCATGGAGGCGCAGATTCTGAAGATGATCCGGTTCTGACCGTCACGGATCAGAAGACGACGGATAATACCAGGATTCTTGATTCAGGTTGTTCCTACCATATGACTCCCAATGAAGATTGGTTCTGCACCTATGAGAAGATAGATGGCGGAAACGTCATCATGGGGAATGATGCAGCATGCAAGATTGTAGGGATTGGCTCTGTGAAGATCAAGATGCATGATGGAATCGTGAGGATGGTGACAGAAGTACGCCATGTTCCTGGTCTGAAGAAGAACCTGATATCCCTTGCAGTCTTGAACTCTAAAGGATACAGGTACAACGCTGAAGGTGGAGTTATGCAGGTTGCCAAAGGTGGGGTTGTTGTCATCAAGGGCAACAAGAAGAAGACACTGTACGTCATGCAGGGGTCTACAGTTACCGGTTCTGTTGCAGTGGTCTCCCAAGTCGAAAGATCAGAGTCAAAATTGTGCCATATGCGGCTGGACACATGAGTCAGATGGGGATGAATATCCTCATTGAGAAAGGCCTCATCGAGGATCTCAAGGGATCCAAACTAGAGTTCTGTGAGCATTGCGTGTTGGGAAAACAACATAAGAAGCAATTCAGTAAAGCTATCCACAGGACGAAGGAGACGCTCGACTACATCCATTCCGATTGTTGGGGTCCTTCACGAGTCCCATCTTTAGGAGGTGCCAGGTATTTTCTGTCTATTATTGATGATTACTCCAGGATGGTATGTGTGTACATGATGAAGCACAAGAGTGAGGCATTTCAGACCTTCAGACAGTGGAAGATCTTGGTGGAGAACCAGACTTCTAAGAAGGTAAAGCGTCTTCGTACAGATAATGGACTGGAGTTCTGTTCGTCAGAGTTCAATGAGTTCTGCAAAGAGGAGGGTGTTGCGAGACATCTCACTGTCAGAGATACGCCGCAACAGAACGGAGTTGCTGAACGAATGAACAGGACGCTTCTGGAGAGAGCAAGGTGCATGCTCTCTAATGCTGGACTTGGTAGAGCATTCTGGGCTGAAGCTGTGAATACAGCTTATTACTTGGTGAATCGGAGTCCCACATCTGCCATTGGTTGCAAAACACCCATGGAGGTATGGTCTGGTAATCATGCTGATTATTCTATTTTACGAGTCTTTGGTTGTGCTTCCTATTATCATGTTAGTGAAGGAAAATTAGAACCAAGGGCAAAGAAAAGGGGTGTTTACGGGCTATGGTGCAGGAGTAAAGGGGTACAGAATCTGGTCCCCTTCTGAGCATAGGATTATTGTCAGCAAGAATGTTACTTTTGATGAGAATTCCATGCTTCACTCGAGTAGTAAGTCTATTGATGCAGGGACAAGTGATGATGTGCCCGAACAGGTGGAGTTCGAACTGACACCAAATAGTGATCACGCTACTTCTGATCAGGCTGTTGCTGAACGGCATGAAACTGAGCAACCGGAGGAGAGGCAACCAAGTGTTGCTACTGATCGGCCTCGTAGGGAGATACATCCACCGCAGAGATGCGGATTTGAAGACATGGTTGCATTTGCACTACATGTTGCGGAGGAGACAGAGTCTCCAGAGCCCTCCACTTATAGGGAGGCAATACCTGGTGCAGAATCCGGACAGTGGATTGCTGCTATGGGTGAGGAGATGGAGTCTCTTCACAAGAATCAAACATGGGAGCTTGTCAAATTGTCAAAGGGAGGAAAGTTGTTGGATGCAAATGGGTCTTCAAGAAAAAGACAGGAATCTCAGGCAATGAAGGCATCAGATACAAGGCACGTCTAGTTGCGAAAGGTTACAATCAGAAGGAAGGTGTGGATTACAACGAGATATTCTCTCCCGTTGTAAGACATACATCCATCAAAGTGCTACTAGCTCTTGTAGCACATCAAGCCTTGGAGCTGGAGCAGTTAGATGTAATGACAGCTTTCTTGCATGGTGAACTCGAAGAAGACATTCTTATGAGCCGGCCGGAGGGATTCATATCTCAGGGTAAGGAAGATCATGTGTGCAGATTGAAGAAGTCCTTGTATGGGCTTAAGCAATCTCCTAGGTAGTGGTACAAAAGGTTTGACAGCTTCATGATTGATCATGGGTTCAACAGGAGCCCATATGATTGTTGTGTTTACCACAAGAAGGAGGATGACTCCTTCATTTTTTTGTTATTGTACGTCGACGACATGTTGATTGCTGCCAAGCAGAAGAGTACCATAAATGATCTGAAGAAGCTCCTTAATTCAGAGTTTGACATGAAGGACCTTGGTGCAGTAAAGAAGATTCTAGGGATGGAGATAATTAGAGATCGTGCAGAAAAGAAAATTTTCTTATCTCAGAAGAACTACATTGAGAAAGTTCTAATGAGATTTGGGATGTCCACAGCAAAGCCTTTAGGTACTCCATCTTCGAACATGTCACGTGTTCCCTATGCTAACGCAGTTGGGAGTCTTATGTATGCTATGGTATGCACAAGATCTGATATTGCTCATGTTGTGAGTGTTGTTAGCAGATTCATGGGAAACCCAGGGAAGGAGCATTGGCAGGCAATCAAGCAAATTTTCCGCTATCTGAGAGGAACATCAGACATTGGCCTTATCTACAGAAATGATTCAGAATGTTTAGTTGCTGAATATTCATACCCAGACTATGTTGCAGATGTCGATGGAAGGAGATCAATAGCAGGCTATGTTTTCACTTTGGGGACTTCGGTCATCAGTTGGAAGGCTACCTTGCAACCATCAGTTACTTTATCTACTACAGAGGCAGAGTACATGACTTTGACAGAGGCTGCAAAGGAAGGCATCTGGCTAAAGGGCTTAGTTGGAGATCTCGGTCTTTAACAAGACCAGGCTATAGTATATTGTGACAGTTTCAGTGCGATATGCTTAGCCAAGGATCACGTGCATCATGAAAGAACCAAGCACATCAATGTCAGATATCACTTCATTCGTTCTGAGAAGAGGATCAAGGTAAAGAAGGTCGGCACAACAGATAATCCAGCCGATATGTTCACAAAGGCGATTCATGGGAGTAAGTTCAAACATTGTTTGGACTTGCTCAATGTCGATAGTTGGAAGTAGCCCCAAAGAGGGCTGGCAGCGGCATGGTGAAGCTTGACAAATCTTCTCAGAGGATTCAATTCAAGGTGGAGATTGTTAATGTGGCTTGAATCCTAACTACTTGTTGGGTTGCTAATGTGGCTGATCCGTGTCCTGGCTTCTGATTGGTTGAGAGCTGTTGGGTCAGGATTGTTAACATGTCTGATCTGTGTCAAGCCTTCTGATTGGCTGAGATCTGTTGCGCTAGAAATGCTGACATGTCTGATCTGTGTCCTGCCTTCTGATTGGCTGGGAGCTGTTGGGATGGATTGTTGAATACAAATAGTATTCTTCTGTTACAGTATAAAAAGGGCCCCAAGGCCACCGGATACTGCATCCTCATTTCTGATCCTGTTTCTCATCCCATATATGTACCTTCTCAGTATCCTCTGTATTATATTTTCTCCATATAGTGAAACCGATCGCCGCCGCCCAAGGACGTAGCCCATTTACGGGTGAACCTTGTAAATCTGTGTGTTTGCATCTTGCTTGTTTGATCGTGTTTGTGCGTGTTTGCTTCCGCATTCGCACACACCATGATTAACCTCGTCTGTGACGCGAGCTCCAAGTTCCAAACTTTGGGGATAGCAGTAACAATACGTGCACTGGCATGACTGCTCGAAGTTACTTCAACCCCATAATCAAGGGTAACTAGTAGATTGTTTCTAACATAAATGCAATTATAATTTAAACAAGGTAACAAACATTGCCAAAAACTCCTGTAAAATGACGATTTGACGCTTACTAAAATAGAAACGGGCAGTTGACATGACTGATCCATCAATTGGTTTGAGTCAATATTAGAAAATTACGGTTAGTCTATTGAGTGTTGGCGAGATTAGAGCTAATTACACAAAAATATCATCTAACTATACAGTCAATTTCAATGCCATATCAAACTTTAATATTTATTTTATTGTGGTCTGGGACTAAATGAATTGAGATCGTCACGTTATCTTCTAGTCTTAAATCGTTCAGCAAAAAAAAACACAATGACATTAATTTTAGAAACTGAAGTACGGCTACGAGCCCATGAAGTGGGGGTGGAAGGGAATCCTTGTGATGGAGAAGAGGAGGAGAACAGAAACCTGGTTGAAGAGGTGATGGGAGGCGACGGTGCACTGGAGGACACCGTGGAGGAGGGTGCGGAGGGGTTCCTCGGCGGAGTACCAGATCTCCTCGAGGACGTTGTGGAAACGGCTGTAATCCCCCTCGGTGAAAAGCTCCACAGACCGATCGAAATTGGCCTCCTCCGAGGGCTCCTCGACGTCCCCCTCCCCGTGTCGCCACCGGTACCAGCACCGCGGCCGGTCCCGGGAGCGCTCTCTCTCTGCAGCGGAGGCGGCAGGGGACGAGGGAGGGGAGGGGTGGAGGGCGTAGCCGGGGAGGAGAACCGGAGATGGGGAGAGGGGAAGGGAGAGGGCACCGCAGAGCGGACGTCGTCAAGTGCTGTTTTGGTAGTTGGGGTTGAAGGCGGGAGGGGCCGATAACTTCTGCTCCATACCGTCAGGATACCTCTTTCGCTCCAAATATTTCGCCTGAATTTTTGAAAACCCAGGTATTTTAAAATTTGTTCGATGGTTTTTAACTCTTGCATGCCTCTGGAATTATGTAACTGCGGAGTAGGGGTATAATTGTACCGGATTTTTACCCGACAGATCTTGTAATCTTTTCAAATTACCTCTACGATCTTTGAAATAATCTAATTCTTCACGCGACTCCGTAAACTTGTTAACTATTACCCTACATACCTTATGGTTAATCCTCATCTATTTACCCTTAAAACTAATTAGATTCCGTTATATACCTTTACATTATACCCATTTTGTTTATCAAATTTATATTGAGTGTCACTCCCAATAACCACCCCACCTCCTATAGGTCTGTCGCCCTGCCCCATCCCCCTCCAGTGCCTCCTCCACCTCCTCGTGGGTAGTTGAGGTCGGTCCCAATCTCCCCCAACCCCACCTAAGCCGACCACGTCCTCCTGGGCAGCCGCCTGACCTCCCCCGACCACCCCTCCAACCCATGCACCCAAGCCCGACTTCCCCATACCCCCCCCCTCCAGCCAAGGCCAGCCTCCCCTGACCCATGAGGAAGACCCCCCCCCCCACCGCGCCCTGATGCCGCTCCGCCCCCGCTCGACCCCCCCCCACCCGAGTTCCTTCTCGAAGCCCCCTCCCGCCGGAGCTCTGCCTCAAACCCTCACCCGCCGCCACGCCAAGCTCCCTCCTCGAAGCTCCCGATGGTGCCAGGAGAGGTCGTTGAGATGCAGCAGGCGGCGGAAGTTCCTAATCTCTGTGGGATCTGAGGATGAAGGAGGAGGAGGATAAGGAAGGGGAGAGGGAGATTGAAGACCCACCGTTGATTTTCTTTGATTTGATTATCCTCGGTTTAACTCAAGCTTTTGACTCCAATAAAGTTAAAGATGACGACAGGATCTGTGGGTAAGACGGAGCAAGTTTACGGAGTCGAGGGGGGAATTAGGTTGTTTCAAAGATCGTGGAGGTAATTAGCAAAGATTATAAGATCTGCTAGGTAAAAATCCCTAATTGTAATTATAAAATTTCGGAGGAACACACGTGTAAAGAGCTATGTTTCAATGTAGCTATTTTTGAGCTAGTGGGATTAAGGCTAGAAAAATATCATGATAGGATCAATTCCTCGTTTTCCATATTGTAACAAATCTTTTAAACATGGTACCACATTATATGTAGTTTGGATTCGAATGCAAGGATGTAACACAAAAGCTTACTATGTTATAGCCGAAAAAGAATGATATTTCTTATTGATAATATATGCAAGATACATCGATTCTTGACACTGCTTTATTTTTGAGGTGAATGCCTCGAAGGGGAGTTTTCATTCAACCACTTAAAGAGACTTCCAAGATTGAACACAGTCGTACTAGGGGAAGACTCAATACTTCCGACATGGGAGTGCTACATGATAGTAAGGGAGAAAGAAAGAAAAAAGAAAAGGCTAACTGAGAAAAATAGAGAAGAGCAGATGCCGCTCGTCACAGGGACTGAACATCTCGACTAATCAGGGATGAAGTCCGAAATTTTTATTTGGGGGGGGGGGGGGGGGCAAATTATTGAGACCATGTACACAGACACATACATGTAGATGCATTATATATAAAGTTTAGGGATTTTATTACTTGTGCCCTCCGAGATATCGCAATATCAGTTATGTCCCTATCTTTTTGTTAATATCAGTTGTGCCCCTCACTTCTTTTTCTGTCATCAATTGTGCCCTTCCGTCAGATTGACCGTCAATTGGTTGACTTAACCATGATTTTTTCAAACCTTGGTACAGTTAAGAGGGGTATTATTGTCCAGACTTCTTCTTCATCTTCCCCTCCTCTATTTCTTCTTCTTCCTCTCTTTATAATTTCTCTCTCTTAATTGCACCTTCACGCATCCATCGAATCTTTAAATTTTTTTGCATTTTCACGATATATCACTCATTACGGATCAAATGGTGAATTTTATTGTAATTTTTCGATGAATTTCCATGAATCAATTAATCAAAAAATTATCTAAATGATGAAAGCCCTGCAGCTGACCTAAGGCGGCGGGCTATGGGCGACCTAGGGGCGGCAAGGCTAGGGGCGCGGGGGAGGCCGGGCAGGGGGCGCAGGGGCTCGGGGGGGGGGGGGGGGGGGGGGGGGGGGAGGCAGGCAGGGGGCGACCTAGGAGAAGCAGGGCTTGGGGGCGCGGGGGGAGGCTGGGCAGGGGACGCAGGGGTCGCGGGGGGGAGGCAGGCAGGTCGCGACCTAGGGACGGTGGGGCTTGGGGTGCAGGGGGAGGCCGGGCAAGGGGTGCAAGGGTCGCGGGGGGAGGTCGGGAAGGGGCGCAAGGGTCGCGGGGGGAGGCCGGGCAAGAGGCGCAAGAGTCACGGGGGAGGCCGGGAAGGTGGCGCAAGGGTCGTAGGGGAGGCAGGCAGGGGACGCAGGGGTCGTGGGGCGGTGGGAGGTGCGGTGGGGGAGGGAGCTACGGCAGGTGGAGGGAGGTGCTGGGAGGCGGAGGCGCGGGGGCGGTGGGAGGTGCGGTGGGGGAGGGAGCTGCGACGGGTGGAGGGAGGTGCTGGGAGGCGGAGGCGCGGGGGGCGGTGGGAGGTGCGGTGGGGGAGGGAGCTGCGGCGGGTGGAGAGAGGTGCTGGGAGGCGGAAGCGCGGGGGCGAGGAGGAGGAGGAGGAGGAGGGGGACGAAGGCGAGCACGTGGACGGAGCCGGAGGCTCGGGAGCGGCTGCAGGAGAGCTCCAGGAGGAGGAGGGAGGAGCTGTGGAGGAGGAAGAGAATGGACGAAGAGGAGAAAGAGGAAGAAGATGGGAGAGGAGGAAGAGAAGGGAGGAAGACGGGGGTGAAAAGATGACTTTTCACTCCATTTTTTAAAATAAATTCCATCTATGTCCTTGAAGTTAACGGTTGTTTGTGTTGGTTATGGACGGTCACTAACCCGAGGGGCACAAGTGATAGATTAGCAAGAAGTGAGGGGTACAACTGATATTACCAAAAAGATAGGGGCATAACTGATATTGCGATATCTCGGAGGGGCACAAGTGATAAAAATCCCTAAAGTTTATCTTTATTATTATTTATCATTTTAATTTTTAATATTTATTTACAAGAAATTTTTACAAAGATACCCCTATAAACTTATGATTTCACATAAATATTCAAACAAACATTGTATGGACAAAAAAATCCTTATAATATTCTTCAAATCACAAAAACTTTTATTAACACAATGTTAAGTAGTACCACTAAATCTTAATATTTTAAAAAAGATAAAATTATATCAGACTTAATGTAGGGATACAAAGAGATATATATGTATGTACCTATTCCTTATAATATATTTTGGAAGGTGTATATGTACTTGTATTAAAATGAATACATATATAAATGTCACTTTGGTGTCCACATACATTTTTGTCTATATATATATATATATAGTCATATATTTATTTTAGATCATATATAATAATAATTTTAACTTTTTCTTTATATTCGATATAAATTTTATGAAATATATATTACATATTGTATTTGTATCATTCAATTCATATGTATATAGAGAGAGAGAAAAGGGATATATATAAGCTAATTTATAAAGTATTTGTGATTGTATTCATATTCAATCCATATTTATTTATATCTATACCCAATTTTCAAGATACAGTAACACGTTATTCATATCCGTTAATATCTATATTGGCATCCATACTCATGTATTAAAACAAATTTGGATATGATGACACTTATATGCTTGTCCATAACTAATCATTTATATCTTTATTTTGGTATCTTTTGCATAAATGTAATTACTCTTTACATTCTAGATTTTGATGATTATTTTAATAATCTGGAATTTTTAATGGGTTTGTTTATGTTCAAAATGAAAGTTCCATTAAAAAGATATAAAGGTCGGCACGCGTACAACATGTAAATGCTAATAGTTAATTATACATATTTAATAAAGAAAATGATCCACTACAGTGAAATGTGTATATATGGATTTTTTTAATCTGTCAATATTTCATCTGTTGCTAAGTATATAATTACAAGTATTATTGTTACAAAATTATTTTTATGTAAAAATTAGAGACGAATGTCATATCTATTACTATATCATTAACGAATGTCAATATAGAAACATTTATTCGTCATATTTTTTAGAATCTTAACTAATCGTTGACAATAAAATCATGATGGTTAAGCGTCACTATATGGATCAACGGTATTGATATAACAACAGATATTACATTCTTTCTAATTTAAAATATAAAAAATCTCTACAGACCTATTTTGTTCTTGTACTTATGTATATCATGTAGTTCATGTAAAACATACAAATGTTAATAATTAAATTATCGTATTCTGTCACGACCCCATTCCGGACCGTCGGATCCTCCCAAAACCGGATCTGGTTACTTGGCAATAATTCATTCAACAATCACAACTAACATTCAGAAACAGACTGCAAATAAAAATACTCAGAAGGAAGTATTTCAACACTTTGTCATTCACAAAATAAAGTTCAGATGATACATTATCCCACTATAACCATTTATTTACATGTACATCAGCTTGAAAGGAAAATACACAAAAGATTACTAACTACCTTACAAAGTAAGCTACTGTTGCTGGCTAGATGTCTAGTATGTAAGCTGGATGGATTTTTAAAGTCCTTACGATGGCTTACTGACACCTGTTGGGTTTTCCATAACTCATAGGATAAAAATTAAAGAATGCTAAGTAACGAAGAAGAGAAAAACAAACAAATTGTGTCATTTTGCAAAACTTGTTATCATTAAAGGTTTCATTCATTCTTGTTAATTTAAGTCCTATTCCTTTCTATTCCACGTCAGAGATTAGTCCAGGGGAATTACCTCACACTAGAAGGACTCCGAAGTTGTGGACACTTCGAGATTGGAGATTGTGTTGATCTTGGTAAGCTTATGCCGCCGCACGTCGTCTCAACCAATCCTCCAATACTACCCTGACAATTTTTCTTTTCTTTTATTAAACAGGGTCCCAAACCCTAGGCCTGGAAAACAAATGATCACACTGTCCTCGAGGACTCGGTTGCTTAAAACCTCAGGCTAACATTTAATCATATAACCTAGCGGCTTTAAATACATATTATCATGACCCAGCCGCTATTGAACCACCAATGCCTCCAACATGACACGACTACAACTTCCGTCATTCAACCCGAAGATATTGGCTCCCGGTACCACGCGTTGCAAAACATTCATTTTCGTGCGCCTTAACATAACAGGGCAACCGCGTACCACCTAGATAGGAAAACGCCATACGGGTTCCTTCCGACAAACCTACAGGTTGCATGTCTGACCTGTAATACTACTCCCAGTCATCCTTAACGTGACACACGATTCTTTTCATGATCCAACTCAAACCACATTAATTTGCATGATGTAATTCTTTCGTTAAGTCTTCGATTTGCATAATTAGCAATAATTAGAATACACATATATATATTATTCATATACATATATACTCATATTTATGCTTATTTTAACTCTCAAACCCTAACTTTCAAAGCCACCGCATCAATTTGATGCTTAAATCTTATTTTAGTGGAAACCACAAAGCAACTCTTTAGACTTTTTTCAAAAATAGCCAAAATTATGGTTCTTCATAGCAAAGAACATAAAATCTAATATTTCAATAATCTCATATAAAAACCCAACAACAAAAGAAGGATTTCGTTACCTAAACGAGCTCTCTCTCTCTCGCGTATGCAAGGTTTTATCGTGTTTCGTTTTCAGAAAGGATGATTTAAGGCTCTAAAAAGATCGAATTTCATTTTCTTTTCAAAAATGCTAAGAACGAGTCAAGAATGCGAAGAACGAACAAAGAATACAAAGAACGTGAAGAACACGAAGAACGCCAAGAACATATTTTTTTCTTGAAATTTCAGCAGAGCTTCCCCTTATTCGAGGTGATATTTCTAGGAAAATTTCGGCAGAGTTTTCCCTTATATCGGGATATATTTCTCGGAAAATTCGACAGACTTTCCCCTTATATCGGGATATATTTCAAAATAAAAACGAAAAGAGCTTCCTCTATAAAATCAATCGAGAGAAAAAATAACAAACGAAACTGAAAGAATATACTCAAACAACAAGAGATGAAGAATCGGTAGACACCACGCATCTTAGGTGAGTGAACGTGTGACAAATCACAGGGTTCACTGATGTGCATATCCGCCCGCACCTAAGTAGGGTATTACACATATTCTCCATCAAAATAACTATAAAAGCATAATAGAAAGAATAGAAACATAAACGATGGAGAATCGGTAGACACCACGCGTCTTAGATGAGTGAACGTATGACGAATCACAGGGTTCACTGACGTGCATAGCCGCCCACACCCAAGTAGGGTATTACACAGATTTCTCCATCAAAATAACTATAAAAGCATAATTGAAAGAATAGAAACATAAACGATGGAGAATCGGTAGACACCATGCGTCTTAGATGAGTGAACGTGTGACGAATCACAGGGTTCACTGACGTGCATAGCCGCACGTACCTGATGAATCCACGTTTCATCATCTTTATTCTATCATTTTGGCCTTAAAAACCCTAGTAAATGCGTGTAAATAGGCTTAATATAGTATTTTAGCATTCATGCATATGTATGTAAATAGTGTATAAAATACGGTTTTAATGCCAAAATAATAGAATAAAGAAAAGCAAAGAAAAAGAATAAAATATTGTAAATATTTTATGACCCGAAACCCCGAGACCTAGGCATCTTGATGAATAGGTCGAACAAGGATAAAGTAGGGGAGATAAGGTCAGAAACACAGATAAAATACCTATACATTTTGTTCATTCTTTATTCATTTTGGGACCTATTTTTGGTTTCCACTTTTTATACATCAAATAAAGAAACTTTGTGCATGAAGTTGTAGATAATTAAATAAAGAAAAATACAAAATTGATTTCACAGAAAAATAATATACAGATAAAAGTTATGGTCTGAATAAAAATCCAAAATGCCCAACTTCCCAGACCCGTATCTCACAAATAAAGACTCCAAATGCAGCGTATTCACCTTTAATTGTATATAGAAGAAAATAATCTAATTAATGGTAGTGGTTTCGCATTTGGCTGAGCTACGGTTTGAAAGTTGACTTTTGGACCCTCATTCTATACTTGTACATATTAAAATATTCAATTTATTATTTATTTATTATTTTTATAATTTTATATTTTTATAATGTTGTAAATAATACTGTAATAATTATGTGCATTAAAATCAGAATAAAAACATCAATAAAATACAAATAAAAATACTTGTATATATTATAATACATAGGTATAATACATATAGCTATACCTATACAAATAACACTTTCATTTTATTAAGTGTATAAAATATATCAGAAAATTAAAATAAAAATATATTTGTGTCTATAAAAGTATTTTGTAATTTTAGAAAATAAAAACCAAAATAGAATAAATTAAAAATACCTAAATAAAAATAAAATACTTAAATATATAGATATAGATACCTATAGGGGTATAAATGCAAACTTGTAAAAAATACACTTCCTAAAAATAAATAAAAATCACTATAAATACTTTATAAAAAATAAACATTTTTCATTTTATAATAAAAAATCAATAAAATCGTTTTCTATTTTAATTTGATTTTACAATTCTTTTTCCCCAGGTTTTTCCTGGTTGGTCCACGTGGACCAACCAGGGGGCTAGGAGAGTTGACCTCGGTCAACCTCTGCCCAACACCTGGGCTGTGTCAGAACGTGATTTTTCTTGGATTTCGCGGATTTTTCCCGGCCTCATCTTTCACCGTTTGGGGTCGCGGTCTTCACGAAACTTGTAGCCTTTGATCCACCTAGCTCGCCCCATGCATCATTTCGGGGATTGGATCGTTGTGGCACCCGTGATCTTCCCTCGAAGTACGCTCCTCGACCAGCCTTTCAAAAACCCCCCATTTCCATCCTCCAACTTTTGAACCCTTTTTGACCTCCTTTCTTCTTCTCTTGGACGTGCTCTGGACTGAGACTTGGTGACAGCAAGTCCTCCAGCCCTTCGGAGGGGAGTGAGGCGGCCGAGAGTGCTTCCAACCATCTCCGGCGAAGCTTCGCCGTGAGGTTTATTCCTCGTGGTTCCACGCCACTCGAGGGCGTTTTCTTCCTTATTTTTTCTTTGTTTAGATCGCTGTTAGCCCTAGGAATAGTTTCGTGCCTTTAAATTATGGATTAATCGATTGCTTCGCCACCCCTTCGCAACCATACGCCGTGCCGGAGCTCTTGAGCTCCGGCGTCCATTTCCCGCTATTATCCTCCCATTCCACTCGTTTTTTTTCCTAGGGACTGCCTACTGTTGTTTGTGCTTTCACGTGCAGGTCCCAGGAGAGGGGGGGCAACGCCACTGTCGCCGGAGGAGGACGCGAGCACCGCCGCCCGCGCGCAGCAGCCGCCCGCGCTCAACCGCGCAAGAGGAGAACGAGGGGGAGAGGGGCAACGCTACAGGCGCCGTCCATCTGTCCCCCCCCCCCCCCCCCGCAAAGCAGTGCCGTTGGATGAAGTCAGCCCCTTTTGGTTTGGGCATTTTGCACATTTAGGCCCACCGTTTTTGTATTTAGCACGTGACTTCGAAACTTTCATTTGCATGTTTTAACTTTTTGTTAAAATTATTAGAACCCCCCTACGGCTCTTTGTTTGAACATTAGTCCAGCCAGATTTTATGAAGTTATAAATTTGGTGGACATTTTGCGTTAATGCCCCTGGAATGTTTAGAATTTGCATGAAAACCCTTGCCAGGCCTTCCATGTTTGCTTGCTTGTAGTAATTAATTAAGGCATCATTCTAACTCCAAATTTTCTCAAATTTTGGACTTAAGTCCCTGTTGCATAGTACTTCCACGCCATATTTTTATTTTCCATAAATATTGCATTTTATTATTTATAAAAATTCAAAAATAGCCATTTTCAGCACTGTTTGCATTAGAAAATACCAAAAAAATATAAAAACTTTCCAGAAAATCCCAAAAAAATATATTTTGTGTCTTTTAGTTAGTTTTAACTCCCAGCCAAAAATCATTAAAAAATATAAAAACCAAACTCCTAAAAATTGCAAAACTCTAAAAACCTTCATAAAAATTTATAAAATTCATACAAAATCCAAAAATAGTGTTTTCTTTTCCTGAATTTTCTTTGTTTTATTATCTTTAATGAAAATTAATTTGGAGAATTTTTGTTACTGTTTGTTATTTTATTTCTCCATTATAGTTTCAGCCTTGTATTTTCTCTACTGTTTTCTTTATTTTGCTAATTAAAAATACCAAAAACATTTTAAAAATTACCCAAAAATCACAAAAACAGTAAAAAAGCATAAAAAGACTAAAAAGACTTTATTTGCTAATTTTCGGATATTTTTATCTATTTTGATAAATACCTCTTTGTCTCTTTTATTACATTGTCTCTATTTTCCAATATTAAAAAAAGAGAATATAAAAAAATATAAAATATAAAAAGAAAATAAAAAATCAGTAAATTAAAAGTCAAAATACAAAAATATAAAATTAAAAATTAAATAAAAAAATATAAAATTAAAAACCCACAAAAAAATAGCATAATAGGCCTTTGATCACATTCACACACTTTTTGAGCACTTGTGCCCCGATCTACCTGTCTGCTCCCTGTGTTCGACCTCTACACATACTTGCACTATACACATCTTTGTTGTAGAGTTATAATAAATTTTAACTCCGCACATTTACTTTCATTGCTTGATTTAATTGTCGTGGGTTAATTGTTGTTTGAATTTCGGATTTCGTTGGAGGTCAAATCAGCGACTGTTGATTCGCCTTGTGAGTCAACACGAACCTCTGCGATTTTTCGGTTCAACAGCACCTAAGTAGGGTGTTACACAGATTTCTCCTCGAACCACAAACATGAAAACGAATCGGAAAGAAAGATGAATCAAGAACAAAACTTGGAAGAACAAGAGGATGAATTGAAAGCCTAGCTTACGAAGCAAACTAAGAGAGGATCGTACCTTTCTCCTCCTCCTTCTCCCGGCAGCGCTTCGCTAGCGCTTCTCCCTCGCCTCCCACTCCTCCTCCCGACCTCTCAACCCTAGCCTCTTGTGGTGGTGGTGGTAGTGGAATTCGTATAGAATGAATGGACAAGGGGAGTCTATTTATAGGCCCCAAAAAACCACTAACCATGGTTAAAAAACCATGGTTTATACCTTAACCATGGTTTGGTGGCCCATGGTTTTGGCCTATGATTTTGGCCAAAACTTATCCCAAACTTGGGGCTTAAGTTAGAATATTCTAGAGGATTCTAGATTCTCTAATGACGCTTAATTAACACTAATCGTGATTAACTTTCACTAATCGCGATTTAACTTTCGCGACTTACGCTTATCTTTTGATAACTATTGAGTAGTGTTTGCTAATGATCATTAGTAGTTTTAAATTCATCATTAGTTTTTTTAATCATGTTTAATTAGTCTTAATGATAGTCATTATGGGTTAACGATGTCTTAACCCTCCTCACTTCTCTTTCTTACGAAATTCATAACAAATCGAAACGAAGTCTGATTCACACGAAGTAAATTCCGTTGGTTTCCTCTTGACAAGCCGGATCTTATTATATAGGATCTGAATATGCCAAGTTAAAAGCTTTATATATTCAGATCATATATTGATTTTTTATTGAGAAATAAGATGGAAGAATTATATACAACTTATAAATGAGGGAATGGGGGCATTTTATACAACTTATTAGCATTTGTATTTAACTATTGTATTCAAGTCATGCTTTATTACTATTATATAATATATATAATAAGAATTTGTGTGGAGACGGGGGGCCAAGCCCCCTCCCGCCCCCCTTGTCTCCATCACTGCGACTAATTGTGATATTAAACAAAAGAGCATCGATCTTGATGAACATACACCATTATTATCCTCGGTCGTCCCTTTTGTGTCCTCTTCAAGCATCATACACATGCTCATGTCCTTTATCCTCCGACTATGGAGCTATTTGACTACTTGTTTTCTACCCTATTTAATTTATAGTACATGATATAAGTAGTGATTAAAATAAAAATCATAAATTTATGCAATAATCATGATTATTTTTTTACTTGGTAGAATACTAAGATCGAACACATGGAAGCACGCAGTCTCTAGTTGTTGGGTTCAAATTATTCATTGTATTTATTTATTTGCAATAGTAATTTTGTGTAAAAATATACAAATCAATCTATTCAATGCAGTGAAATTTTTATAACTTTTCTTTGTTTTAGATTTTTTTAGTTGATTTTAATTAGAAGAAAAAAGAGACTATTTCCATAAAATAAAAAATGTACGAGCAGTGAGATTTTTTTATTTTTTTATGAGGATGAAAAATGCATATGAATGGAGGAGAGGAAAGATGTTTTGAGTAACAGCCAAGTTGGCTATTATACAAGGCAGTTTCTCCACAATTTTTTATTTTTTTTGAAAATAAAATCATATATATTCATCTATATATCCCTCCTACATGTCATTCAAATTTCGTGAGAAACAAAGACTCATGAGCTCTCCATCAAGAGCAGGTCGATTGCAGCAAATTTCAAACTGTTAAAAATTACTTGTTCTAGATGGAGAGCATATAAGTCTTTGTTTCTGACGAAATTTGAGCAACATACAAAAGAATATATAGGATGAATATATAAGTTTCATTTTCGAAAAAAATAAAAAAAATTAGGAGGAAACTACCTTGTGTAACAACCAACTTGGTTGTAACTAAAAATAGCTTCCTTTTCCTCATATGAATGTAGAATTTGAAGTGACAATGCAAATAGAATATATATTTTTTTACATAGAAAATAAATCCAAAATTAAAAGAAGACTCTTGATGTATATGATGTCCAATTAAAAAAACCTACAATTCCTGAAAACCTTCAAAAATACTTAGCAATCAAAATCAACTCTGAATAATATTGTCAATTAATCCACGTAATCTCAAACTCGATTTATCAATAATAATATATCACCAATTAATGCACCAAGATTAAGAATAATATTCCAGCATGGTGCTCATAAAAATACCTAAAACCTTCCCCTACAATACTAGTTTTATATTATATAATTAATGAAATGGATTATAAAACTTTTTTTATTTCTTGGTTGCTAGTTCTATTTTTATATCTTTTTATTGTATCATACAATTCAATCAATTTACTACTATTTTCAGTTTTATCGTATATATCTAATCCATCTACATTTTTATGTGGTTTACTAACTCAATGATAAAATACTTGACTTTTAAGTGACGTAATCCATCTACATTTTATGTGGTTTACTAACTCAATTGATAAAATACTTGACTTTTAAGTGACGTTATGATCTTTTTACATATTTAGATGAAGCAACGAATTCAGTTAGACTTTTGATAGAGGTCTATAAGACCACAACTGATTCTAGAGGGTAATAATAGAGAAAAGAGCATGCTCTTTCATTTTTAATGTAGAATTTCGAAGATAGGTCATCTCTACCAGTGTGCATGAGTGTGTGCATGCACACGCGCATGTACATATGTGTATATTTGTCTCTGCATGTCTGTGTGTGCATGTGTATGCATGGATGGATGCATGTTTGTTTGCATGCATGCATGTGTCTGTGTGTGTTTCTGTGTATTTGTGCCTGTGTTTGTTTGTATGTGTGTGTGCGCGCGCGCATTGGTGGGTGCGTGTTGTGTGGATTTGTATGCATGTCTATGTGCACGCACACGCACCGTGTTTTACGTTTGCACGCGCGCAGTTTGGCGTGTGTGTGTGTGTGTGATGTGTGTCTATGTTTGTGTGCACACATGCATGGGAGGATTCATGCATGCATGTTTGTGCGTGTCTATATATGCATGCGTGTATGTGGGTATGTATGTATGTATTTGGAATCAGATATGTATGTATATGTGTACTTATGTAGGTATACACGTACACATTCTAGGTGTGATACTTGAAACATCTACAACGATTTGATGATGGATCGCTTCATTCTTTCCATGAGTTTGGAGTCGGTGCAAGTGATAGAAAGCACTTCAATATGAAGGTTTGGCAATATTTACATCGAAAATGCCAAAAGGTTGACTATGGGAAACAAACATGATCAACAATTACAAATGCGAAAACAATCAAGAAACAGAAACATCGCAATCACACAACATGTGGATATATAGTGGTTCCACAATGTGCCTCCATCCACTGCTCACAGCTTGCTTCCGCCTTCTGTCTTGCAAAAAGTAATATGGAGTACAACAACCTTCTTTCTTGCACCAAGTAATATGGAGTACAACAAGCTGGCTGCCGCTAAGGACTCTCTTATAACGCAATTCTGGGGTTCAAGCTGCAGCCAGTACATTAACAAAATCGACGATGCCGAATTACACCATATACGTCCCCAATCATTTTTTCATGGGAGAAAACCTAACACTACCACCTTTATTATCCGTTGTGTTAGAACCAGCTAACAGAAATAATGCACTTCAAAAAACATCAGCTTCTTCCAGAGCCATTTCGATTAATCCATCAAACTTCGAACAACCACATTATCCACTTCTGCAAACAACTCTCAGTATTCACCATTACAAATTGATTTACAAGTATTTTTTTCAGAATACGTGACTGTTAACAAAGACGAATTTCCTCTCCTGTTCCAGTTAATCAACAGCTTCCTCCAACCATATCTAAAACTAAGACATCATCAAGGTTGCTATAACTTAGACCACAGTTTTTTTTATTTGACAAAAGAACAGAAAACAAAAATGTAACTTGAGAATAGAATATAGATACATGCCATGGACAAGATTATGTACCTAGATGCAAATAATGGTTACTAGATGATGCTGTTATACAAAATCCTTCTACGACTGAGAGTGCTCGAGATTACCGAAGGGTAGTGGTGTTAGGCCTCCTGCACTCACAAGTGCATAAGCTCCTCGATTCCTTTACAACACGCTGCGACCTCCTTATGTGCGTCTTGATGTTCACCAGTTTGCCAGCAATCTGTGATTGGGAATATCTCATCGATTACAAGGTGAGGAAGAAATAAATACCGATGCGGTTAACTTAATGATGGCATTAAAGAGTGACTTGCTCAATTTTTATGCATGTGCAAGAATATGAGGATTCAAGCAATCTTGGGAGATAAAAGTAGTGTTCCATAATTCCATGAATTCTGAAATAAAAGAAAATTCTAAAACTTAAATATGAAATAATAATGCTCCAAAATTTTAGGTCTCTTAAAATCTTGAGTAATATAGAAATCCCACTGAATAATAGTTCCACTGTCCACATAATTAAACAGATACATCCATCACAAGTACGATAAAAATAGCCCATCACATGGTAATTTCAAATAAAAATTACAATTTTCATAAAGATAGTTGCAATAATCTTATCAGCAAATCAATGCGGATAATAAATAAAAAATATTACTAACTAGGGATTTTTTACTCAGCAGACCTTATAAACTTTATAAATTACCTCTACGACCTTTTGCACAACGTTAATTACTCCACCGATCCTGTAAATTACCCCAAGAACCCCCACGGGCTTCAAACAGATTCCCGGAGGGTTCATGGGGTAAGAGTTGGCAAGTTTACGGAGTCGAGGGGAAGTAGGTTGTTTCAAAGATCGTGGGAGGTAATTGGCAAAGTTTATAAGGCCTGCCGGGCAAAATCCCTACTAACTATCTGAGAACTAGTCCTCCATAGCCAGGCTATCATAAGAAAGTTTGATGTGAGCATTTGTTTTGCAGATATTTAAGTAGCAAGACCAAAGCTATTCATTTAATATTTATGAAGTTGCAAAGAGCATTACCATCTCCACGTCAAATCCTCTGGTCCAAATGGTAGAGCTGGACTTGAATACAAAAAATGCCTCGAGTACTGCATGTTCAAAGATTTATATTTAGTGGTGAACAATACTTCAGATTTTACTGTGCGAAGAACTTGATCATGTCATATATGCATAAACAGATTATGAAGTAAGCAATGAAAAAACCAATCCTATAGATGAACCTTGGCCAAGTTTGCCTGAAGTTCTTTAATTGTCCTGGAGTCGATGCTCTTAAGGTGTGCTACCAGCCAGCCTTTCTGCACCGCATCGCTAGACGAGACAAATACAGATATCTGCATAAAAGATGGGAACACCAATCAGTAATATTAAACAGATGGGAACCATCAATCGGCCTCTTAGGTGGCCCTCCTATTGCCAAGACCGATTGACTAGATAATTTTTAATTTAACAATGCATAAGTTTTGTTATATTTTGATGATAGAATGCATCGATATTTTATAGGGTGTACCCTTTGATGGGGTGGAATTGCATCAAAGATCTTTCTTATAAATTTTATTCCTCGACCTAACATGCTTTTGCTTAGCTTTTATTTTCGCTCCGGAACTCTGACATGGCTTGGATTTTTAAGAAAAAGAACGGGGTTAGTAAAGTGATGAGGGTAAGAAGTAATGAGAAAGAAGCTGTATCGATACCGATATCGTTCGGTTCATCCGGAAAATGATAACATCGGGATATGTCGACGATATCGGCGGAAATGTCGAAAATGGATCAAAAAAGCCATTTTTTGCCATTTTTTCAGAAATTAATATTATCCCAGATATTAAAACAACAAATAACCTAGAAATCACACTTATATCACACATATCGGTCATTTATAGACCATATAACGCACATATCAGTATCGCATATACTGGTCATTTCGAACATATCGATGTTAATATTGATTTTTGACTTATAGATATTGGAAATGGATTTCATTCAAGTCCTTATAACATGAAATAGCCTACAAATATACACTTAGATAACACATATAGATCATTATGAGGATTGTAATCCTTATATTGCACATATCGGTCATATCAAACATATCATCGATACTGTTAGTTGTTGACCTACTACATATTGAAAATGGAGTTCATCCAAGTTCTTTGATCACTAAATGACTAACAAATGTACTCTTAGATCACACATATCGATCATCTATGAACCTTATATCGCATATATCGATCATAGATATTTTTTTAAGAATTGACTTATAGATATTATCATATAGTAAATGGATTTCACTTAATTTCTTACAACATGAAATAACTTGCAAACATACACTTAGATATCATAACACATAATTATAGATCATTTATGATCCTTATGTCACTCGCTCATATCGGTCGTTTTAGTCACATGACATAATAAATGGCATTGAGAAGAGTCATTTGATTCGAAAAATATCAGTAATAATTAACGAGACAATTTTTCTTTGGTATAAAGATTTATCTGTTTACAAAAATAAATGAAAAATATTCAAATCAATGTAATATTGTAAAAGAGATTACCTAAAACCAAGAATTCCACAGCGGATCTGAATCGGCCCCCCTGCCCTGTTGTCTTTCATAGCGGATTGCGGACTCGTGAACTCGCAATAGTTTTCCCATGTCATGTACGAGTACATGGCATTATAATCCATGACATATTGCATGTATTGATGGTCATCAATCCCTATGAGTATCTCGAGTCGAGGATAGGCATCGCTAGATCTGGTATCACGAGGTGCACGACGAGGCTGCGAAGTACTAGCTTGAGATCATCAGGATGACGACGACGGAGTAGGAAAAGATCTCTGCAGAGGAGGACCTGGAGGAGGAGGCACGGGTGCATAGTACTAAGGGAAGAAACCAAAACTGTCACCACCAAAGAAGTTGCCTTGGTTCTACTCGGGTTGGCTAGCTTGGTAGTTCTCACCGTTGTAACTATTATATCCTCCATACCTATTGTTATAGCCATATCCATATGATGGAGTATACACCTGAGGAAAAGATCTCTGCAGAGGAAGAGGACCTGGAGGAGGAGGCACGAGCGCATAGTGCTCAGGGAAGAAACAAAACTATCACCACCAAAGAAGTTGCCCTGGTTCTACTTGGGTTGGCTACCTTGGTAGTTCTCACCGTTGTAACTGTTATATCCTCCATACCTACTGTTGTAATCATATCCATATCATGGAGTATACACCTGAGGAGGAGGAGGTCCAGGTGGAGGAGCAGGAAAAATATTCAGGAAACCCCAAATGATCTCTCATCTTGTGAGGATCCATATCCGCCCATGGGACTTGGTGTTCCTCCACGGTATGGGCTGTCAATGTCCTTGCAGCTCAACGAACCTACAAATGATATCAAATCGTCCATGTAACTGTCTGTAGGATGATGGTCACATCATCCATATGCATCGTAATTCATAGGTCCTGAACTCTGACTTGGGACAA
>JAZKJV010001176.1:0-16451 GCA_037367405.1 Ottelia alismoides | reverse complement strand
TTTTCTACTTTTCATTAATCTTAGTCGTTGGATAGTGTATTGGTTAGATTAACTCACTCATATGGTTGAGTTAATGAAGAAAACTAACGGAAGGTTATGAATGTAAAACGGAGTGGTTATTCAGGGTTATGGGTGTAATTCGTGATTATAGAGGGTATCCGTAGTAATTACGATGTTACTCAGGGTTATGAGTGTAAATTGCAAGACATAAATTTTCTTATGCACCATCCTTTGACTCTCACATGTAGATAATGGTGCTAAAATTCCTTTGACTCTCACATGAACTAATAATATTATTGTACAATTTTCCCAAAGATTGTACAAATTAAGTGTCAGATGAATAGGAATATAATTTTAAGAAATTGGAAGTTTCTATTTTCTATTTTTCTATATAGAAGATAGAAACTGAAAAAATGAAATTCTAACCAATTTGCAAATTTGAAATTAAAAAGTCAAATTTATCTAAAGTAAAATTAGTAAAAAGTTTTCGATCAAAGATGTATCATAAGGTAATCCTCGTTGTCATTAGAATCTTTTCGTAAAAAAGGAGAAAGCAAAAAGTTATGTGGTCGCCATTATGAAAGGAGTAAAGATCACTAAAGTAATGTCTAAACTCAATGATTCAAGCAAGTGAGGATAAAAGGTTCTGAAATAAGGAAATATCATTTTGTATTGTCTCGACAATTAGACAATTAAATGAGAATAAAGTATATAAATCGATTTGAAATGATGCAAACAAAAAAGTTTTGAACGACTCAAAAAAATGTCGAAGGATTTTTCTTTCAGAATTGTACAATTTTATTTATGATTATGAACGATATTTATTTTTCTTGGAGAAAAAAATAAAAAATAATCTAATAATCTAATTTATGATTATATGGACTCATTTTTCACTATTAATTAAGTTATTATTAACTATGTTTTGAAAGTTATATTATATTCCATTATAGAAAATTTGTTTTTTTAATAATTAGTAATTTATATATTAATTATATTTTGATGTATTATACACTCAAAATACATACAAACAGAAATTATTCTTTCTTGAGTCATATGAGGAGAAACCCTTTTATATGTTTCTAGAGGGCGTTGTTTATCTGTATCTGTCCCAACGAGCCATATGTTGAATCATTGCAATTGATGTTTGATCCAGAAAAGAAGGAAGAGATCTTGGAAAGTGTGACTTTAAGATCAGATAGGGAATCAAAATTTAAATGTTATGCATATTCTATATTTTCTTGAAAAAGAGGGTTTGACCCATAGAAACTGCTAATGATGTTTTCAAGAATGTGAAATTATTTAAAGAATTTCAAATTAATAAAAAAAGTTACATGAAGTAAAAAAAATCAAAAGTAGAACTAGGTGATTAATCTAACTTTGTATAATACTTCATTCTTACCATGTTCTTGCCCATTCATACTTAATTATTTTTTAAATTCTTGTTGTAGGGATTTTTTCGATAAAAATTTGATTAATCATACTTATTTATTGTATCTCGATACTTATTTATTGTACCTCGGTTGATTGAATAAAACTCCATTTCTAGTTCTTCTTTTTTATATTTATTTCTTCATGCCAAACAACACAAACCCTTTACTTAATATGAATAATTTAGTTTTATATTCTATAATCAATGAAATGATTATAAACTTTTCTTTTTTTGTTTCTTTGTTGCTAGTTTTATTTTTATATCTTTTGTTGCAACGTGCAATTCAATCAATTTATTTTTATTTTATTTTTACAATATAGATATATATATATAATTTTGTCTACATTTTTATGTGGTTTACTAACTCAACGATAAAGTACTTGACTTTTAAGTGTTGCTGTGATCTTTTACATATTTAGATGAAGCAACGAATTCATCTAGACTTTTGATAGAGTTTATAAGACCATGATCCTACAGGGTAATGAATAGAGAAATGAGCATGTCCTATTCTTTTTTAATGTTGAATTTTCAAGATAGGTCATTTTTATCAGTGTGTATGATTGTTTGCATGCACGCACACATGTACGCATGCGTGTATATGTGATTATCTATCTCTGTGTGTATGCATGCGCATATGCATGAATGGATGCATGCATGCATGTATGTGTCCTTCTGTTTGTGTGCATGTATGTGTCCTTCTGTTTGTGTGCATGTACTTGTGTCTGTTTGTTTGTATGTATGTGTGTGCATGCATGCACACGTCGGTGTGTGCGTGTGTATGTATGCGTGAGTGTGCATGCGTCGACATGTTAAATGTGTGTGTGCACACGTCGGCATGTATGTGTGTCGTGTGTCTATCTGTGTGCGCACACGTACGCATGGGAGAATCCATGCATGCATGTCTGCGTGTATGTGTGTCTATATATGTGCGTTGTGTATGTAGGTATGTGTGTATTTGGATGCATGTATATATGTACGTGTGCAGGTATATGTGTACACATCTAGGTGTGATACAACATCTACAACGATTTGACGATGGGCTGCTCCATGAGTTTGGAGTCGGTGCAAATGATAGAGAACACTTCAATATGAAGGCTTGGCAATATTTACATCGAAAATGCTAAAGGGTTGACTACGAGGAACAACTCCGATCAGCAATTACAAAGGCAAAAACAAACATGAAACAGAAACACCACAATCACGCAACATGTGGATATATAGTGGTTCCACAATGTGCCTACATCCACTGCTTACAGTATGTTTCCACCTTCGTTCTTGCAAAAAGCAATATGGAGTACAACAAGCGGCTGCCGCTAAGGGCTCTCTTATACCGCACTGCGGTTCGAGCTGCAGGGAATGCTATGTTAAATATCCAATATACCCCGGGTACATTAACAAAATCGACGATGTCGATTCACGCATATACGTCCCTGATCATCTTTCACGGGAGAAAACCTCACACTACCACCTTTATTATCCGGTGTGTTAGAACCAGCAACAGTCTTCGCAAAACATCAGCTTCTTCCAGAGCCACTTCAATTCATCCATCAAACTTCGAACAACCACATTATCCACTTCTGCAAACGCTTAGTATTCACATTACAAGTAGATTTACAAGTATTTTTTCAGAATGCTTGACTGTTAACAAAGACGACTTTCCTCTCCTGTTTTAGTTATCCAACAGTGACTCAATCAACAGCCTCCTCCAATCATATCTAAAACTAAGACATCATCAAGGTTGCTATAACTTAGACCACAGTTTTTTTTATCTGACAAAAGAACAGAAAACAAAAATGTAACTTGAGAATAGAATATAGATACATGCCATGGACCCGATTATGTACCTAGATGCAAATAATGGTTCCTAGATGCTGCTGTTATACAAAATCCTCCTACGAACTGAGAGTGCTCGAAGATCACCGAAGGGTAGTGGTGTTGGACCTCCTACACTCACAAGTACATAAGCTCCTCGATTCCTTTACAACACGCTGCGACCTCCTTATGTGCATCTTGATGTTCACCAGTTTGCCAGCAATCTGTGAATGGGAATACAAGGTGAGGAAGAAATAAATACCGATGCGGTTAACTGAACAATGGCATTAAAGAGCGACTTGCTCAAATTTTTATGCATGTGCAAGAATATGAGGATTCAAGCAATCTTGGGAGATATAAGTAGTGTTCCATAATTCCATGGATTCTGAAATCAAAGAAGATTCTAAACTTAAATATGAAATAATAATGCTCCAAAAATTTTAGGTCTTTTAAAATCTGAGTAATATAGAAACCCCACTGAAATAATTTCCACTGTCCACATAATTAAACTGATATATCCATCACAGGCACGATAATAATAGTCCATCACAAGGTAATTCAATAAAAAATACAATTTTCATAAAAATAGTTGCAATAATCTTATCAGCAAATCGATGCGGATAATAATAAAAAAAACATTAGTAACTATCTGAGAACTAGTCCTCCATAGCCAGGCTATCACAAAGAGTTTAATGTGAGCATTTGTTTTGCAGATATTTAAGTAGCAAGACCAAAGTTATTTATTTAATATTTATGAAGTTGAAAAGAGTATTACCATTCTCCACGTCAAATCCTCTGGTCCAAATGGTAGAGCCGGACTTGAATACAAAAAATGCCTTGAGTACTGCATGTTCAAAGAGTCATATTTAGCGGCGGACAATACTTCAGATTTTACTGTGCAAAGAACTTGATCATGCCATATATGCATAAACAGATTAAGAAGTAAGCCATGAAAAAACCAATCCTATATATGAACCTTGGCCAAGTTTGCGTGAAATTCTTTAATTGTCCTGGAGTCGATGCTCTTCAGGTATGCTACCAGCCAGCCTTTCTGCACAGCATCGCTAGACGAGACAAATACAGATATCTGCATAAAAGATTGGAACACCAATCAGTAATAATAAACAGATGGGAACCATCAATGAACCTCTTAGGTGGCCTCCTATCGCTAAAACTGATTGACTAGTGTGATGCAGATCGGATTTTGCGACGATGGAAAATAAACTGTGGAAATTTGGTAGAAGAAGAAAATGGAGTGGTTGAGAGGAGAATAACTTGCCGGATGCGAGAGATTTGGAGAAGAGAATCGCGAAGATCGCGTGAAGAAGGAGAGAGACGAGAGAGATAAAGAGATAAAAATCTCAACTTTAATTGTAATCTGACCTCCTTAAAACAATCAACTAGCATCTCTTTATATAGGAGGAATGGGATTACAAAGCTAGAAACAAATCAAAACTCAAATCCCAACTTATCCTAATTTGGACTCTAACCAACTACTAATCGATTTGAAATAAATTCAAATCTTTAATTTATCATAATTGACTCTAATTTTAAATTTGAAATTCAAATTGAAAAAACCGACTACTAATTTGAGATCACACACGATCTCTTTTATTTAATAAAATTGCAACGACTCGAATAAACGTAAATAAAATTAGACTCTAATTACGGATAAAAACCAAGCCATATTTGTTAATTTCGTGCTGCACCAGTTCTCCTCCGCTTGAAAAATTCGTCTCCCGACGAATTGCTTGATCTTCGAATTTGGAATAGTTGTTCCAATTGCGTAACCCTTTTCCTTAGTTCAGCATTACACTTGTAGTTTTTCTCAAATGAAGGGCGTCCCTGCAAATTTTCTACCCCTTCATTTAAAAACATTCCATAACATAATGTAACATCCCATTAGCACCTTTGATAAAAACTTGTGGGAGGAGGGTCTTCATGGCAAATGTTCCAAATTAATTTACAATCCCTATTTTTGGAGGATTCGAATGCCTTCAAAGAGAAACCCCACATTAGGGTTCCTCGTTCTTTTCCGTTGAGGCGGCGGCAGCGGTGGGGACTTCGTCTCCAATAGCGGCAGACGAATGGCGAGAGGAGGCGGCATCGGTGGCGATGGCCCATGGGGGACGAGCGGCACAGTCGATGGTGGAGGAATGACAGTGGGGTTGGAGCGAACTAGGGTGGTGGCGGCGGAAGGATGAGATGGTGGGTGCGGCGGCCTCGGGTCAGGAGGCGATGAAGGAGGGTGGCAGGGAGGGGTTGTAGGGGAGGGTATCGGGTTAGCAGCCGAACGGGAGTGGGGTGGTGGCGTTGACGGCGTGAAAGGGAGTGGGCGGCGGCAGCATGAGGACGTGGAGAGGGTTGGGAATGGCATTGGAGGGCGGAGAAGGGAGGTTTGGTGGTGCGAGAGGAGGTGTGGGATGGTGGAAAGGAGGGTTGACGGTGCAGGGGTTGGGGCTGGGGGGTGCGGGTGTGGCAGGAGGGGGTACGGGTGCAGAGGGTGGGGGTGGTGGCACGGGGGTGAAGCCAGGAGGTGGTGGTGGGGCAGGAAAAGTCGCTGGTGGCGCGTGGGTTGCGACGGGAGAGGCCGGAGGCATGGGAGTGGTGTCAGGAAACCTTGGGAGGGTTGCGGAGGGTGCTAGAGTCCTTTTTTCCTCTGACTGCAGGTCTGAAATGACCAGGACAGCAAGCATATTGTTGAAGACGGCGATCTTTTCTTGGCCTTCTTCATCAGGAACTTGGACGGAAGTTTCACCGACCCTTTTGGCGGCATTCTCTTCTAGTTGGCGCATCAATGCTTCAACATTTCGTGGCTCTCGTATATGTGATGCCAAAGCTTGCATATCGGCACAAACTTGGAGCATATTAGATAGTGCTTGTCTAACCTCAGCACGCCATGCACGATCGTTGGAGCGAGATCCTTTGGATTTTTGTTCGTGTGAACGAAGGGACGGATCGCCAGATCGTGAGGACGATCTAGATGCCATGCTCTGATACCAATTGATGCAGATTGGATTTTGCGACGATGAAAAATAATTAATTTGACTGTGGAAATTTGGTAGAAGAAGAAAATAGAGTGGTTGAGAGGAGGATAACTCGCCAGATGCGAGAGATCTGGAGAAGAGAATCGCGGAGATCGCGTGAGGAGGAGAGAGACGAGAGAGATAAAGAGATAAAAATCTCAATTTTAATTGTAATCTGACCTCCTTAAAACAATAGGCTACCATCCCTTTATATAGGAGGGATGGGATTACAAAACTAGAAACAAATCAAAACTCAAATCCCAACTTATCCTAATTTGGACTCTAACCAACTAACTAATCGATTTGAAATAAATTCAAATCTTCAATTTATCCTAATTGACTCTAATTTTAAATTTGAAATTCAAATTGAAAAACCGACTACTAATTTGAGATCACATGCGATCTCTTTTATTTAATAAAATTACAACATGAATAAACGTAAATAAAATTAGACTCTAATTACGGATAAAAACCAAGCCATATTTGTTAATTTCGTGTTGCATCAGTAATAGTGCCCTCCTTCCTAAACATCAATCATGTACCTGGAGATGGCATAAGATACCTTAGTATCATATGTATAGCATCCATGTGTACCTGACGAGGTTGCTCCATGAACTGGCTCACTTTATTTACAACAAATGAAATATCGGGTCTAGTAGTGGTAACATAAAGAAGCCTCCCTACCAGTTCCTGTATCTCCTCCTGTCAACCTCCTCAGTATCATCATCATGTAACTTCATGCTTGGATCCATGGGTGTAGAAGCAGGTCGACATCCAAGCATACCTGTGTCACTTAGCAAGTCCGTGACATATTTCCTCTGATCATCACAAGTCCTTGTTCATTTCTACCAAACTCCAATCCCAGGAAATATCTAAGTACTCCTAGATCCTTGATAACGAATTCCTGGCCCAAGAATTGTTTTGCTCTTTTTATTCCCTGCATAGCATCTCCTGTAATAAGTATATCATCAACATACACCATAATAACAGTCGTACCTCTAGATGTCCTTTGTACAAAGAGAGAGTGGTCTGCATTCGACCTTTTGAAACCTTGCTTCTCAAAAAATTCTGAGAGCTTCTGGAACCACGCTCTCGGACTCTGCTTTAGGCCATAGATTGCCTTATGAAGCATGCATACCTGTGCACACTCCCCCTCAGCAGTAAATCCAGGTGGCTGGTGCATGTACACTTCCTCCTGAAGATCACCGTATAAAAAGTATTTTTGACATCCAGTTGAAACAAGGGCCAATCTTGAATCACAGCAACAGATAAAAGAATCTGTAGGGTAGAATGAAGAGCAACAGAAGAAAACGTGTCAAGATAATCTACTCCGTATGTCTGAGTAAAACCCCAACCAACCAGTCGAGCTTTGTACCTATCAATACTGCCATCTGCATTTTGCTTCACCGTAAAGACCCACTTGCAACTCACAATAGATGCCCCAGTAGGAGCTGGAACAAGGCTCCAAGTACCTCTAGATTGAAGAGCGGTCATCTCTTCCTCCATAGCTAGACGCCATCTACTATCAGTTAGTGCCTCCTGGTGAGTCCGTGGAATATTCACAGCTGATAAAGCAATTACAAACCTCCTAAAATCTCCTGTCAGACGATCAAAGGTAACATGAGAGGCAATTGGATATGACGCACATGACCTCTTCTGCTTTCTGAGCGCAATAGGCAAATCAAGTCCTGCATCGGCTGTACCACCAGCATTGCCATCCCCTACCTGCTCCTGCTGAGAAATACCATCACTCCCATCATTAGAATTAATGTTATCAGAACAAACCTGGGGCAAGCTTGATGATTGACCATGATCATGAGCAGGGGCTTGTCGTCGACTATAATGGAGTGGTAGAGGAGGAACCAAAGACATGGAAGACGGTGGAAGTGGTGGCGGTGGTGGAGGTGGTGGCGGTGGTGGAGATGGAGGTGTAGATGGTGGGGATGGAGGTGTAGGAACTTGCTGTGGTGCATTCAAAGTTGGAGGAGGAATATAGATCTCTTCAGTTATGGTCGATGGCGTCAACCTGTCACCTGTAGGAGAGAAAAACATGACTGACTCAAAAAGCGCGGCATCTGCATTGACATAAAATCTTCAACGTAACGGATCAAAACAACGATACCTCTTTTGAGTCTTGGAATACCCGACAAAAACACATTTGACAATCCTAGGAGAGAGCTTGTTAGTACCTGGAGACAATTGGTGAACGAATGCAACGGACCCAAAGACACGAGGAGTAAGGGAGAACAACTCCTTGTCAGGAAAGATAAAGGAGAAAGGTATCTTCTCCCCCAACACAGACGAGGGCATGCGGTTAACGAGGTAACAAGTAGTGAGAACCGCATCGCCCCAGAACGAGGGCGGAGCACAACTCTGGATAAGAAGCATACGAGCAACATCAAGTAGGTGACAGTGTTTTCTTTACGCAACACCATTCTGTCGGGACATGTATGCACAAGACGTTTGATGAAAAATGCCATGAGACGAAAGAAATTGAGATAATGTTTGAGTACATAATCAAGGGAATTATCAGTTCGCACAATTTTGACAGAGACAGAAAAAACATTCTGCACTTCTTTAATAAAATTCATAATAGTGTTGCCCGCTTCAGATTTATTCTTCAACAGGAAAACACAAGACAAACAACTAAAATCATCCACAGCAATTAAATATAACTTGTGTCCCTGATGATCCAGAACACGACTTGGACCCCAAATATCAATATGAAAAAACTCAAATGGAGAGCTACTGCTCAGACTCTGACGACTAAGGAAGACAGACCGACGATGCTTCCCTAACTGACAAGCTTCACAATTGAATAACGAGCGGGGTGAAATTTGAGGAATGACTTGACGCAGTTTCTGAAACGAAAGATGACCGAAGCGCAGATGCCATAAATTAGGAGAGACAGGTCCAGTGGAATGAGATGATGCTCTAGCATAATGTGTATGGACCAGTCGATACAGCCCGCCTTGCTCACAGCCATGTCTAATCACGTTGCCCATGAGAATGTCCTGAAACACAAGAGATAATGGGTCAAATATCGCTCGACAATGTAAATCCTTAGTAAGCTGACTAATAGACAGTAGATTTATTGTTAAATTAGGAGCATGAAGCACATTCAGCAGCTGCATAGAAGGTGTCAAGGCAATCTGTCCCTGCCCTGTGATGGGAGAATTAGTCCCGTCTGCTATGACCACTGTCCTTCCTGGGGAAACTTGCTTGTAGGATGTGAGCTGACGTCTGTCTCCACACAAATGATGTGTGGCACCTGAATCTACAATCCATTCTGAGGTACCTGAACCTTGGTAGAAAGTAGAAGTATGAGCACTACCTGAGGAACTAGTTTCTGTAGTCGCAGCAACGTCCAAGCTGAACTCTAAAACAGATGAAGGAGGAGTACTAGCTGGAGGCATGATATCACGCAGACGAGACACAAGGTCTTCATATCGTGGATCCGACGTGGGTGTAGCACCATGATGCTGAATATGTTCTGCTGCACGGGCCGATGCTGGGAAACCATGCTTGGAGTAGCATGTATCTTCTGTATGACCAGTGCTATGACAGTAAGTACACTGTGATCCACGACCACGGCCACCCCTACCACGTGTTCCTCGTCCACGAAACTGAGATAGATTGCCTCATCCACGAGAGGCCGCCATAGCAGAAGAATTTGGCACAGCAGCAGGGGTCGAGATATTGATTCAGTTCAATCTCTGAAAAGCCTCCTCCATTGGAGGGATAGTAGCATCAGCCAGAATCTGAGATGACACGGCCTCATACTGTGAGTCGAGAGAGGCCAAAAAAAACTCCCACCATCGTGGCATTCCGATATATCTTCAACTGCTCTGGAGTAGCTGTGAGAGGCATGAAGCTATGAAGCCTCTTAAACATTCCCCGCAATGCAGTGTAGTGAGCATGCAGGGGTCGACCTTTCTGCTTTATCGTGAAGATGTCATGCTGAATCTACAGGATTTTTGTCTCATTCTTGGCTTGAGAATACGTGGCAGCAAGAATATCCCACATGGCTTTGGCAGTGGGTTGGTGTAAGACATCGTTAGCAATGTCTGGAATCAGGGTATCAGACAACCAGACCTGAGCATATGCGTCATCAGCCTCCCATGAGGCATACAACCCTGTTTTCTCCTCTGGCTCGTCCTCGGTAAGAATATGTTTCTTACCCATTGATTTCATTAGGCTCATGAAAAGCCATAGCCCATAACTCGTAGTTGGATCCGTCCATCTTCACAATAGGCGCAGGACCTCTGAAGGCGCTTGTAGTAGGTACCTCTATCTTGCGTTCGGACATTGTGACTGGAGAAAACAGGGATTGTAGACAAGATAAACTTTGGTCTACACGATATGACTAGGTTTGGTTGCATGTGTAGACTTTTATGCAACCAAACCCATCAACCTGGAAGCACGGAAAAGGAGCCCTTTAAGAAGATAACTACCAAACCCTAGGGGCAGTGAGACCCTAGGGAAGACGGTTGTGGATCACGGCCACCAGAGAGCGCGTGACAGCCGATCACGGCTGTGGCTTACAGCCGAACCCTAGGGGTGGCAGGGCCCTAGGGCTAACGAGGGCGACGTGTGACGAAGGTGGGGGCGGCGTGCGGCGTGCGTGAAGGAGGAGCGATGCGGTGAGAGGAGCGGCGCGGCGCGGAGCTTGAAGGTGGGGGGTTAGGTTTAGGGTTCAGTACGAGAGCTCCAGTCTAGGACCGCCGCTCTGATACCATGTTGAGAAAAATAAGAGTTGTATTTATTCCTTGAGCCCTAGACTCTCTTATATAGGGAGAGGCCTATGGGCAAATTACATATGGTAGACAAACGAAAAGAACAAAGATAAAAAGGTACAAGAACAAAACATAAATTTCTACATGTTGGGAAAAATAAGAGTTGTGTTTATTCCTTGAGCCCTAGACTCTCTTATATAGGGAGAGGTCTATGGGAAAATTACATATAGTAGACAAACGAAAAGAACAATAGATAAAAAGGTACAAGAACATAACATAAACTTCTACACTACCCCTCAAGATGGAGCATAGATATCTATCATGCTCATCTTGGATAAGCACTTCTGGAAGGGGCCTCGAAGTAAAGCTTTGGTAAGAACGTATGTCGTTTGGTCTCCTGAGCTGACATGGGTTGTAGAAATAAAGCCTTTCTGGATCATATCACGGATATAATGACAATCAATCTCAATGTACTTTGTCCTCTCGTGAAATGCAGGGTTATTGGCGATGAATAGTGCGGCCTGATTGTCACATTTTAGTGACATGGGAAGAGGAACATCTATATATAGATCTGTCACAATTGCACGATCCCACATTACTTCTGCACATGCTTGGACCATAGCTCTATACTCCGATTCAGCACTGGATCTCGCAACTATTGTTTGCTTCTTACTCTTCCATGAGACAAGTGACTCCCCAACAAATATAGCAAAGCCTGATGTAGATTTCCTATCCTGTGAGCACCCTACATAGTCTGCATCTGCACATGCTGAGATAGTAATAGTGCCTTCCTTCCCATGGCCTCAAATTTCAACGAAATTCGGTCGAATTTCTGTCGAATATCGATATTCAGTCGAAATCGAAATTCGACCGAAATGACCGAAATGACCGAAATATGGGGATGCTAATACAAAAAGTGACCGAAATGACCGAAATTTCGGTCGAAATTCCATCGAAATTCTGTTTTGGCCGATACCGAAATGGTGACCGAAACCGACATTTAAGGCCTTGCTCCTTCCTATACATCAATCCCACACCTGGAGATGACTTAAGATACCTTAGTATCATATGTATAGCGTCCATGTGTACCTGATGAGGTTGCTCCATGAACTGCCTCACTTTATTTACTGCAAATGAAATATATAGTCCGGTAATGGTAACATAAAGAAGCCTCCCTACCAGTTCCATGTATCTCATCCTGTCAACCTCCTCAATATCGTCATCATGTAACTTCATGCTTGGATCCATGGGTGTAGAAGCAGGTCGACATCCAAGCATACATGTATCACTTAGCAAGTCCGTGACATATTTCCTCTGACTCATCACAAGTCCTTCATTTCTAACAAACTCCAATCCCAGGAAATATCCAAGTACTCCTAGATCCTTGGTAACGAATTCCTGGCCCAAAAATTGTTTTGCTCTTTTTATTCCCTGCATAGCATCTCCTGTAATAAGTATATCATCAACATACAATAACAGTTGTACCTCTGGATGTCCTTTGTACAAAGAGAGAGTGGTCTGCATTCGACCTTTTGAAACCTTGCTTCACAAACAAATCTGAGAGCTTGTGGAACTACGCTCTCGAACGCTACTTTAGGCCATAAATTACCTTATGAAGCCTGCATACCTGTACACACTCCCCCTCAGCAGTAAATCCAGGTGGTTGCTGGATGTATACTTCCTCCTGAAGATCACCGTATAAAAAAGTTGGCATCCAGTTGAAACAGGGGCCAATCTCGAATCACAGCAACAGATAAAAGAATCCGTAGGGTAGAATGACGAGCAACAGGAGAAAATGTGTCAAGATAATCTACCCCGTACATCTGAGTAAAACCCCAACCAACCAGTCAAGCTTTGTACCTATCAATATTGCCATCTGCATTTTGCTTCACCGTAAAGACCCACTTGCAACTTACAATAGATGCCCCAGTAGGAGCTGGAACAAGGCTCCAAGTACCTCTCGATTGAAGAGCGGCCATCTCTTCCTCCATAGCCAGATGTCATCTACTATCAGCTAGTGCCTCCTAGTGAGTCCGTGGAATATTCACAGCTGATAAAGCAACTACAAACCTCCTGAAATCTCTTGTCAGACGATCAAAGGTAACATGAGAGGCAATTGGATATGACGCACATGACCTCTTCTGCTTTCTGAGCGCAATAGGCAAATCAAGTCATGCATCGGTTGTACCACCATCAGTGTCATCCCCTACCTGCTCCTGCTTAGAAATAGCATCAGTCCCATCATTAGAATTAATGTTATCAGAACAAACTTGGGGCACGCTTGTAATTGACCATGATCATGAGCAGGGGCTTGCCGTCAACTGTAATGGAGTGGTAGAGGAGGAACCAAAGACATGGAAGATGGTGGAGGTGGTGGTGGTGGTGGGGATGGAGGTGTAGGAACTTGTTGTGGTGCATACAAGGGTGGAGGAGGAATATAGATCTCTTCAGTTATGGTTGATGACGTCAACTTATCACCTGTAGGAGAGAAAAACATGACTGACTCAAAAAACGTGACATCTGCGCTGACATAATATCTTCGACGTAACGGATCAAAACAACGATACCCCTTTTGAGTCCTGGAATACCCAACAAAAACACATTACACAACCCTAGGAGAGAGCTTGCCAGTACATGGAGACAATTTGTGAACGAATGCAACGGACCCAAAGACACGAGGAGTAAGGGAGAACAACTCCTTGTCAGGAAAGACAAAGGAGAAAGGTATCTTCTCCCCCAACACAGACGAGGGCATGCGGTTAATGAGGTAACAAGCAGTGAGAACCGCATCGCCCCAGAACGAGGGCGGAGCACAACTCTGGATAAGAAGCGTACGAGCAACATCAAGTAGGTGGCGTTGTGTTTTCTTTCTGCAACACCATTCTGTTGGGACGTGTATGCACAAGACGTTTGATGAAGAATGCCATGAAATGAAAGAAATTGAGATAATGTTTGAGTATAGAATTCAAGGGCATTATCTGTTCGCACAATTTTGACAGAGACACAAAAAACATTTTACACTTCTTTAATAAAATTCATAATAGTGTTGGTCGCTTCAGATTTATTCATTAACAGGAAAACTCAAGACAAACGACTAAAATCATCCACAGCAACGAAATAGAATATGTGTCCCTGATGATCCGGAACACGACTTGGACCTCAAACATCAATATGAAAAAACTCAAATGGAGAGCTACTACTCAGACTCTAACGACTAGGGAAGACAGACCGATGAAGCTTCCCTAACTGACAAGCTTCACAATTGAATGACGAGCGGGGTGAAATTTAAGGAAGGACTTGACGCAGTTTCTGAAACCTAAGATGACCAAAGCGCATATGCCATAAATTAGGAGAGACAGGTCCAGTGGAATGAGATGATGCTCCAGCATAAGGTGTATGGACCAGTCGATACAGCCCGCCTTACTCACATCCATGTCCAATCACGTTGCCCGTGAGAATGACATGAAACACAAGAGATGATGGGTTAAATATTGCTCGACAATGTAAATACTTAGTAAGCTGACTAATAGACTATAGACTCATTGAGAAATTAGGAGCATGAAGCCCATTCTGCAACTGCATAGAAGGTGTCAAGGCAATCTGTCCCAGTCATGTGATGGGAGAATGAGTCCCATCTGCTATGACCACTGTCCTTCCAGGGGAAACTTGCTTGTAGGATGTGAGCTGATGTCTGTCTCCACACAAATGATGTGTGGCACCTGAATCTACAATCTATTCTGAGGTACATGAACCTTGGTAGAAAGTAGAAGTATGAGCACTACCTGAGGAACTAGCTTCTGCAGTCGCAGCAACGTCCAAGCTAATCTCTGAAACAGATGAAGAAGGAGTACTAGCTGGAGGCATGATATCACGCAGATGAGACATAAGGTCTTCATATCGTGGATCGAATGCGGGTGTAGCACCATGATGTTGAATATGTTCTGTTGCACGGGCCGATGCTGGGAAACCATGCTTGGAGTAGCATGTATCTTATGTATGACCAGTCCTATGACAGTAAGTACACTGTGATCCACGACCACGGCCACCCTTACCACGTGGTCCTCGTCCACGAAACTGAGATGGATTGCCTCTTCCACAAGAGACCGCCATAGCAGAAGAATTTGGCACAGCAGCAGGGGTCGAGACATTGATTCAGCTCAATCTCCAAAAAGCCTCCTTCATTGGAGGGAATAGTAGCATCAGCCAGAATCTGAGATGATGCGGCATCATACTGTGAGTCGAGAGAGGCCAGAAAAACTCCCACCATCGTGGCATTCCGATATGTCTTCAATTGCTCTGGAGTAGCTGTAAGAGGCATGAAGCTATGAAGCCTCTCAAACATTCCCCGCAATGCAGTGTAGTGAGCATGCAGGGGTCGACCATTCTGCTTTATCGTGAAAATGTCATGCTGAAGCTGCAGGATTTTTATCTCATTCTTGGCTTGAGAATACGTGGCAGCAAGAATATCCCACATGGCTTTGGCAATGGGTTGGCGTAAGACATCGTTAGCAATGTCTGGAATCAGAGTACCAGACAACCAGACCTGAGCATATGCGTCATCAGCCTCCCATGAGGCATACAACCCTATTTTCTCCTCTGGCTCGTCCTCGGTAAGAATATTTTTCTTACCCGTTAATTTCATTAGGTTCATGAAAAGCATGGCCCATAACTCGTAGTTGGATCCGTCCATCTTCACAATAGGCGCAGGACCTCTGAAGGCGCCTGTAGTAGGGATCTCTATCTTGCTTTCGGACATTGTGACTGGAGAAAACAGGGATTGTAGACAAGATAAACTTTGGTCTACACTGACATGACTAGGTTTGGTTGCATGTGTAGACTTTTATGCAACCAAACCCATCAACCTGGAAGCGCGGAAGAGGAGCCCTTTAGGAAGACAACTACCAAACCCAAGGGGCGGTGAGACCCTAGGGACGGCGGCTGTGGATCACGGCCACCAGAGAGCACATGACAGCCGATCACGACTGTGGCTTATAGCCGAACCCTAGGGGTGGCGAGGCCCTAGGGCTAACGGGGGTGGCGCGTAATGAAGGTGGGGGCGGCGCATGAAGGGCGGCACGCGCCGTGCGCAGGGTGTGAATATATGGAGTGGTAGACGAACACACATGGACAATCCGAGTCCGGGACCTATGGATTACGAAGCATGCGGACATGGCCATCATCCTATGAACAGCTAAATGGATGATTTGATATCATTTATAGGTTCTTTGAGTTGCATGAACATTGACAACCCATATCGTGGGCTTGGTGTTTCTTATGTCGTGACCAGAGCCATGTAATATATAGAAAAGCCATGGAATATAGTCATTTGCATAATATTCTTCTAATCCTCACATAGCTGAAGAATTCACAGGGCAAGGGATTGTTTTATGCTGCTAATGGTCACATTGACAATAAATCCTATGCAGATACAGATTACCCTAGTTCTCC